>JARIHR010000073.1:0-415751 GCA_029281495.1 Mycena filopes | reverse complement strand
TGAGAGTGTCAAGACTGGTCGTCCTGCGTCCAAATTCTGCTACGTGCGTGAAGTGGAGCTCGCGAGGAGTTCTTTGAGGAGGCAGCCTCCCGTTGGCCAGTTGCACCGAGAATCAAGGCCGTTTGAGACATGATATAGGACTCTGTATCATGGTTCCAGCTACAGTTGGACTATATATGAGTTTGCGGTTCACGCCCACGGCTTCGTAAGACACAGTGGGGGTAGGTGGGGCTCCGACGGCGGTGACGCCCGTTGCAGCGGCGTACGGGCGGCGCTGACTCTGACTCTGAGTCTCAGCAGCTATCCAGACCTGCTGCGGATATGCCGAAGCGGGGAGGACGCGGAGACGTTCGGTTTTCTGGAGCGGTCCGAGCCAGGCTTATGTATCTGCACGAGAATAAACGGGAATCCTTTAAATGTCACTGTGGTTGAGGAAAAGCCGCAAAGTGATGGTATCGGCCGACGTTCTGCCGAGCTTATGTTTTCAAGGGCGTCGAAGCAGTTGCCTCCTTGCACCGACGCCTTTGCTGTTGCTGCTTCGTCGCCTCTCAGTTCAAAAGACGCCAAAAAACTTGCCGACTGGATCGAGTCGCCAAAACTCTGGTTCTCCCAGACACACTGAGCGTCGAACGGCTCTCAGACCTTATATCACTCTCCCGACGAGAGACGGGTCCAGAAGACCGTATCAACCCCCAAAACCCTCGGAGGCGCTAGGATATGGCGCACACCTCGTCTTCTTTCACCCTAGGAACCCAGATAGTGCTCTACGCCGCGACGGATCCGATGGCGAGTTTTGCCCGCCCGGGCCCTTTATAAGACGAATGTGGGCCGGCGGGAGCATGACGTGGAATAACGACGACCCACTGCTCGTTGGTGCAAGTGCAGTCTCGTCCGCGACCGTGACCCAGGTCGAACGGAAGAACTACAGCCAGGACAGCCTGGTGTACGTTACTCAGGACATCAAAATCACCTGGCGGGCAAGACTCAGCCGTCTATCGTCGAACAACGGTCCCACGCTTATATTCAAAAACACGTCGTAGCTGGTAGACTACCCAAACAATGTGAGTTCTCCACTTACCCTCAGCGTGGTCTCACCAGCATCCAGTCAGAGGCCTCCGACAAATCCGGATTTCGAGTTCACTTTTACCCGACGTCCTACAATGCTGTTCCGATTTTCTGCTCTCACATTCAACGCCCACTCCATCCATATCGACCCAGTTTACGCGCGAACGGAAGGGTACAAGGGTTAGTCGTTGTTCGTTCCTTCTACCTTGTCCTGGATTCAAATGTTCCTTTAGAGAGACTGGTACATGGGCCCTTAACGGCGCTTATGATGCTTGAAGTTGCTGCGCTTCGAATGCCCGGGGCCCAGTTTTCCAAATTTACATACAGGGCAAGAAATCCCTTGTTCGTCGACCAACCCATGACTATCATCGGGATGAGGGACAATACAAACGCCGTCGAGCTCTGGTGTTTGGATCCAGCAGGGGTGGTAGGAATGACCGGTTCCCTTGAATTGATAGCAAAATAAATGGGTTCGACACAACACATTAAAAATCGACCGTCTCGGTAGGATCGACCGTCAACTTTACCCCCCTGACCTTGAGGCGGCGTCAGAGAAACCAGACACGTCACCAACGGAAGGCTGACCTCGTTTCTTTCCATCTTTCTAGGCCCTCCGCAATCCCTCCGAGCCCGCCGCTGATCTTTTCGATTCTTGCCGCCTAGCAGCCCACTCTCAGTTGCTAAATTCTCTCAGGGATTAACAAATGCGAATGCAAACCTTGAGCCTCCCTCTCTCGAGCAGCGTTTCTATGCGCGCGTACATCCGTTTCTTGAGCTCCTTGTCGACGCCGACGCCCACAGTCATCGGGACTCCCCGCCGCCCGTCATTAAACACCAATGTGGGCAAAATAATCCATATGCTCATCAGATGCCATTGGGGGCGAGGAGATCGACCTCGTTTGCGTGACGGGGACATGCACCGCGTCGAATATGACCTCGATCTCAATCTTCAATTCGCGCTTTAGCTCGTCGACAGCCGGCTGATATCGGCGTGTCGGTCAATAACATGGTCCGCGCCCATGGACTTGATATTCTGTGTGCTTCAGGGAGCTGGTGACGATTATCGGACCGAGTCCCAAGTACTTTGCGATCTGAAGGCTTTCTCCTCGTCAACCAACTGAATTGCTTCTCGCCGGAAACACGTACCAAACAGGCCAGTGATACTCGAGGCGCCGATGATGAGGATCGGTTTGGGTTTTCCGGCATAATACCCTTCGGCGTCATCCTCCCAAATGGCTTGAGCCCCGCTCCCTGGACGTTGGTTCCCCAGAATATCACCGCGGCCGTAGAAATACAGGCTGGGATTGACGCTGCCTCCAGGGCCGTCATAGTTTGAGGAATCTGTGGGTTTGAGTTCGCAGTTTCGGGTGGCGGTGATTACTACAGACTTACCTTGGCTGTCAACGCGGCTTCGACCACAGCGTACTCCTGATGTGAAGTTCTCTCGGCGGTGAGCCATCCTATTGATTTTAGTCCCGAAGGTACTTGACCAGCTGGGACCGAAACTCACCTTGGAATAGTCTGATCAGACCGTCATGATCAGTAATTTCCAACTCAACAGAATTTGACCCTACACCCTATCGCCCTTGCTAAATCTAGTCACGCCCTCACCTAAACCAACCACGGTTCCGGCGCCGTCCGTCCCAAGAAACAGCGGATACGGGGTCTGGCTCCAGTTTATCGGCGCGTTGTTGAGTGCTGATTTCAGACTCACCTTGACGAAAGCCGACGGGTCGACGAGACCAGTCTGCAGCTTCCAATCGGATTGATTGAGCCCTACTCCTTCGACTCTAACAAGGAGCTCGCCAGGTCCAGGTGTCCAAACGGCGTGGTGGATGAGCTCCCATGGGCCGCCCTTGTGCTTACTGCGAGGGCCTTTTGAGTGTTTCGGCCATGTTATTCGTTTGCGCGTTTACTACGCGCCGCCTTGCTCTTTATCCACCTCCTGCCTTTTGATTGTGATGCATTACTTTGGCGTAAGGAGGCTCTTCGGTTGCAGAGCCGTTCGGGTGAACAGCCGTCCCATAATACTGCTGACCGGTAATTTCTCAGATTGCTGCTTTGAATCCCTCCCCTGAGTCCCCTCTGCGCAGTTGTATAGATCGCGCCTTTGTAGACACAGTTGGACTTGGACTTGGGCCAGGTTGCGGAGGTCGTTCCGAATTTGGTTCAATTTTTGACAGGTGGTGGCTGTCCACTCGATCAACGGGTCAACGGGTTGGCCGATACTTTCTTGAACCTCACCCCCAACTTTGGCCTATGCGCCGGCTTCGAGGCATTATTTGTGCTCTGAATGCCGTCTGTCTAAGGCAGTCAGATGTTACTACCCGGCGTCCTCGTCCCGACTTTCCGGCCCGCCGTCGGGGTCCGCCTCCCGACCGACCACATGAGCAACCATGGCTCATAATAAATTGATTCCCGTCCCACTTGTCGAGCATGGCCCCATACTTTCATATCCTCTTCGCCTTGCCTGTACCGGTATCTGCATCTGCCGCCTCATTTGCTAAATATGCAGCGTGCCAAAGTACCCCTGAAGCCGAAACTTCTTCCGACACTTTTTTGCCCAGCAGGTCCGCTACTTACCGTCCTATGTTCTCCGACTAAAACGCGCGCGGTTCAGGGACGATTTACGTGTCGCAAACAGATAAACAGGCCCATTTTACCAGTGTACAGGCCGCTGTCACATCCTTGCCCAACGATACCTCGCCTGGCTTCATTCTCATTGGCGCCGGGACCTACCAGGAGGCCGTAAATGTCTCAAGAATCGGGCCCACAACACTACTGGGACAAACCAACCACCCGGCATTGTGCAAGTGTCGCGCAATTGCGCATATATTAATTGAACGGACATGCAGATGCACAGAATCTTGTTACGATATTCAACACTACCTTCGTAAACCAAACGACACAAAATGCGAGCATCCTAGATAATGCGGATTCTGCGGTGCTTACCGTCGCGCCGAATAAATATGCTGCTTGGACGGGCGCGGGATACTATGGCGGCACTCCCGTCCCAATACCTGACGTGCGTATTGAATCCGACCGATGATGTCCACCTGAATCAAGTGTGTTGCCCAGGATTTTGGATGCACCGACTTCAAAGCGTACAACATCAACTTCGAGAATCGCGCCGTAAGCTCCTTCTCTTCTGGCAGCCAGACTTTATTGACCGTGGTTGCGCATTACATAGGCGAACGGCGGCGTAGGTCCTGCGCTCGCATTCGGGATCGGTTTCGCCAACGCATCATTCTATGCGTCCCACCTTCCGCGGAATGCAGGACACGATGTTCATCGGAAAAAATGGCAGTGCCGTCTTCCGCAAGAGTCAAGTCCTGGGTTCAGTGTTAGTTCGCGTCTTTTCCGCGTTGCGCCTCACCAATTGACGGGGATCACTCACTCAGAGATTACATTTATGGCTTTGGAAACCGCGTATTTCGACCAGAGCTTAATCGGCTCTCGCGGCGCGGGGTGGTACGAGAGCCTCTTGCGCACTGTTTGACCCCAAGCTAAATCTAGCTTTAGTACGACAGCATGGAAAGGCCACCCCAAACTACACCAACACGTACGGCGCGTACTTTTCCCAATCCTCCATCGTCCGCTCGCCAGACGCCAGCCCGTCGCTCGACCTCACGGGCCAGCAAACACTCGGTCGGCCGTGGAACAACGCCAGCGTCGTCGTGTACATGGATGTACGTTGCATTTCCCCCGTTCTAACCTAGACCGACTTGTAACGAACATGCAGTCGGTCCATGGACTCCTCCATTAACCCTGCGGGATTCCAGATCTGGTCTCCGACCGATCCTCGGAACGAGACGATATATTATGCGGAGCAAGGATCGCATGGCCCCGGGTTCAACGCCTCCGCCCGCGCGTTTCCTTCGATCATCTCCTCACCGCCAAAGAGGTCAGCCACAATTTTACAGTCGAGAAGATATTCGGAGGATTGCCGAAGTGGGTGGATTGGGAGTTTTGAGAGAGTATTTGTAAGGTACCCCTATTCTCCAAAAAAAAAATCTTTCGCGACGAAAATGCGTTGTTCTACACTATTTACAGAGCTGTAGCGGTATCTCAAATATCATAGGGTTTCGATAGCCCGCCGCACCTCCTCCGCACGCACTTTGAACATCCCCAGCTGGCGCTCCCCGTCCCTCTTAAACCGCTCGTACTCGATCCCCATCTGATACCGAATCCACTCTTCCACCGTCATATCCTGCTCGGCCTCGCTCAGCGAGTCGATGTTGACGAAGGGATCCGTCGCGAGCGGGGGGGATGAACGCGAACCCCTCTGGACTGGTGGTCTGCCCGTACTGAGTCGGCTCGTCTACGGCGATGGCGGAAGGGGCGCCTCGCGGAGGGGTAACAGGTAAAGGATCCGGCTCCGGTTCCAGCATGGACTCTTCCACCTCCGCCATCTCCACGTCGTCGTCTCCGTCCCTCCACCTTCCGCGGGTGGCCCTGCGCAAATGACGTTCGTTTCTCCGCAAGTGCGACGGGAGCCTCATTCTCCGGTTCCGGTTCCTTCTGTCTCATCTTGCCCTTCCCTTTAGCTTTGGCAGCCGGCTCCGCCTCCTTCGCCTCGTCGTCGCTGGAAATGTCCACCACAGGCAACCCGTCACCACCACCGACGTCCTCCTCGTCGTAATGCTCCATCTCCTTGATTTTCGACACGCGGTGCTGAGCGTGCGACGTGGACCGAGGTTTATGAGCAGGAGGGGAAGGCGCGCGTCCCTTGCATCCAGGCTTCTTCGATATCGACACATCCATCGCCTGGGACGAAGGACCCGCAGCAGAGGATGCCGGCTTGGATTTGGAAACGTGGCGCGGGGCTACGGCAGGCGCGGGCTCTTCATCCTCGTCCATCGTTGGAGGTGCCCGCATGTCCAAATCGATCAAGTCAGCGCTGGGCTGCCTTTGGGTTTTGGGTTTTGGCTTGACCGTCGTGCGGGATGCCGGAGCAGTCGACGTAGACCGCGTCGAGGCCTTTCTAGTCCGCGACGGTGGGCGAGCAGCAGGCTCGGCGCGCTCGACCTCCTCCTCCACAGCCTCTTCTGTCGGCACCGCGGGCTCGAGCTTCGGAAGAACGGGTTTCGAGGTCGTCCGCGAAGAAGGCTTGCGCGTTCTTGGTGCCTTGGGCTCCTCCGCAATCTCCTCGATTTTCGAAGGCGGTTTCGACCGCGATTTAGCAGTAGCCGGCCGCTGCGACGAAGGCGGCGGCAGGTACTGCTCTATATCCATCTCGTCACCCTCCTCCGGTACATCCTCGGCGGGCGGAACCTTTGCCTTTGAACGCGACGCGGGCTTCTTGACCTCGGCATCCTGGTCAATGGAAGCCTTGGATTTAGTGCGCGATGCTTTACGGACAACAGGACCGGCAGCCGCTTCTACAGCGTTGGACTGCGTCCTCGAACGCGGTCGCCGTGCCTCAGGCTCCTCGACTGCTTCCTCCTGCTTCTTCTTCTGCTCCTTCCTGGAGATCGGAGCCGGTTCATCCGCCTCTTGCTCCTGGGGTTTCGCTTTTGCTCGGGAGACCGATTTGGTCCTCGAACGAGCAGCAGGCGGTGGTGGTGGGAGTGGAGCAACGAACCAACCATCGTCGGATGACGCGTCGGCGGGGGCTGGTTGAGGTTTAGATGACTGCGAGCGAGACGGGGGTCGCGCCTCCTCGACGTCTGCCGCTTTTGGCTTGGCCTTGGAGCGCGACGGCTTTCGTGAGACAGGCTCTTCTTCACCATCGGGATCTGGCTCCACCTCCCGCACCTTGGATTTAGATCGGGAGGGTTTGCGGGCAGCGCGTTCCTCCGCCTTGTGCCCGTCATCCGATTGTTCGCTATACGCCTTCGATTTCGACCTAGAGGTCTTTCGCGGTACCTGCGGCTCGGCTTTGGGCTGGTCGACATCGTCGTCAAAAAGATTAAGAGGATTCAAAGGAGAGGGCGGCCTGGCGACTGATTTGGATCGTGATCTAGACGTCGTCGTTGGTCGCCTCTGACGTGCAGGCACGGGTGATACCGCCCGATCATCGTCCTCGACAGCCTTGGGTCGAGAAACGGACTTGGAGCGGCCGCGTTTCTTGGGAGGGGGAGTGGCATCCTCCTCTTCAGACAGCGGTTCTGGGTCCCTCAAATTCGCTCTCGAAAGACTTCGGGTCATGGTTCGTGGTGTTTTAACGGTAGAGGTGGACGCCGCCTTGCGCGGCGTTTTGGCGACATTCGTAGGAAAGGGTACGGGCGCGTCATCGTCGGAGCCATCGTATGTTTTTGTTGGCAATACCACGTCCGTATGTGTGAGCGGTTTGGATTTAGTCGAACGCTTCGTTGTCTTGGGTTGTTTAGGAGGCGGGAGAGCTGAACCGAAGGCAAGGGCGAGGAATGGGCAGGGGTCTGATGGTTTGTCTCGATTCCGATGATGTTGCCTAAAGATGGACACGTTTAAATCGCGTAAAATCGACGTCCTGGGACGTACATTGGGTCGTCGTCCTCATCCCAGTTCCCAAGGGCAACATGGCAGTACAAGCAGGCACCGGTATCGTCACCGGCCTCTGCCGGAGTGAATACGAAGCCAGCATGGGCCATCTGCACGATGTGGTTGGCGGATTGTATGGGCAAGGGTGAAATATGTTACCTTTTTCGAGGTAGCCATATGCTTCTTGTTTTGTCGTGTTTCCAGCCATGGGCGGTAAACGTCTCCAGTCTGGCCTTTTCCATGGCCTTCGCGGTCGGTAGGCGGGACTTGTCGGGGAATACGAACCTAAGACGCGTCTGGGTCGACACAGGCAACGAGTGTTGAGCGACTCACCTCCCATGCGAGTCTGCGTCGCGCCTCAAGCCACATCGCAGATTGGCCCAAGCGCACACGCTTGCACACTTCTGCCAGTGGATATCGAACGGGTCGTCCTCCTCTGCCCACTCCGTGACTTGCTTGTCGCACATGAAGCAGGTAACATTGTCGGGATCATCAGTACTTGGGTCGAAGTAGAAACCAGCCTCTGCGAGGGTGGCTGGGGTGGCTTTCCAGGTCTTGGGATGCGGCCATTTGAGGGATTTGCCGCGTTTCTGCTTGAGGAACGAGTTGAGGCGATTCTGGAGCACCTCCATCGTTGGCTGCAAACAGCGACGCGACTGGTCAGCCTTCACGTCAACAAACACAGCCACCGGCACATCCCGAGACCCTGCCTTTGCTATGGCTGCCACTGTGCGCAGGCTGCTCGACCCGACGCCGACTGAGATCCACGCAGCAGCGGCGGTCTTGCACGACGCCTTCCTTCATCTCGGCGATCCTTTTGGCATTACTCTTACAGGCGGCAATCCCGACCTCGACCTTGAGCTTCACCTAGTCTGTCTACGCGCGGCAGCCCTCGAGGGCGAAATTTGGGTTGCAGGATTCGAACCGACAGACATATGCGCCGTCGCCGTTTGGTTCCCTCCTGGAGCTGATTACTTGGCAACGTATAAACCGCCCAGTTTTGGCTAGTTCCCAAACTTCTAATCTACTTTAGAGAGCAGCAGCGTGCCGCAGGCTGGGACGAAGCTCAAACCAAGTTCACTCCTGAACTCCGCAAATGGTGGTCCGACTACGTGCGCTCGCTGATTCTGCAACGACTGCGATGCTCATTGAGACTCACCAAAGTTCATCCCGCGCTATAACGCGTGGAGCGCGTCGTGTCTTGGTGAAGGCACAAGAGTGCGATCTTGGTACCTGCAACTCTTAGGCACCAAACCCGAGTATCAGCGCAGGGGCTTGTCCGCTGCTCTCATCCAAGCCATTGAATCCAAAGTACATGTTCCCGTTCCCGTCCACGTAACTATGTTTTATACCCTTCACAGGCGCAGGCGCGCGGAGAGATGATGTGCTTGGACACGACTAATGACCCAAATGTCCGCATCTTGCCGCACTCCGTTTCATGTCTGAATATTTACTAGGTGGCGTTTTACCGCGCCCGTGGCTTTACCGTGCGCGACACCATCAGCATCGTTGGCGCGGGAGGGGAAACTACGATGACATGTCTTTCGAAATAACCAATGCACAAAAAGCAGGATGTATTTATATGTAAGTAATTCGCAGATGAATTTGAGATATGGCTAGGGATACAACAAGATCGGGTCAAGATGCGATGCGTACATGTATTGAAGATGCAGTTAGATGTCAGTGAGTCGATGCCAGTGAGTCGATGCAAGATAATTAGCCTTAAATCAGTTATGGGGCAGCATCATGCGCCGCCTTGGCTTCCTCCTCCTCCGCTTCGTCCGACGTATCCGCGAACGCCTGCTGGATGGCGGGGAGGTACATGTTCAGTTTCCACATGCTTCCGATGGTGAGGTTCACATGGTCAAACGCGAGCGCGACGACCGGCTCCCGTCCGCTGCGAGGCGGCGATGTCCTCATAGTTGGGCTGGGAGGTGTCGTTTCCACCGCCGGGCTAGGAAGTACTGCTTCCGTGGCTGAACTGGTAGGCGGTGTCGTTTCCACTCCCACAGCCGAGCTAGTAGCTATAGGGAGTGTTGTGTCCGTGGCCGAGCTAGAAGGGGGCGTCGTTCCCGTAGCTGAGGTAGTAGGAGGTGTCACTTCCACAGCCGGGCTAGTAGGTGGTGTCGGTCCCGTCGCTGAGCTAGCCGGGGGTGTCGTTCCCGCAACTGAGCTGGTAGGAGGCGTCGCTTCCACAGTTGTCGTGCCAGGCGCCGCAATGGGCGGCGGTAGACGCGGGTACCGAGCAGAAAAGTGTGTCAGGAGGACATTCTGAGCATTCATCCTAATTCTTGGTCAGCATTGAAGATCCAGCAAGAAAAGGAAAGAAAAAAACAGACTTTCGGGCGATTTCGATGGCCTGCCCGACTGTGCTGTGAGACTTGGCGCGCGCCATAGCCTCTTCGTCATCGCCCATCGTGGCTTCGTGGATGAGGAGTGTTGCGTCTTGCCCTCCGCGAACGAGGCTCTGCGTTGGGAGAGTGTCCGCCGAGAAGCTGCCAAGAAATGAGCGACGGAGGAGAGCGGTAAACCGGAAAGGACGTACACAAGGCTCCATCCGTTCTGGTGTCGCATACAGAGCCCGTAGCACTTGACCCCATGAAAGACATCGATCGTGTTAAAGCTCTGCAAACCCAGCGCAACGCAAAGACGCATCCCGGCCGCAGAGGATCTACATAAATATCGATGTTAGCACCGGGCGGTAAACACAACACGCTGGGGCCGCGTACCGCTCGTAATCGGTCCAACGTTCGGCCCCTTCGATCCTCCACATCCCATGGTAAACATACTCGCCCGACCGCTTGATGTGCAGCGCATCGCTCATGATCGTGACGACGCCATTGCCCGAAGGGTCATCAAGCCCGAGATCCTCGATCTCGGAGAGCTCGCGGAGGTAGAGATGAAGCTTGTGGATCGAGACCAAGTACAAAGGATTAGTCGGAGGCGGGTCGAGCTGCGAAGTCATTAGCATACGAGAATGGAAAAAGATGTATTGAGTAGACTGACCTGTCGCCGCTTCGCAAGGATTTTCGCGACGCCCGTGTGGTGGTCGCCGTGTATATGACTCACAAATATGCACCTCAAATCCCGCAGAACGTCGCCGACATCCGATCCGAAATGGCGTGCAAGTTGACCATAAGTCCCTTCGCCTGCATCAAGAAGGATGGAGCCCCGAGACGGAATCCTGATGAGTGTAGAAGATACTGCATCCACATGAGCGGCGTATGATATATAGAGAACAAAAACATACCATTGCGCGAGGAGGTCGGTACGGCACTCGCGGTTCCGAGCGGGATAACAGCGACGTCAGCACCACCGGAGACGGGCTGGGTTGCTCTGGCGAGCACTTCTTCCTCCATCTTGGTCTTCATTTCGGCGAATTTCTCCAAAACAGAAGGGGAGAGAAGGAGGAGTTCCGGAGGGCCGGTGGTAGCTGGGTGGAACATGTCTCTCTTCTCGGTGGGTAGACGACCAGTTTCTAGAGGGCCGGGTGGTCGGATGTTCATGTGAATGCCCGATTCCATGACTAGCGAGTTGGCGGGGAGGCTGGGGATCACTTCTCATCGAGATTAACAAGGGATGCGGTAGATAGAGAGACTAATCGTACTGGAAAGATCATTCTTGGACTCGAGAGAATAGTAAGGCAACGGGAACATTTCTGCGTCCAATTGATGCAGTCTCAGTTGATTGAAGGCGGCTGTCGTAAAAGTAACTGGATCGCGGCCATATCCGGGTGAAGATATTATATGCTTTAACCCAATTCAGTGTCGAGAGGATAGAGAGGCCAGGGAGACTCATACGTGGGCAGTGGGAGGGAATCCGTTCATGAATTCGATATAACGCGAATCTTCGATAACACCGTCCCCGCACAGGTGAAATACAGTTCGAACAGCGAACTCGGCAACATCTTCTGGGCGCGTGGAACGCAACTTAGCATAGAGAGGAGATTGCTCGAAGGAAGAGATGACTGAAGAAATGTAGGCCGGAGACGGGATATCCAAAATTATCGCAACCTGCAGAACGTTCATGTACCCACACAACCGGTGGTTAGAGATGTGAGAACGAACCGCCGGAATCTCAGAAGGCCCGATGCAGTCGAGAGGGTGTATGACCTTCTCGACCGTCTTGTCGCCGTCCTTCACCTTGACGGTGATACTCTGACCGTCCGTAAGCCGGGAGCGCATGTTCTTTGGGACACCGATTGCAATAGACTTTTCGACGTCGAATTTACCGCGAACAGAAGGACCAACGACGACATAGGCCAAAGTTGGAGGAGCAGCAGACCACGGTCGAGTGAATTTGGGAAGCTGCTGATGATAACCAGTGGGGATCCTGGGTCTACTGTACATATCGAACTGGAGCACGAGGTTAGGAAAACGGGCGTCTTGCAATGGGACAAAAGACATGCATTCTTGGACTGGGGGCTGCGGGGCTCTGAGCTGCCCGTCTTCTGGCGCTTATTCGGCGGGCCACACCTTCGCGTCGGCGACGACGACTGTCCTTTCGCAGCCGCAGGGAACATGGTCTTGATCATGAGTTTCCGCCATTCTTGCGCCAATTGACCGTCTAATTTTTCAGGAGAAAAGTCGTCCGAGTCCATCAACTCTTTCAATGCCTCGATCGGCTCGCGTTTTCGTTTCGTGGACCCAGTCTCAGTGACAATTTCGAGAGACTGTGCTTCAGACGAGTCAACCGAGATTGGTGTTGCGGAGGAATCCAACACGGGAAAACTGTAAACTGCAATATTCTTGTCCTGGTATGTACAAGGCGGCCGGGGCGAGGTGAGATCGGGTGACAAGGACACTTCGTTGACGTTGACACTCATTGAGTTTCTGCAGCAAGTTAGCCCAGCTATAGTGTCCTTTCCATGAAAAGACGCACCTGTAGATGTAAGATCGCATCGAAGCAACCGAGTGAGTGATCCCAGGAGGGCCAACAACGTCGAGAGTATTGAGCATCTGGTCCGCCGAGGACATTAGCATGCCTGGAAGAGTATGAGCGCCAGAAAGAGACAGTAAAGAGAAAAATCGCGCACCAGCAAGCCCCCCGGCGCGTTGAGCTCCAGCCTGAGTCAGAAAGAAAGCGCGAGTGCTCTTCCGATGAGCTTTCTTTTGCGTGAAGGCTCTGTTGGAGTTCTCGGCGGCATTAAAGATGTACTTTGCGCTATCGAACGAGATGATGATGGAGGGTTCTGTGTCGGTGGTCGCGCCCGTTACAACAGAAATCGCCCAACTAATGGGGGAAGCCATGGGGAGAGTTTTCTCTTCTCAGAGTTTCTCTTGAGGTGGGAAGGAAAGAGGGAGGGAGGAGGAAAGTAACTCGGGTCCCGTATTTAAGGCGATTTTTAGAGTTCAAGCCGCGAACTGATTGATCGCCGTCACGTTTGCCAGTCGCGTCGCGGTGGCCCTGGATGCGAGGCTTGACGCGCAGGCCATTCCTTCAGCGGCGCTGGTACTCTCATACCAGGCAACGAGTTGGATGGAGGGCCTCGGTTATAACGGGCAACACCTCCGACACTAGCCCGGTAGTCGCACTCAACTTTGGGGACGCCTGCTATGTCTTCAATCCTGGAGAGAACACCCAAAGGGCCTTGATCACGACAAACGACTTTCCATACGAAAGGGCAAAACACCTGGCCGTTTTCCTGACCCAGACGAGTCTGAGACGGTGTGCAGGGTTGGGAGGTGAGGAGCCACATATCTGGAGTCCTTCAGTCGCGAATTCAGATTCTGTTCAGCCATAGCGATGGACCGGGGTGTCGCATTCGATACATTGAAGATAGCGGGGCCGCCTGGAGTGATGCACTACATCGCTGCGATGCGATCGTGGAGAAATAGGTATGTCTTCTTTCTACGGTGCTGCTTTCACCCAGACAATAATTTGAGACAGCGTCTCGCCCCGCGCAGATGTCACGGAAACTTCTTTGATTCCAAATCTGGATCCTGCACCTTGTTTCCTCGACGAAAACCTCGCCCTCTATGGTATTCCGCTACTCCCAGATACAGGAGTGGATGATTCCTCTCCAGAAAACACAATGGCCGGCCCTTTGCCATCTCTGGGCGAGGCTCATGAACTCAGAATGGCCATGGTCGACTCGATATTTCGCAAAAAGCCGGCATCGAAACTCGAGAATTTACCAGGCGATGACCGTATCCAGCTCCCCAGATTGCACCAACGAGTTCGCCCGACCATGGCCTACATTGCCGTTTGCGCTGAACATGGCCGGAATCCCATGGTTCATTTTCCATCTGACATCGTTTTCGCCCGTTTTCAAGCGCAATGCACAGATATTGATGGTTCTCGACGTCCCCTCACCTTCTTTCATTCCCTCTCTGCGGAACTCGTTCTCTCACTCGCCATTCTATTCCGACCTCCTTTTCAAAGAAAGCCCGGACGGTACCGTTCATAGTATCTTCCATCTATGTGGTCAAGACGTCCTCGAGGACGACCGATACCTTGCTTTTATGGGCAAGCTCCCATCGACTGCCAATGTACGTGCTCCTGTCTCAAGGCCCCAACTGCCTTACAATCTCCGTCACAGCATGTAATATCATCGCCGCACTATGATTGTGATTCACCCACCTTTGAGGCTTCTGCCATTCATCAGCTGAGGATGAATAGACTCGATGCTGATATATTTCCTGTCCCGCATTCCTCTCCGGAGCCCTTGAAACGGTTGTCGGGTCCGTATTTTCAACCATGTTTTCTCGTCAGTTGCTCAAGGTGCTACCGCTTCCAGATATACTAAATCTTCCACTTCATTCGTTTCCGTTGGAGCAAGGACTGGATGTTTATCTGCAGCCTGATGCACGACCGGTCAGGAAGGATCCATCACCATCGGCTGCGTCTTGCTTGGACCGGAACCTCTCGCCCTCAATTCTACGGACGTTCGGGGCATTAAAGCACAAAGTCATGAGGCAGGATGCCCGCCTCCAGCTCCGCGAAAAACGGAAGCTGCGTCCAGCCGCCGCCCGTGAGCGATATCGACGACTTGACGACACCGCGATCATCCCGCTCGGAGCGTTTGGCACGCACCCCAGTTTCTCGCGCAACAATCCGTCGATCCTCGTTCGTATTCCTCATCGCGGCTCCATTTTACTAGAGGCAGGTGAGGGCACGCTCGGGCAGCTCATTCGCACGTACGGAAAGTCGGGGGCAGACGAGATCCTCCGTGATCTGCGGTGTATCTTCGTCGGCGAGAACTGTGCAGTAAACCACGGGGGCCTTGCATTGCTCCTCGCCCGGCGCCGGCAGGTAAATGGTTGCTGCGATTATTGATACTTTCGCTTATTAGACGCAGCTGGATCCCCCGGCTCCGAATCCAGTGTATCTGGTTGCGGAGTACGATGTTCACCTCTCCCTGAGGGAGATCTCCGACATCGAGGATCTGGGTATAGACGCAGCCGCGGGGAGCGGCGTCCTCCCAATCCTCATCGATGTCATCGATTCATCGCTGAGGATGGCCAATAAGTCCCGCGATACCTACGAGTGGGCGGGCACCGCGCGGTTATTAGCATTCGCTCGTTCGACGAACGATTCTAACTGGTACGCAGATCATGGACTGCTCGCAAGTCACTATGCACGGAACTCGGTCTGTTGTCCTTTCAGGCCGTCCGGGCGCCGGCACCCCACAACAGCTACGGGCTTGTTTTCCAACACAAAGACGGCTGGAGAATCGTGTACGTGCTCTACTCCTTCAGCGACTCGAACGCTGAGCGCTGAACCATTATTTGTCAGGTACTCTGGAAGGAACGGGCTGACACGGAATCTCCCAGAGACACCCGCGAAAACGTCCACGGTCCTCATTCATAGTGTCGATGCCCTCACAGAGTCGGACACACCTGACAGCCTTCGGCATGCCGTGCGTGAATTGATAACAAAGTATCAGAGGTTCGTTCTCTCTTTTCCTGCATCATCTTCACGAACTGACATCTACTCAGGATAAAGCCAGATCATCTTCTCTTAACGTCCTTCTCTGGACAGTTCGACCGGATGGCCCTGTCGAACTTGTTTATAAGGACGCGGCGAAACGCGAAACCACTGGTTTCGTTCGCCTTTGACAATGCGAGGTTGACGTTCGGGACGATGTGGCGGATGAACATGTATCTTCCCGTCCTTGATCAGATTTGGCGGCAAGATGGGGATGAGGTGGACGATGCGTCGCAGTCGGCGCAAGACCGAGATGCCTGATGTCAAACAGGAAATAATGTACAGTTTATTAGCAGGGATACTACTCGTCATCTAGCGAGACAGCGAAAGGACGCGTAAGCACACAAAGCGGGTACTTTTCACGAGCGCACCTTAGCCTAGGAAGCAGCAACCTTGCGTCGCAGCGGTGGTATACGCAGACCCTGCTCAGCGGACTCAATAAGCACACCCAGGCGTCGTTCGCGCGTCGTTTGTTGCTTTGCGCTCATGACCCAATCGTCAGCAGCGCGTCGGTACCCTGGCGGCTGGCGGGAATGGAACGCTGCTGCGGCAGAGGCTTCGGCAAGTTGGGCAGCAAAGTCTTTGGAAAGGGGGAGAGCCTCCCGCTCAAAACTCATTTGCGCAGTGTTCTCCTCCGTACGGAGGACAAACGCTGCACGGCCGGGTTCCTGCATACGTCCCTCGGCCTCGAGGACCGCGACCTTATCCACGTTGACCTTGCTCCAATGGCTTTTGGTCTTGCGCGGGGTGAAGCGCTGCATGCTGCGGTTGGCATCAACACTCTTCCAGATGCCATTAATCCATCCCCAACAAAGCGCCTCGTCGGTGGCGGTCGAAAACGAGAGGACTTGTTGACCGGTGCTCTTTTTGTAATATCCAACCCAAAGTTCAGTTTTTGTGGCATGGTTCTTTTTCAACCACAGACCCAGAGCTGCTGGGGAATCGAAATATATTGGATCCACTGACGGGGCGGTGCGAGGGCATAGTGCGTGCGGACGTGAAACTGCGAAGAAATTGTCGCAGAGCCAGCTTAGAAAGTGATGGTTGACCGGAAGGCGGGATTGATCGCATTGCTCATCATAATCTCTCCACCTCCCCCCCGACTTTGCGTCGCCTTCAATGGCTCGACCTACGGCCTTCAAATACATCTATGCTTTAATATTAACCCTCGCAACTGCAGGACTGGCCGCGGCGCACGAACACTCGGATGAGCTTTCCGAAGAAGAGATGGAGAAACCGACAGACGCCATCCTTTGGATCCATATTTTCCTTCAAGCTGCAGTTTGGGGTGTCCTATTTCCCGTTGGTATGGTCCTCGGTATAACGTACGTTAACTTGCAATCCTCCGAGCACTTGCTCAGAATGCTATCTAGTCGGAGTCGATGGCATGTTCCCTTGCAGGTATTTTGCATTCGAAACATGTTATTGACGCGCTTTGTGACCCCCAGTTCAGAGCGCAGGTATGGTCTTGACCGCCGGGGGATACATTCTCGGTCATTCGCACAAAGGGCGCATGTTCCTGCCTTCTGTTCACGGCTCCTTCGCGTCGATCCTCCTCCTTCCCCTTGCTACCCAAATATTGCTCGGTATTTACCTCAAACTGCACATCCATGAGGGCTCGATACGCCCGTGGGCTGTTCGCTTACACGGGGTCGTCGGGAAAGCGTACCCAATCTTGGGCTGGACGCAGATGCTTTTCGGCGCTGTGACTATACGCGGCTATTGCCGCGACGACGAGCTGGCCCAATGTCTCGCTCACTACATCATGGGCTCGGGCTTTATTGCCTACGGCGTCATTATGGCCATTATGCTTCTCGTCGGCGAGGCCTGGGTACGCCGAAGTGGCCGTAGCCCAGAGTTTTGGGATTCCTGGGTGAGTTTTTCTAAACCTGCAGCCCCATTCGCTCATTGTTATTTCGATGCAGGTGATCATGCTCTGGGGCATCGGCAAGTCCTTCAGTAAATTACTGGGTCACATCAACTCATTATCATAAAGTCAACACATTTACTGAGCACCGAGGCATGACGTGGTCGGTGAAGGACATGCAACATACGTGCGTGCATTCTTTGCAATCTGTATTTGCGCTGACGTCGCACATAGCATTCTGGGCGTCCTTTGTGTGTTGTACTGTCCCAATCCCTCCATCAACTCACTCAAAATATATATAGGGTGGGCCGGTGGCTTGCTCGGAATCTTCCTCGCGCGCAACAACAAGGTGTGTTCCCGCGATTGCTCATTCACTAGCTGAACTAAGCCGTCCTGCAGCGTAACGTTGTTCCTGCGATAATGTAGAGTCTTTGCATTCAATTTCTTTCCTTGTTCACCATACCGACAGATTGATTTTAACGGGCTGGGCCATGTCCGAGCACGAGCAACACTTGATGCTTTCCACCAAGGTATTTAGAAACACGTCATTCACCGCGAATCATGAACACCATCCGTAGGTTCATGCCATGTTCGGATACACCGTCATGCTTGCCGGCCTCACGCGTATAATGGAAGTCTGTTTCTTCTCCGGGCCGACCAAGACAGAGATCGTCGACGATGATAGTCACAGCGACCACACCCTGGCAGAGCCGAGTCCGCGGTATCCCCCGCCGTCACGGTATTCCCCTCCCGAGGTAGATAGCGGGAAGATCGATGCCGCAAAGGCGTTCCGCCATCTCCCCGCTTTCGTGAGTTGACTCTTCCGCGCCTCAAGGGCTATGTGCTGATGTCCGCCCAGCTGCTCGTTGCCTCAGGGTAATTCACCGTCTTGATCCATTATGTGGCGCCGCTTACCGCATAACACAGCGTTCTCTTCATGTCCGCAACAGACGAGGAGCTGAAGTTCGTACACGAGAACGAGATGGACCATGTAACATACATCCTCATCATGTTCAGGTCCGTTCCCTTCCAAACCGCTCCTTCATCTGTTGACTCGCCTACAACAGCATCGCGTTCCTTATATACGTCCTCATCGTGTTCCTGATAAACCTGTACGCGACAACCGGCCGCAATGCCCCTGCAAAAGAGGACGGTATTAACATTGCGATGACCTCGACGCGCAATAACTCGAAGTGGTACTCGAGGGTTCCTAACCCAGAGACACTGCATGTGATCGGGGAGGACGATGAGGAGGATTAGGGTGTTGAGTGTTGCTAATTATTTACTCCTCTAGATCTACAACTGTTGTCAATGTGCCGATGTAATCTACTTGCTTTCGTGCAAGGCCGCATAATTATAACCGCGTAGCCTGCTACCGCGCAGCATTACCGTGCAACCGACTAACCTCATCCGCACACCCGAGCCTCTCCCGGACGTTTCTGTCCGCCGTCGCCGTCTTCCACTCGGCGCCATGAAATGCCGCCGTTACAACGCGTCGGCCGAGCCGAGCCCGAGCCCGTTCTGCGGTCACGTGTCAAACTGGTTTTGCTTAAATTGCCGCGTCTCCATCCAATCTCGGTCGCCTCCCTCCGCTTTGATTCCACGCAATGTCTCCCCTCCAAACTCAAACAGCTCTCATCATCGGCGCGACTGGACAAGTAGGCGGCTGGGTCCTCAAAGAAGCTCTTGCGAACCCCCTTTTTACGCGCGTGGGGGAGTATGGGCGCAGGACGACGGCGCTCGAGGGGCTGCCGAGTGGAAAGGACAAGCTCGAGCAGAAGAAGATTGATTTTGAGAAACTGGAGGAGGCGGGGCTGCGCGATGGGAAGTGGGACGTCGTGTTCATCGCCCTTGGAACCTCGGCGAAGGAGGCGGGGAGCACGGAGGCGTTCGAGCGGATTGACAGAGAGTGGGATTTCCTTTTGAGTGCGCGTTTGTGCTGTGTTTGACGACTGTCCGAGCAGGTATGTTATCAATGCCGCCCGCGCTGCGAAGAGTGACCACCCACAGCGTTTGGTGTATGTTTCGGTGAGGCTCCTGTACTTGTTCAAATGGAGAGTACGCGCTGATACCCAGCCCCAGAGCGTTGGAGCGGATTCTACTTCCCGGTTCCTCTATACCAGGTCAGATTAAACCAACCTCAGTTTCCGCACCTTTACCGAACGTTGCACTGGCATTCAGGAGCAAAGGACTCACGGAAGAGGGTCTGGCTGGACTTGGATACGCAGATACCATTATATTCCGGCCAGCAATTCTCGGAGGCAGGTCTGAGCTCAGGCCAGCCGAACGGGTCGCAGGGTAAGCTCAGTTTAGATTCGCATTGCCATGAATAATTAATCCGCGGTAACGTGACAGAGTCTTCACGGGCGTCCTTTCCCTCATATCGTCGAGTGTGGAGATTAAGGTACGAGTCCGTCCGCCGGAGCTACTTATAGGAAAGAAGTTTGACGTCTGACTTTGACCAGGTCTCCACGTTGGCGAAGAGTCTCGTCCGGGCGGGATTGCTGGGGTCCGCTGCCTTACCGTCGGTGGCTGGCGCGAAACAAGCAGGAAAGGACGGCGCGCGATTCACGCTCATTGCAAACGCTGGTGCTCTCGCACTGGCAAAAGATAAATCACAGTAAAAATATAAATCTTATGAGATGAAACCGTGTTTCCCGAGCTCGAGTTCTGCCAGGGAGAATGCGACACGGCGAATACTGCAATGGAGGTACGCTTGTGCCGGCGGCGCGTTTTACCAAGCCCGAGGCAAGGCGCACATAGATCTAGCCGACTAGCCGATGACGCAGATCATTTATATGTCGCGATTGCTTCCGTCCTTTCTCAACCTCGTCCATGTCTCAAACAGCCCTCATCCTCGGTGCAACTGGCCAAACGGGAGGCTACCTCCTCAAAGAACTTCTCGCGAGCTCCCACTACACGCGCGTAGCAGAATTTGGACGCAGAACGACCAGTCTTGACACTCTCACGACGGGAAAGGACAAGCTTGAGCAGAAGACGATCGACTTTGAAAAGCCAGAGGAAGCGCTACAGGGCGGCAAGTGGGACGTCGTCTTCATCACCCTTGGAACGACTGCGAAGGCCGCCGGCAGCTCCGAAGCCTTTGAGCGAATCGACAGAGAGTCTGTACCGGATGCCACACGACCTGGGCATTGGCTTAACCTCACCGAATAGATATGTCATCAATGCTGCCCGAGCTGCGAAAGGCGACTACCCACAGCGGCTAGTATATGTTTCGGCGAGTGTTTTTGACTCGGTGTTCTTCTTCACTTGGCTCATCGCGTCCGCCTCCTATAGACCGGAGGCGCAAGTTCAAAGTCGCGCTTTCTCTACCCGAGGTGGGATGGCACAACACATTTCAGTCAGACGCTGAACACCGTATCCGCAGGAGCAAGGGTCTTACGGAGGAAGGCCTCGCTGGTTTAGGATACGCGGACACGATTATCTTCAGACCCGGGCTTCTCACGGGTACCAAGAGGCCTGAACTTCGAGTTGCAGAGACAATCGCTGGGTAGGTCTTGCGAAATTTGGCCCTACAACCTTTGCTCATTGACTGTGCAAAGATATATTACGCCACTCTTCGCCTTGATATCTTCGAATGCAGAGATTAAGGTGTGCTGTTCGACGGAGTGCACGATTTTGCGCTTTTGACGCGTCGAAAACCAGATCTCCACCCTAGCGAAGAGCATCGCCAAGGCTGGGCAGCTTGGGACGGCCGGCTTGCCTCCGACAGTTGGTGCTACGCAAGACGGCAAGGATGGTGCACGCTTTACGCTCATCACGAACGCCGGGGCGCTCGCGCTCGCCAAGGAGACCTAGAGTTAGGCACTGGGACGCGTTATGAGTATACCCATGTAAATGTAGCGTCTTCGTCTGTTCTATTTCCACCTGTGTTCGTAAAAAAAAAAATCCAACGAGCGTGATCTCAAGCTTGTCGTTGGAATATTTCCTCCCCGCATACCGACGTGGATTCGTCTTTGAGCTGAGGTGGGCGAAAGTGGGCGAGATTGATGCCGTGATGATCTGCCACTCTCCTCGCTTAACCTTTTTGGCTTTAGCGCTCGCTGCGCGCCGAACGGGACTCTGCTGCGCGCCATACTGCGCGCGTTCGCCGACTTCGACCGCAGTCGGGTGGCCTGACGCTTCGACTTCGCTTGAAGAGCTGGTCAAAATTGAAGAAAAGAAAAAAGTCAACAACTGGACGCGTTCACCCTCGAGTCATGGCGGCACCGCCCACCTCAAGTTTGAACCCTCAAAACACGAAAGGCGAACTGCCTTGTGACTCGGGCTGCCATGTCGGAAGGTGACTGACTCGATCCTGGGTTACACCCTGGGTTGTCGGAAGGAGGACTGCGCTTCCGACGGCGTCATCATCAACCTTGGGCGGGACATATTGCTGCGTAACGAGGCACCGCAGCCATGTCGGAACTCTATAAAGACTCACCTCAAGGCCCGGAGAATAACAACAACCTTCGCACCCACTCGAGCAAGAAAGCCTCCTCTACCACCCAAACTCATCCTCTAAACAAGTATGTTCTCCGCAGCCACCTCTTCCGCCTCCCTCGTGTCCAACAACACCGTCTCCTCGCGCGCGCCCCTCACCGGTTCCGCACCGACGAAAGACTTCCAGGCCGCGTTTGCGAGTCTGCAATCCACCTACGGGTTCGCCGCCTCCGCGCCCACCCCCGTGCAGAAGAAGAAAAATAGCTCCTCCGCGCGGAGTCCGAGCTCTACCACCCCCACCCACGCCGTACGCGCGTCGACTTCGAGCCCGCAAACGAAGGACTACCAGTCCGCGTTCGCCGACCTCCAGTCCACCTACGGCTTTGGCGGCGCTGCTCCCATGCCCGTCCCGAAAAAGCAGTCCACCACCCCCGGTACCACTGCTTCCAACAAACTATTCTCCAACTTCAGGCGCTCCTCATCCTCGTCTGCCGCCAAATGATAGGTGGGGTTTCTCATTTGTTCATATTGGACGTTTACTTACCCTCCTGTCAGATTCCTCCCTTCGCCTTTATAATTTCTGAGAGATCAAATATCACCGCTGCGACCCCACTCGATGGCCTCGCTTTTCGCTTAGACGGTCGGACCGGCCTATATCGCTACCCAGCTCTTGAATCTTCACGTAGCACGGCTGGATGTGGATAGTTTCACCTCTGTCACTTTCTCCATTCTTTAGTTTTACTTGCTTTCAAGTACACAAAATATACCTCTGACAACGTCCGTTCGAGCCTGTCTGTCACGACTTTATTCCCAAGCGTCCACGATGCGAATTCACACCGAGATTTGTTCGAGAAATTTGCGACCGCTGCTCATGGCGGCCAGCCCCCTTTCCCAACGGCAAAGAAACATATTTAAAACCATAAACAACCCGGACATTGTGCTGGACGACCCGATGAAATGATTAAAATCCTACGCATGAAATTCGTCTAGTCATCCATGATCATCGTGGAGAGGGCAGGAATGGGACGCTCCGCTTGCGCAGAGATCCTCGCTCCATGCCGAAGCACCTTCATATGTTGGTAGTCATACACCGCAGAGTGTGCTGTCGATAGATCAGTATGGCGGTGGGACGGGACGGAAAAAATAACCCACCAGTAATACGATTATCCTGGAGGAAGCGGATATTAGCTCAATGACGAAAAGCAAGGCAAGAAACCCGTACCCAAAGCACCACCGTCATTGGCTCCCATTTGACTCGCACTTGATGGTCACCGCACATTGCAATGTGGTCGTACAAAAAGTTCAGTAAGAGATCTGGAGGACAAATCAGACGACAGGCCAAGGTGATACGGTCTCCCTTCTCACCAGATTCTTCGCGCTTCATGCCGACGATGGTGCGGGTGAACTGCTTGTTAACATACAGTGCTTCTTCCCCGGTGACGGGGTGCCTGCGGACGACCGGGTGGACGGTCTCGATGGGGGTCGCGGCGAACCATCCCGCCCTGCTTCGAGCGCAGGCTTCCGATGGCTGTGTGTTTCGCCTTGAGCGTGCGCAGGAAGCCCTGCATGATGGGAGATAGCGATTGGAAGTTCAAGACCTGCGACGAATACAGGGTGTCGCCGCCGGTCTTGGGTTGCGCGAGCAGGAAAAAGGTCGTCAGGCCGGCTGGCTGGAGCTCAAAAGAACAGTCTAGAGAGCGGTTCGTCAGGATACTATGGACCACATGTTGAAAGAGATTGATTAACCTGAATGCCAGAGGGTGCTTGTGATGCTGTCGGCCTGGAAGCGCGAATTGGCGTCCCTGTCATGAACATGTGAGAGCCCTATCTGTGCAATGAAACTACAACTGACTTGTAAACTAGGTGGATTTCATGGTGGCCGTCTGGATGGCCCGACGTAGGATGGACGTGGAGGGGCCTTTCGAGGTATCAGGACATGCTGGATTCCATTCACAAGATGCAGATATCCACCCAAAGTGCCGGGCCCACTCCGTGTAAAACCCTGGTCCACGGTCAATGAAATCTTGCTGGTCCCGGAACGCGATTACGCCGCGGCGGGAGACCTAAGTTTGCGATCAGTCGAGTGGACGGGCATGTGGTAATATAAGTAATCACCTCGAGGGCGAGCTGGTCCTTCTGGGCTGGGGTCAGCTCGGCGAGATTGCAGCCACGGACGTCCGAGCCAAATAGGGGAGTCATTTCGACGGCGTTCGCATTATTGAGGAATGAGCGGGGATTAGGATGTTTGAGGGCGCGAGAGCCGGCGTCGATGTGCTCAAAAGGCTGGAGCGGTGGGTATTTAATCTGGGAGAAGGTAGCGAGGAGGTGTGCGTAGCGGTAGGGCTCCTCCGCGCGACGAGGCTCCTCTTTTTTGTCGGCAGCGATGACCCGGAGGGAAGCAGGTTCAACGGCGGCAGGAGCAGTGGTCGTGGAAGTGGTGGTCGCAGACATGTTGGAAAGAGGCCTGGATGAGGGATTTGTCGGCCACGTCTTTATACCAGAAGATATTCCGATCGTATTCACAGGACATTAAATGTTTGAAACGCTACAGGTCAGGAACGTGGGCCTAAGTGCTTCAAACCGGATAGTCGGCGAGAATTCGTTGGTACCAAAGAAGAATTCAAGAATCGAGTCAATCACGTTTTTGGATATCGTTTGTGGGCTTGTTTGCAGGCTTGTGAGGTTTTCTTTCTCGTCCAGACTAAGCATTTGCCTCGACTTGGGTCTTCTGTTGAGTTTGAGCCGCTTTATTACAGGGAGTTTTGTCCGCTGAGATGTCCGATGTTTCCACATGAGGAAATAGCAACAAAAATCGAGGCCCAATGAAAACGGGGAGAATTATCACTTCCATTGCATTCTGTGGCAGTTGCTCTCCATAGACAGGAGGTGAGCGGCAGATTTTGCGGCCAGAGTCAAACAGTAGCTTGAGTTGTAAATGGTTGAAGGTAAAAATACCCGGAATCGGAACTTGATGTAGTCTGACGAGTAAGCATTGGCCGATTCAATAATTCCTCGGAAGATATGTTCCTTAGATAGGGATTCGAAGTGAAGTGCGATTGAGTTGCATGAGCTGCCGAGTCCAGTGAGATGGCTCTGCCAGTAGGGGTGGGAGCCAAACGCATTGAAAAGGCGATCCCAGAGTAGTGGTAGCATGCGAAAGACCAAAAGGAGCACGAGTTAGGAAGGACATCGAGGACAGGTCGTGAGAGGTGCGCGGGGAAGGCAAAAATAAGCAAAATCCATTCAGAGATCCGTTGGCATCCGCTGAGAGAGCTGCCGCCCCACAATGAGATCTGGGCAAAGTCTCCGGAGTCGAGCGTGTTGATACCTTGTACGGCGGCGAGGAGACTGCAGAAGGAGAATTTCCCGGCTTTGAAATCGTCAAGTCTCAATGAGGGTCGAAACAGGCTTAAATTGTTTGTCCTTGCCTGGTTATTGATCGAAGGCGCGTTCATTTTGAACACCCACACTGCCAGCAGGCGCACGCCTTCAGCCACTGCCGCAGGAAATTGAGCCACTAAACCAGACTCTCGACCCAGAAGCCTTTCTCTCCACGGTATCGGTTCAAGCTCCCAGGAAGCGGTATCGTTGTGTCGCGGAATCGGAGGCCGTACTTGTTCTCTGTCAGAATCCTATCCCACCCGCTCAAAACGGCCTCAATGCTGCTCGAGGACACGAGACCCGAATCGTCCGGAACCGCCGTCTTGAGCGTCGAATTTCTGACAGAGAACTTGAACACATTCAGAGCTCCGAGTCTGCTGAAAATGAATGGAGTTGTGGTTTAACACGCCCTCAGATTGGCTACTATTTGTGCGGAACCGACGTTTTTACCCAAGTTTTCTCCGGCGGCTGGGGCCTCCAAGCGCTCGCGCGCAATTTACCTTCCCAGCAATGTGGCTCTGTTGTTCCGAACCATCCTGGGCCAGCTGGCTTTCGGGATTTCCGATTGGGAGAGCTGTTCGGTGGGCATATGATCATGAATCAGGGCACATTTCAACCTATTTGGACGCCTACACGCTGCCCAGGGAAAACAAAACAAGGACACGATGCTGGAACTTCCCCGGAACCGCGAAATCCTTTATGAATACGAAAGCGCATGCAAAGAGCCCATGTGGTAACGCTCCTGACTGCCCACACTCCCCGAACGTTGTCGGAATCGAGCTTCCAAATGAGTGCAGTGGCAATTTTACCCAGTTGATAAACTGGCTCCCAGGCCAGCGGCGCGACTCAACCTTACTTACCAATCTGCGTGAGCGAGTGCAGAAAACCGCAAGTTTATCTCACACCCTCTCTCCTCGCCCCAGACCACATGTACCGCTGTTTCACCCCGATACTGCGACGCAATTTGCCGAGCCATACACAGGACCTAGCGGATGAGAGCTATACACCCCGCGCGTGTCGCGGAAATCTCATACGCCGCCGCTGTTACGAACGGTCGGGCCATCATTGAGAAAAAGGACGTCCAGAGCGCTACCGGACAGCGGCGCCGTCGTGATTCATGCGGGCGCTCACGAGCGACACATTCGGCACGCAACATTCTCCTCGCAAACCTGGTTCTTCCTTCGGTCGACGCTCGCCGATATCTCCTCGATGCTGAAGTTGCGTGGGACGGTTCGCACCTCGTCTCGGACCTTGGGTTGGGTTCCTTGGAGTCCGAGCACGGTCCAGGACAGCGGGCAGACCTCGGAACCAGTTTCTGGGTACTGTGCGTGTTTTGGCGTGGCCACCACCGACCTTGTTTTGACGCCACTGAGAACACGGATTATTCAGACAAGGTGATGATGCGATTTCCGTATGATGTGTGCTAGTTGTTACATATGGTTGGTGTGCGGAGGTACAGTACATTTGCCAGCGGTATATTAGACTTGTTGTCGACCGACTTGTTGACGAGGTCGAGGTGGTGGTGATGAATTTTCCTCCGTCGTCCACAACTCGGGGTCTTCGAATGCCCTTTCTACAATGATTGAATTTTGCCGCCAAATTTCGGTTTCTGTTGGTAGTGCCTTCCGACGCAATTCTAAGATTCTGGAAGGGCGCGTCAGTACGATGAAGGTTGTTCGGACGAGAAGACATCATACAGTCGACAGGCGATAATATTTGGGATAACGAGCATATATGGTAACCCCACTCCGTTGTGGAAGTACTGGGGACTGCGTTCGGGGTGGAATGTGAGACTACATTACCAGTTTGACTAACGAATACACACCTAAAGTAGGCGCCTAATGCTGATCCATGTGTCGTGCTCACAGCGAGGAAGGCACCAAACCCTGGCGAAAAACGTCACTTCAGAACAACAGTGGAAATAAAGATCCGACCCACCTTGATTAATAAAGGTGCGCCCGAAGGAGCCTCGCGTGCTACGCGTTCGTATACAATACTGGAAAAAGATGTTAAAACCCAAGGGTGCGCGTCGGGCCAGAAACCTCACAATAGCAATAACTGCCAGGGAGATCAGATCCATCCCAATAGATGCACACTTCAAAGTCCACGTTAGGATCGTGAATATGGCAAGGCCTATAACGTACCATAGTTAGCTGCTCAACGAATGTCAGTTATTTATAACATGATAGATTAGGAGCGGCGTACGACCAAACGCATTGCGGCATGGGGAGCGGAGTAGTCGGGAAAGCAGCCAGTACCGTCCAGTATCTCGTATGCGAAGTCCCCCAAGGGCCTGACATCGAAACAGAAAAACCAGATGGAAACCCCAACACTGAATCGACTACTTTAATTATGAAAGTGGGGGAGAAATGAGGGCGACTCACAGTGTAGCGTAAAATGTGAGCAGGAGGACAAGAACTCGAATGCTGGCACCGGTGAAGGCGTAGGCTCGCATTAACATCACACCTTGGAAACCGGATTAGCTCAAGTGTTGTAGTTCGTGGTCATAATTCAAGTACCAGGGCCAAATATTTGCTGGGGTATGAATGAGACGAGGAGCGAAAAGGACAGCAAATACACATTGCGTACCATGGGCAGGAGAACGGAGCTGATGATATGTGTCCATTTGGCGCAAGTATGTGCACTATGGTCTGCGGCTGTTAAGCGGTCGATTAGCAGTGATCAAAGTATTTCAAGAGACCCCAACCATAGCCAAAAATGACCAGCGGCCACACAAGCAAGGGATAGTAACGACAGAGGAGGTATGCCACTTTGATTGAATTCCATCGCGAAGGGTAGATCTGCTTCCAAGGTAAATTCTGTGGACATGCAGGCGGTATACGACATACCAACTCGACCTCACCGGGCAGTCTACGAAATTTGAATCAGGACACAGGGATAGAAAACACATCGAGGACATACGCGGCTACCCATTCGTACAAGGCTACCCAATACACAGCGAGGACGCCGCTGCGCACGGCTTGGATACTGTTCACTGCGTAAACAAGATCGGAAAAAGTCAAGGCCATTCGAGGGGGGGCATAAGAGGCGCGGTGTCGGGGAACTTTGAATCAATCCTGTCTTTATGTGGTCCTCCTAGGTCTGTCGTAATTAGCATTGCTCCCGGAGCTGCTCCTGACGCCGTTTACTCATACTGCAATGCCGCGTTCTGGAGCCAGTCAGTTGCAATGTCCGGCACACAACTCGGGAAGCTGTAAGGCGGATAAAGACCGAGGGAAACGCGCGATAACAGGCTTAGAAACTTGAATATATCTGCGGGCTAAATTAATACGAAAAGACTGCACACGATTCAGACGCGCTGATCATTTAAATTAAACGGCGAACTCGACAACCAGTCGACATCGACGTCGCTTATGGAGCGCGGCATTTGTCTTTCTCCTCCAACTCGCCATCGATGAACGTATAGGAGGGAGGGAGAGCGCACCGGTGAGGCTCCTATATCCAAGCCGGAGCTCAGAAGCGTGGAAGTGGAGAGGGACGAACACGGAACGGACAGTTGTTCGAAAGCCTGAAATAGCATGCATGGACATCCGATGCCACAAACCCGGGAGTCGCGCCGCTGTCGTGGGGCCCTTCAATATCTCGGTGGCGGGTCAGGACATTGTCAAAAATGTTGCAAGAATGTGGTAAGAAAGAAGAAAGGTCAAGTCACGGAGTTACAACAACGACAAACGCGGTTTCTTCACCTCCGAGAAAACTATCAAGCAAGTAAAATTGTGCCAGCATCTAATTTAAATAATTGTGCGATAGTTGGAAAGGAACGACAAGGACAGCATAATTACTATCAGAAATCGTCTAAGACGACCAAGCGTCAGGGAGGCCATCTATTGTCGTACACTGGGCCAGTTCCGTCTAAAATTCGGTTGAGGTTATAATGCTACAGTGTGGATCATTCACGATCGTCGGAGGTCTAGCGTCAGAGGGCGAACGAAGGGTATATGCGAGTCAGGTTTCGGGGCTGCAGCCGCTCCATGCAGACTGGACACTTGTTGCCGGTCGATAGCGTGTCAGTGATGCATCTGCGCTATCGTCAGGACGCTCAAGGGAGACGAGGAAGGCCAATACGCACGATTTGCAGAAAATGTGGCCACAGGACGTTGAGGTCATGTCTTTGGGGAAGTTTCGGCACATTGGGCAGATGAGCCCTGCCGGGTCCGAGTCCTTGTCCCAAACATCTTCTATTTGCTTTGCTGGCCAGCCCGAGTAGACACGGCCCGCGTCTGCGACGTCCCCAGACGTTAAAAGGGTATGTTCGCAGAGCATGCTGCTGTCCTCCATCGAGGCACCAGACAGAAGCCTAGAACCGGAGCGCAGTGCACAGCTAAAAGGGATCTGGTAAGAAGGAGTCTTTGAGGGAACGTAAACCGACTTGCCCGTTCCCGATCTTCAGACTGTTGAGCGCAAAGTTGCCGCGAGAATTGATGTGAGCGACAACACTGCAGTCATCCAAGGAAACATTATCTCCCAGCTACAAGCATATTAGCGCGGACGCATAGGACGGAACCAGATAAAACTCACCTCCACGAGATCCGGTTCCGTCATCAGCCCGAGTTTCCCTCCAGGATATATCGCACAGTTCTTGCCAATCTTCGCGCCCAGTGCACGAAGATACCACACAATATAGACGGAGCCCGAAATTGGACCGAGAACCCCGCCGTTGCCGTATCCTTTGTAGACGAACCGAGACAGAACGAGGTGCAACTGCCAGCGTTGGCAGTAGCTACTCTTGTCCCAGGAATACCGCCCATCGCGACGGCGGCCAATGACGATCCACTTGGTCGCGATGACCCACAAGAGCGAGATGAACGCTTGAATATTCAACACAATAACGAAGCAGACGGCGATGACGCCAAAGACCACGCCGGGGCGGTACCAGACGGGACGGTAGATGTGGAAGTGGTTGCGGTGGAGATGGAGTTCGCGGAGCAGCTGTGCGGCCGCAACTGCGCTGATCGACCAGTACGTCGCTGAGAGGGTGGCGACGACGACATTGATGGTGAGGAGCAGAGCGTAGGGGAAGACGAAATAGTCGGCTTCGCCTTTGTAGAACGCGCGTCCGAATGGGGTTGTGGTGTCGGGATCGTCGACCTTTGATCCGCCCTCGTCCAAGCATTCTGAAAAAACCGTAAGTAAATGCTACTGCCTGACGTCGGGGAAGAAAAGGTGACATACCCGACCCAAGCCACGTCGATCCATCTTTGTATTCGATGTCGCGCATCCCGACGGCGCCCGACCCCATCACAGTGCGCCTTCCGATCTTGCAGCCCGGAAGCAGAACGACACGGTCGGCGATCATCGCTGCAGTGAATAACTTAGTTCAAGAATATTTCCCTCGGTATGAAATGCGCTTGCTTACCACCGTCACCAACAGTAACACGAGCGGTTCCGATGCGGTCGGTCGTGAAGATCTCACTGCGGGAGCCGAAGACGACATCGTTACCAATCTCCAACAGCTCGGGGTCAAGACAGTAAAGTCCGGATCCAGGCCAGTACACCTGTACCAAAGAAATTTCAGTCAGTTCATTCAAGACGTCTGTCTATCCGCGAAAAAAAAACGCACCCGCTTGCCGACTTTAGCACCCATGCAGCGATACACGACCGAAACCACTTCGTAATGCGTGCCGAGGATAGAAAACGCCGCCTTCATAGCGTCCTTGGACAGCAGATGCGAATTGATGTACCTCCGGAGCAAAGTCCACTGAGTGGCGTCGGCGGTGTCCTCCTCCTTGTTCAACCCGAATAGGCGCTTCACGAGAATCCCGAGGACAAGCTGGAGCACGGGCGTGAAGACCGCGCGGACGACGCGCGAGAGCGCGTGGTAGACGACCCGCTCGGGCGAAGAGAACCAATAGACGACCGCTTCGAGCGCGTTGAGCTGGTTGGTCACGATCTTGACTTCCTTGACCATCAGCCAGAGGGCGACAATCCACGGAAGGTCTGGGGACGGTATTAGACGGGCTACACCAAAAGAGAGCAGGGACGTACAGGAAACGAAGTACACCAAGAACATGACGGGCCATGCCACGAAGAGCTTGAGCCAAGCACTGGGCTCGGGCAGCAGGGTACGGTTGAAAGCAGCGTGCGACCGCGGGGAAGGCGAATCGCGAGACGAGGCGTGAGGGCCGTACACCGTGTGCGGGCGGATAATCGCACCGGGGGCAATCTGCGTAAATGTGTTGATAACGGCCTTCTCCCCAATAACGATCTTGTCGAGGCGGAAATAGCCCTCGCGCTCAACACAGAACCCACGGATGAGCGCGGTATCGACGCGGCAGCCGTCGTGGAAGGTGAGGAGGTCGTATTCGCCGAGCTTGGCGCCCTTGTCGATGCGGACGTCGCGGCCGATGGTGGCGCCGAGCATGCGGTAGTAGAGGACCTCCAGGCTCGGGTGCATGGAGAAGATTCCGCGGCCGGCGATGCGGATGCTTTGGTTGACGAGCCACCAGCGGAGGTAGTAGACGGACCACATGCGGTAGGTCCCGGGCTTGTAGCGACCGATGACGAGCCATTTGAAGGCGATGGAGGTTAGCGGGGCGACAATACGACCTGGACAAGCAAGATGAGCGCAATTTCGCGACGAGAGAGTAAGACGACTCACTGGTAAGACGCGCTACGATGATTGCGAGGAAGAGAGAGGCCATTTTTTCCCAGAACGATCCGTTGATTGCATGAGCAAATACCGATAACATGAGAAGAAGCGTAGCCCCTAAAGAACATCGGTGAGTGCCAAAAAAGAGGGAACACGCAGACTTACAAGTCATCGCAGTTTTGAGCGGATAGAAAAACATGATCGGAAACAACTGAACGAACATCGAAAGCGGATGACTCTGTCCACGCGACTTTGCCTGCGACGCATCGAGGTCCTCGTCGTAGTCATACCCCATATTCAGCGTCGCCTCACTATGCAACGCCGAATCATCACTCCCCTCCTTCGTCATGCTCCCGCTCCCACTCCGCCTATGCTCCGACTCAATCATCCCCGCAATCCCCGTAATCGTGCTGTTAGTAAACAACGCCGACACCCCAATCGCCACGCCCGTCTGGCGCCGAATCTGATACGCAAGCTTCCCAAGCAAGAGCGAGTTCCCGCCGAGCAGGAAAAAATCCGAGTCGGCCTTGATCAGCGCCGGCTCCGCGAGGAGGAGGTTGCCCACGATGTCGCGCACGAGGAGCGCCTGCTCCGACATGGCCGACGCGTGCTCGCGCGCCACCTCCCGCTCCATCGCCGCGAAATCCGGCTCGCCCGCCTTGTCGAGCAGGAGGCGGGCCCCGCGCAGGATGTGCATCGGCGCGGGGACGGCGTACCCGGGCAGCACGCGCGCGAGCGCCTTGCCGAGCTCCGCCGCGTCGCGCTCCGTGCACACGAACGCCTCGGGCGCGCCGTCCGCGCGCAGGCGCAGCGCCACCTCCGAGACGCCGTGGGACGCAAGCAGGGTCTCGCGGATGGCGTCGAGGTCGAGCGCGACGCGCGTGCATTGGATGGGCTCGGAGAGCGCGGCCTGCGAGCTGGGGACGACGGCTTCGAAGTGGCGGTGGAGGGCGGGGACGGCGTCGGTGAGCTTGCCGAGTCCGAGCCGTGTCGCGAGCTTGATGCGTAGTGGTTTGCCTGCGGCGTTCTTGGGGACGTCGGCCATGTAGACGATGGCGAAGGGCCATTTTGAGGGGTGCAAGTGATCTCTGCGAGCGCGGGTTTGATTGGTTGTTGTAGGATAGATAGCAAAGACAGCGACCGACCTTAACAGATCCTGCAGCTGCGCCAACCCGATGCGAGGGCCGCCCGGTACAGGCACAACCACAACACCAATCGTCTCTTGTAGAACGTCGTGTTCAATGGCAAACGCTAACGCAGTCTGCAAGATCGAAATTAAAACGCGAAAAATGTGTTTCTCGGAAAATCGCACCTTGACATACTGCTTCGCAGTAGTAACGATAGCCTCCTCCACCTCAAACGGCGAGATGACCTCCCCCCCCTTATTAATAATCTCCTTCGACCTTCCGGTAATAAACAAATACCCATCCTCATCCACATGCCCCATATCACCGGAATCGAACCACCCCTCGCTCGTAAACGCAGACGTGTCAAGCGGGACGTCAATGTCCGGCGCCACCTCGTACCCAGAAAACGTCGGCAGCCCGCGGACGCAGATGGCGCCGGTGCTCCCGGTCGCGACGGCCCGCTCGAGGTCCGCCGGGTGGCGAATCGAGAGGTGGGGGCCGCACGCGATTCCCGAGCATCCCGGGCGCTCGAGCTGGTATGTGATCGGCGGGGACGCAATAGGCATACATCTGACGTCGGCGTTAGAAAAGACAAAGGCCGCAAAAGGAGGATGTAAGAACACTTACTCGGTCATGCCGTACGACGGCAGGATCACAGCTTCGAACGTGGACTTGAGGCTCACCGCGAGGGAGGGGAGGAGGCCCCCAGCGGCATTAGCAATCATGCGGATCCGGAGGTCGCGCAATGGTTCAATTCCCGCGGGCTTGGAAGATAGGATGGCGTGGTGAATGGTCGGGGCGGCATAATACCTAGAGTGAGGAGCAGATCGGACGGACGAGGATGAACACCGATTGATGATTAAATGGAGACGAAGGAAGCACGCGTACCAGCTGGCTTGTAGATCGCGGGCGAGCGTCCAGAACGCCATTGCATCGAACCCCGCGCACATGATGGCGCTGCCCCCTGAGAAAATAGGCTGTTACGAACGGATGAGCATAATACATTAAAACAGAAGACGCGGGTACGTACAGCGAGAAGGTTGCGGACGATTCCTCCTACGTGAAATAAAGGCATCATATTCACTGGGACGCGTCAGTGGCCAAGAAAAAAAAACGAAAAATAGGAAAACTCACAATTGACATCGCGCTCTTGAAGATCCCACGAGTGCACCACGGCGGAGGTGCCGACGATGAGATGGCGCAGTGAATAAGGCACGACCTTCTTCTTTCCGCTTGTACCGCTGGTATGTAAGATGAGGGACTGGTCGCCAAGACCGTGTAGCTTCGAGGGCCGGAAAGGAACCTGGAGCTGCACCCCGCGCATCGAGTCCATATCGAACAAGCCGCAAGGGCCAGATGAACGGGGTTCGATGTAGACAACGTCACAGCCGAGTGTGTCTGCGAGACGACGGAGCTCGAGGCGGTCTTCGGCGTCGCGGGTGGAGACGATGGCCCTGGCGTTGAGCCTCTGCGCGTCGTCAAGCAGCTCGGCGGCGGTGCAGCTGGCGTTGACAGGCGCGCAGGTGTGGTAGCTCGCGAGGGCGAGGAGGGCCAGCGCGTTTTCCGGACCAGTGGGAAGGACTACCATGACGCGGTCATTTGGGCCCAACGGGTTGCGCGTCGGGGCATGGGGGAGGGCAAAGTGCTGTACAAATGAGCGTATGGTGTCGTGTAGCAGGGGCTGGCGCGACAGGTCGGGGGAATAGAGGGCGGGTGCGGAGGTGTCCGGGAGACAGTCGAGGAGGGTCGTAACATCAGAGCTCGCGATAGCATGTGCGAGAGCGTCGCCGAGGGAGGTGGACGGTGACGAGGACTCTGGCAAGTCGCGGAGGAATGTGAGCGGGATGGGCCTCTTGCTCGACATTGAGGATGGAGTCCTAGGTGAAGGGGGACGGTAAGAGAAAGGTGGTACTAGGTAAGCTTGGCATATGAATGGGCTCGGATGGCTGGATTTGGATCGGTTCGGACAGAAAGCATGCGTGGATTTGGAGACACAACACGCGAGCAGATAAGTGCACAAGATCTACCTCCGACGCGGACTTTACACATCTTGTCATCCCATTGATTAACCGCACAGAAGGGCGTTAAATCGAATCACCCGCAGCAGTGCAGTAGCCCATTCCTGGTACCGTTCTGCGAGACTCGAGAGACCCTCCCTCGTAAGTAAATGGAGCAGCAGACTTGGAACAGACCGAGATAGGCACGCCGTTCGCCGGAGGGAGCCGTCAGTTTGCGGCGGTGGGCACAAGGTCAGCCTGGTAACCAGATAGCGCGAACAGAGGAAATCCAGGAATATCACACAAAGACATGCGACGATCTTCAATGCCAATCATAGTGGCTATACACTTGTTTTTGGATACACATACATTCGAGACTCGCAGCCGCCACTTTATTCTACATTCATTATTCTACTCAACCACGCCTCGACAGCAGGCAGACATTTAATCCCCTCATGCCCAACCCCGGGCACAACAGTCAACTCCGCCTCCACCCCAAGCCCAGCCAAGCATCCATGCAAATACCGTACCCTCTCCACCCTCGTCTTACCCGCCACGTCGTCCCTTGCAATCATCGCTGTCTCCGTATCCTTCTCCCCAACCACAAACTGCACCCTCACCCTTCCCATCTCCGCAAAGTCTGGCTGGACCCCGAACACGCGCTCAACATCGCCAACACCGGCGGGCCACTCGCGCTCCCTTGTCGGGTGCGTAATCGCCCCGGGCGCGCCGATGGACACGCCCAACAGGCGCCCGGGGTGCAAATACCAAAACCGATGCACAAACTGCCCGCCCCCACTAAACCCATGCAAATAAAACCTCTCGCTCTCAACCCTCCACACCCGCCCCGCCTGCTCCACCATCCCCAACAACACCAAATCAAATCTTATCCCGCGGTAGGCGATGTTTTTGTAATTATGCACGTCGAAGGGGTCGATGATGCCGGCGGGGAAGAGCGGGAGGAGGATGAGGACGCCGTGTGCTTCGGAGAAGGACTGTAGGTGTGTGAGGTATCCGCCCGTCTGCCGACGCGTTCCGTGCACGACGACGAGGAGGGGGAGGCGCGGGGAGGCGGAATCGAAGGAATGGGATTTGGGGACGTAGAGACCAAAGGAGAAGCGCGGGTCGGAGGTGTATGCGAAGAAGGGCGTTTTCCCCGTGAGCATCCGGCGCGTTGTCTTGTCCAAGTGGGGTGGCCGCGACATCGGCGAATATTCTGAATGCAATGAACTTTTTGCAACGCCGGGTTGAGTTGAGCACAGAACAGTGGAGCGAGAGAGAAGGATAAGGTAACGTCTTGGCAACCGCCCTAACGCCGACCAGGAATCCCGTTAAGGATGATTGCCACTCTCCCTAAACTGACGTCCACCACTTTCTCAGACTCACTGCGGACGGCACGAACAGCGGTCTCACACGGTGCACGGAACAAATTTTGAAATTTTGCATAGATAGCGACTCGGAGTAGCAGTAACTGTCAGTCGGTGTATATGTGCTCCATGCACCGTGCATATGCACGCGGCGGCGGAGGCAGGCGGAGGCGATATCTTTGCGCCGGCGCCGGATACCAAGATACCAAGATACAGTAACACGATCTTGTACAATTGTTCTGTTCGGTCGAATGATCCTGATGAGCGCAACGCAACCTAGCACTTACAATAGGTGGAGTTTTCGGGGAGCGAGTATCCATCGTTCCATGTTACCATCCCAGCTGCTAGAATCATCTTCCGCGTTCGTTCCCCGAGCTTGAAGCACTGGTTTCTGATACTTACTTGGCGGCGGCCAGTGCAGTCTTCGCAGCGGCATCCACAGTCCAGTTCCACAGCGTCGCCGGTGCCGGACGGCGGACTGCGCAAAGGAGCGCCGTGCGGTCTCCCAATCAGACTCCTCTGCACACCAAACGCGGTCTAAAATCCAAAATTAAACCAGCCGACCCAGTTCGCCACTTCCACGTCCGAGATTCGAGACCGTTTCTCGAGCGGGACGGCGGGGGAACCGCTGCACCGCACCCCAATAATAGCCCAAGACGCCATATGCATGTAAATGCGAGATAATCAACGCATACATGTGAAAGTTTGCAAGTAGTTGTTGAGTTGTCCGGGAGCCAGATGTACCGAGGGAAGGGTCGGGCGGTATCCATTGCGAATGCGAACGCCGTCGCTCGCCGAATGGCGCCAGAGCGCTTACAAGGATTCGGAAAGGCCAGTTGACCGTCGATTGACCGATTCGCCGACTGGCTCCATGGGCATGAGCTTTGGCCACGAGCGCGCGTTGGCCCACGTTGTGCTTGGCCGCCGCGCGAATTGCGATTCCGATAAGTTCCAAGTTCCAAGTGCCTGCCGGCCGTCCTTCAACGCCGGGGATGGGATCCGAAGAGCATGGACGATTCCGAGTCGCGGTAGCTTCATAGGAGAGCGCGGCGGTCCTAAGCCCTCCCCGCTTCATCTCGAGCAGAATTAAATGAACTTGATGGATGAACGCGGTATGCTTGGTATGCTTGCATACGTACGCAACGGCGTCGGTACCTTAGTGTACAGCTCGCAGGAGGAGGAGGCAGGATTTAGGCGCCAAATCCGGAAAGGAAAGGAACTTTCTTGGTTGCTCGATGCGGAGAGGTGATGGTGGTTCGGGACAGGCCTGCCACCACACGCCGCCGTCATCTGGCAGTGTCCCAGTTTGGCCCTGCTTTGGTTTCCGCGTTCAAATTGACGCGCCAAGCCAAAGCCCCTATCCTTGTCCTCGATCCTCGTACAAGTCGTAGTAATTATAATACATACACGGGAAGATAGTAGCAGTAGTAATACAGCGGTAAGTGATACAAGTTCATGCACAAAAATGAATTAGGATGGATGAATGAATGAATGCCGAGCCCAGCTCAGCACGCCGCCCCCATCCGCACACCTTTATAAGATTTACTACCGTGAGCTTTACGTTGAACATCGAGGAGGAGGAAGTGGCACGTCGTCACCAACCATTGTACGGCCCATCGTGATCCGACAGGTTCCCTTCGAACAGGTCTTCGACTTCGCCCACTGAGCAGAGCGCGTTTGCGTTGTCTTGCCCTGGTGGTAATGCATGTTAATAATTTTCACGGGTGGGTAGCAATTAATCGCGGCATTAATATAATATAACACACACCAGGGCACGCGTTCCATTGGCCTGTTTCCTACATTGCAATTCGTGAGCCGACGACGTTTTGTTCCAGAAGGTATGTAGTAAGGAGGATGGATCGAGTCCACCAATACTAACCTGGATGTGAATCTCACCCGAAGGGTGTTCGTAGCCCAGCACCTGTTCTGCCAGTGCCAAGTAAAATTGCGGGGACCGCGGCAGCACAGTAGCCAAAGCAACGAACGTACCAGGAACTCCAGGGATTGGATCTTTCCTAAGTCGTAGTTGCCTCTTTATCAGCATTCCAGTTGCTTCAACACACCAAGAAAGAAACAACGGACTTGTTGGTAATCCTCGTCAGCGACAAACTAGTATGCGCATCCACATAATCCGCAAAGTTCTTGTTTCCAACCCTCGGAAGCCAGGTCCATCAGTAAACGCCGGAGATTGAAGGAGGAGGAAGGAGGAGCAACCGCACCCACCCGAGGAAGCCCATACCCGATGGTCGTGAAGTTTATCGAGGCAGGTAGGTTCACGGAAAGGTACACCGCGTCCAGAAGCGCGAGCGCCGCACCCTATCGACCAAACCAAATTATTAATTAAAAGCCTGGACCTTTAAGCAGAGATGCAAACCAACCAGCGAATGCCCAGTCACCGCCACCCTGCTTGCGTTGTAGGCGCGCAAGGTGCTGTTAACCGCGGCGAGGACTGCCGGGGCGGTTCTGGTCAAGCCTGAGCGTTTTATACCACAGGCCACTGGAGGAGACTGACTTTGCATGCTCCCCCGCAAAGCCGCTGTGGACCCTGATTTCCGGGTCCATGCCAGGGAAGAGGGCGCCATCGAGCGACTCTTGGGCGAACGTGATATCGGTCACGATGGGGAATCTGAACCAACCAAACGATGAGCACGCGTAGGTATTCATGGTCGCAAGAAAACGAGTGGTACATAGAGCTCGTAGTCGTCCCTTAATGGCCCACGATAACTGACTGAACGTTGGTTGAAATTTATTTCTTGAACCAGCGAACGAACTCGACATCAAACTCACTCGAAGTGACGGCGAGTATCCTACGAACCCTGGGTCGCGTTTAGCTGGAAGGATAGGATATACGAGAAGACAGACGGCACATACAATATTGAACAGACGTCCCATCTCCGCCCGTGGCCACAGGCTTGAAATCTGCATTCGCCTGACAGCACGCTGCCAGAAAAAAAAACACTTGATTTAGCACTACCTCTCCAGCACTGGCCACCGAATTAAACCCAAGACTAACCACAAGACCAATTCCGAGTAGCTTTCGCATCGCAATACGCAGCGCTAGCGAAATACGAATACGGCTTGAACGACGAAACCTGACCAGCAGGGATCGGCATGACAGTCATGTGGGACCGGAGGAAGGGTGCAGGGACACCCATTATGATGTATCCCCCGGCTATGAGGAGTATTGGGAGGAGGGGCAGACAACAGAGAAAGATCATTTGGGGGGAGGTGAGGTTGGGTTGAGCGAGGGATGCGGGATTTAAGGACCTTGCTGAGAAGGAAACGGGCGACGGCGACCGGTATTTTGGGCGGACATGGTCGCTGTTGAAACGCTTGAGTATCTTGGTGAGGACTCGCCGGAGAGGAATCACGGTTCGTCCATATTCAAAATTCAACCACTGGGCAGCAAGTTCAGAAGCAGAAGCCGACGAAGAGGTCAATCATTTGGGTCCATGCAAAGCCAGTCAAAGGAAGTGAGGTCTGCCACCAGTACTAGCAACGGAGAACGGCGACCTAGCTTTGGCAACTGTGGAGGCGGGATTCAACCACCGCCGGCAAGTTCCGGATCATGATGTGGAATCACACATGGTCCGTGCACTCTCAATCCTCGCACCAAAAAAGCTACTCGTCTACAGCCCAAATAATGGTACAATTACAACGCACTACAATGACTCTCTCTAAAAGGCGTCTAGAAGTTAATGTATGGTTACTTAATGTTTATTTTAACCACATCGCAAGAAAAGCAAGCAAGCAAGATCGTCTTCAAGCAATGATACTGAGCTCCCGCGTGCGCGCCTTGGCGAAGACGTCCTTGTAGGTGTTCCATATGCTGCAGGGGAGAATGCTCGTTCGGAAGAAGGCGTGAGAGGGATATGGAGCAGGCGCACCGTTCGAGCTCCTCGATGTATAGCTTCTGCATCCGCATCACCTCCTCTAAGCCGGGGTTGTCCGTCTGCGTAACGTGGATCGGCCGCCCAACTATGCGCTCGTCAGTCCAGTGTTATCGAATCTAAAGAGACACGGTCACTTACTGACGGCGACAATCTGCCGTCGATAGGGCATCAGTCCAAGATTGTCTGGGAAGGATATGAGCAAGGAGAAGCAGGAGAAACGAGGCGACAGACAATTTAACAGCCCCCGACCGTGGAAGAGCGGGAGCGTGAACCCGAAGACGGCCTTGAATTTTTCTTGTAGTTTGAACACCGTCGTCCCTGGCTCATTGGGCATTTGCTCATAAATCTGCATCCGAATCAGCCCTTGGAACATGGACAGAAGAACAAGATACGAACATCATTCTCGCCAAAAGAGAATACTGGGACCAAGTCAGCGCTGTGTCGTACTTGGTTAAAGCAGGAGAAGGGTGTAACTCTATTAAGAACGCACCCATGCCGGATGGCCAGTTTGATGAATCCCAGCCTGCAAGAGCTGAGCCATGGTATGACGCGTATAGATGAAATACTAACCGTCTTCGCAACGTCAAGTCCGCCGTCCCCGGATGCGCGCTCAAACTCTCCGCCGCGCCGCCAACAACGATCGTAATGGCCGAGCCCGGCCCTCTCTTTAAAATATTAGAGCACGACTGCTTGCTAACGCTGCATATGCCCAACGCGAGTATCACGTCGCGGTAAAGCGGTATCTTGAAGTTGCTCGCGAGCGTGAGGAGGTGCGGCTTGATACCCGGGAAGGCGGCGGAGAAGCCCGTCGCTAAGGCTGGGTGTGAGTACGCATAGAGGGCGGGGTGGGAGCGAAGACAGACCTTCTGTAGCGAATGTCGCAAGTGCACCCCTATCAGAGGGAATGAAATAGATATCCAGAGTAATGGGGTGAGCACATACATTCCAATTATACCTACCAAATGGTTAGAAGCATGGACATTGTGAAGAAAACATGCGTACCATGAGGGTGGTACCCAAAGAGGTATGGTCTATCTGCGGGGAGATCCGCCTCCTGTGACTGCACATAAGTAGCAGTCGAACACGACTGAGACACGGTGTTGGACGTGCCTTGAGGAATCTAGAGGGTACGGGTTAGCATATGTGTATCCACGGACGACGGCGCACGCACGAGGCAGGGTAATAGTCCGCAAAGTATGTCCAAATCGTGAGCGACCTAAACCACGGACTCGTCCTTCCCCCATGTTCCGAGCTCGTGTCGATCCAATTCGCCCAGATCAGATACCCAGCCAGCAAGGGCCATAACGGCGGATACGAGCTGCAGCAGTATGAACTCCCCAGGACAGAAAAACGATAGGAAAACCAAGACCGACCATAGGAGCAGAAACAGAACGGTCGCGAGGATGATGAGCACAGACCACAGGGCCACGGCGAGCATCTGGAGGCGCCTTTTTCGAGGGACTTTCGCGGGAACAAAGCTGCAATGCCAGAGGCGTTGGAAAGACATCGGAAACGCAAGTACTGCACAAACTCGATGTTTGCCTGCAAGGCGGTGGCTACGGGGACCAAGGGTGTCGTGGTGAGGAGGGACAGCCTGTCCCTGAGCGATGTGGCCGACAGCGAGCGCGAGGCATTGGAGAGGCGTCGCAAGGACATGGCCGGGTAAAGAGACGCGTCTGATATTACATTTTTGATCACCGGCGTTCTGTTCAACAGGAGCCAATAAATTCCATTCATTTTCGACGAAACATTATTCGCGCCAGGTAATTCAGAAGAGACATCTAACATTGCACAGTACACTACGATTTGAATGGGTGGGAGACTTTTCAAGCATACAGGTCATCATCAGCAGCGTCCTCCGTGAACCCGGCATTCCCCGCGGTCGTTCCCGCCGGTGCCGACCCGCCCTCGCCTTCGGGGAATTTGAAGTTGTTCCCAAATCCACGCGATTGCTGCAGGTTCTGCGAGAACATCTCGTAACGCCGGATGTCTTGGTCCGAGACTGAGCGACGTGCGAACTTCATCGCCTCCTCAAAGTGATCCCTGCAAAGCATCGTCAGGCTAGGGATAGAGGTAGAACAGGGCAACGACAAACCTTGTGATCTCGGGGACGGGGTCCTCCTCCTCCTCTTCCGGCGCGTCCTCCTCGACCTTCATGTCGTCCTCGCCCGCAGCCTCGTCCCGCGCCTTCTTCTCCCGCGTCCGACGAATGTCGGAGTCGATGCTCTCGCGGATCGCCAACTTGGCCGCGCGCTGGCAAATCTCCGTGAGATCAGCACCAGAGAACCCATGTGTGCTCTTGGCCAAGAAGTCGAGGTTGACCTCGGGCGACACCGGCGACTTCTTCAAGCACGCCTTGAGGATGGACAGCCGTGAGGGCTCATCGGGGAGGGGGATGTAGATGAGCTGGTCGAGACGTCCGGGACGGAGGAGAGCAGAGTCGATCTGGTCGGGCCTGTTGGTCGCGCCAATGATGAAGACGTTCTTCTTCGCGTTCATACCGTCCATCTCAGTCAGGATCTGGTTCAGAACACGGTCGCCCGCGCCTCCACCGTCACCGCCCCCACCACCACGCGCCTTGGCAATCGAGTCCAACTCGTCGAAGAACATGACACAAGGTGCCGCTGCCCGCGCCTTGTCGAACACATCACGGACGTTCGCCTCGGACTCACCGAACCACATCGTGAGCAGTTCAGGGCCCTGCAGAGATTCTGTGAGTGAGGATAGAGTTGCGTCGAATAAACAAATACCTTGATGGAGATGAAGTTGGCATTGCACTCATTGGCAATGGCTTTGGCCAGCATGGTCTTACCCGTACCAGGAGGCCCGTAGAACAAGACACCCTTTGACGGTGACATGCCGTACTTGATGAACTTCTCGGGGTGCTCGACGGGGTACTGCACGGTCTCCTGCAGCTCCTGCTTGACCTTCTCGAGACCACCAACATCGTCCCACTTGACCGTCGGCACCTCCACGACCGTCTCGCGCAGCGCCGAGGGGTTGGACGTCCCAAGCGCAAAGCGGAAGTTGTCCATGGTAACACCGAGCGAGTCGAGGACCTCCGCGTCGATGGTGTCCTCGTCGAGGTCGATGAGGTCCATCTTCTCCCGAATCTGCTGCATGGCGGCTTCGGAACACAGGGAAGCAACATCAGAACCGACGTATCCGTGAGTGTCAGCGGCGATCTACAGAGAAATGAGTTATATGTTGATATGGACGGTGAAGAAAAACGAACCTGCTCCAGGTCAACATCCTCCCCAAGCTTCATGTTCTTCGTGTGAATGCGAAGAATCTCGAGACGGCCGGTCGGGTCGGGGATACCGATGTCGACCTCACGATCGAATCGACCGAATCGCCGAAGAGCAGGGTCGATGGAGTTGGGTCGGTTAGTGGCGGCCATGACGACGACGTTCGAACGGGCCTTGAGGCCGTCCATGAGGGTGAGGAGCTGCGACACGACACGGCGCTCGACTTCACCATTGGTCTGAGGAGGCGAGAGGGTAAGGAGCCGAACAGATTGAAAAAACGCGGACGTACCTTTTCACGTTTCGGTGCGATGGAGTCGATCTCGTCGATGAAGATAATGGCGGGCGAGTTCTTCTCTGCCTCCTCGAAGGCTTTCCGCAGATTGCTCTCACTCTCACCAGCCATCTTGCTCATGATTTCGGGGCCGTTGATGAGGAAGAAGAAGGCGCCGGTCTCGTTGGCCACCGCTCGTGCCATGAGAGTTTTACCAGTTCCAGGGGGGCCGAACATAAGGATACCGCGAGGGGGCTTGATACCGATGGACTTGAACAATTGTGGGTGGCGAAGGGGCAGCTCAACCAGTTCCCGAATCTGGGCCATCTGCTTGCGGCAGCCACCAATGTCATCGTAGCCGACGTCGGCGAGGTTGGACTCTTCTTCTTCGCGCTTGACTGGGTCACCCTCTGTTGACATTGCGCGTTAGCAAATAATTAAATCTCGTAGAAAAGAAAAGAACTTGCCGGTGTGGATGACAGTGTCTTGCGCGACAATGCAGAACTCAGCCGGGTCGGTCTCCATGACCTTGAATTCGACTGTTCGCATGCCGCCGCGGACGAGGAAGGTGTCGCCCTTGCGGACGGGTCGGTATGCTACGGAGATCGATCAGCAGTCATTAGGCGGGACATGGCGATTGTGACAAACCTTCGAGGAAATACGGTTTGAGGTAGACATCGAAGATGTTGCCACTCAGACCCTCGATGGAGTCGTCAAAGGGCAGGATGTGGACGCGCTTTCCGTATTTGATGTCGAGACACGCGTGAACATTGACGAGGTCGCCGAGCTTTACACGAAGGTTGTTGCGGGCGACTTTGTTCACTTGAATACGGCCCTCTTCCACGTCATCCGAAGAAAGACAGATGAGGACGGTGTCGCGCCGTTTCTTCCCGCTATCCTCAAAAAGTGAGTACACGTCGCGAAAAGGAACGGGAGAGTATTTACCGGACGATAACCGTGTCTCCACGGAAGAGGCCCAGCAGCTCCATCGTCGCGGGGTTCAAGGTCGCGACTGGAACGCAGGGTCAACGCGAGCACTCTTGAGGAGAAGAGAGGGGTAGAACATACCAGAGTTGTCATCGGTGGCTGCCTCATCGACCAAAAGTCGATTTGGGCTGAAGAACAGTCAACATGAGAGGTAAGCGCAGAGTAAGATGGGACGTACGATTTCTTGGGTCTGAGGATTGCGGTGGATGTGTCGTTGGGGCCAGGCTGGGGAGGGGCGCCGCTGGGATCAGCCATGGTTGTTGTGGTGGAGAAGAGAAAGAGAGACTGAGGAATGGACGCGCGTCCGCTCGTCACGATGTAGTCACAAAGCACTGCCACGTATTGTTCTCTCTCATTCTCTCGATTTCTGCCCGAGTCTGACTGTGTCTCACAAAGCGCGTTGTAACCCCGAATATCGTACAGACTATCATCCACTTTTCCTGCTCTACATTTCCTCCTCCAAGTCGATTTCTTGAACGGGATAGTCTCCCACTTTAATCTTCTCCGGTCGCACAAACGCGCCATAATTTGGGCGACACGAGAAATACCGTTCACCCTTGACCCTGGAAGGACGCGTAAATCAGCAACCGCGTCCACAAACACGACATGGGAAGCACTTACGAGCCGTCATTCTTGCCCATCGGCTCGTCGTATTCGACGCCGACCCAGATTCCCTCGCCAGTCCCAAACGTCGTTGGTCCAACAAACCGTACCGCTCCCCGCTTGCTGAGCCCCGGTTCGTTTGACTCCACCTCGCACCGTGCACCGATCTCGATGTTCACCTCGGGCGCGGGCTTGGATATTTCGTCCTTGGGGGCAAAGCGGCCCACTTTATTCCGCTGCTTGTACGCGAGCACGGTGTCTGCTCTCGTCGTTAGCACGCGTCTGATCCCCGTGACGCGCTCGCAACTCACCAGTGCGCTCAGCATAAGCCGTGTCGGTTAGCTCGAATTTATCGACTTGGGTCACATCCGTCAATTGGCCGGTCAACGATATGGACGGATCCGTGTCGTCCACCTAGACATCTGCGTCGGTTCACTGAGTAGTATGCTATCTCTGACGCACCTTGAGAACGTGCCAATCGCGCAAGCCATAGTACCCCAATGGCCTCGCGTCATCCGTTAGAGTCGCAACAACAGTAGGATCGTCAACTGAAGTTAGGATTGAGATGGCCTGGTTGCCAACTGGTACGCCAGTGATGAGCTCGAGCTTGCTCTGGATGAAGTCTCAGTCCCCTCACTCGACAGCGAGTGGATTTATGCGACCTTGAGTTGCTCCACCGTGATATGGGGATCGATACGCCGCTCGGAGTGTGTGTCGAGGGATACAACAAAAACATTCAGAGTCTTCGACATGGTGGTCGCGTCGCAAAAACGTCACCGTGGGACTTGATTGCCGGATTCAGCTCAACATGAACCACCACAGCCAAAAACCTGGAAAGATTCTACGGGTTCAAGAGGCTCTACACATCCGTCAAGTACGAGCATGAAATCTCCGCCCCCTCGTATGGACCCTCATGATTCGCAATCGAAGCCGTCCAGATAGTCGTGTCACCGACTGAACACAGGTTGCTTTGATTTTCTTGCCCTGTAATGCACGTCAGCAACTTCCAGCTGCGACCCACAATCATCACCGACCTTGACACGAATCCCACTCCCCGGACGCCTGTGTTGATCGGTGCTTTTGAATCGCATCAAGCAAAAACCAGGAAGGACGAAACGAACCTGAATATGGACCTCCCCAGCGGGATGCTGGTAGTCCATCAGCGGAAACGAAAGGTGACCTGCAAAATTCCCTCGGCACCAGCGAATTATTTGGGACGCCTTGCTCACCAGGTATGATGGGCACAAGGTCCTTCCTGTTTCAACCATCCTCTAAGAAAATTCAACGATAAGGGCATCAAATCAACGCACTGATTATTTATGCGCGTCAAGGATGTGTGGGCATCGACATAGTTGGCGAAGGCGGGGTTTCCAACCTGGTCGAAAAAAAGTCAGTTGAAAGTAAATCATGCGAACCGGCGCAACATACTCTCGGTAACCCATAGACGACGGTGTTTAACTTCACTGAAGACGGTAGATGCAACGGCAAGTAGACCGAGTCCAGAAGAGCCAGCGCGCCGCCTAAAATTGTCAATCAGGCACCGCGAAACAACGCAAAATGTTTCCAACCCTGACATATTTTCAATATGTTGAACATTCGAGAAAATGCGGTATTCAACTCACTAATGAATGCCCGACGAGCGTAACATGATTGGTATTATACTTCTCCAGCGCCGTCTTGACGGCAGAGAGAACTTGGGTTGCCGTTCTTCGCGACGGTATGTACGTCTCAGTTCTACGATTGCCAAAACGGATCACGAACTCACTTCGCGTGCTCCTCGAGGAAACCCCAGTGAACCGTGATCCCAGAGCCAATGCCAGGAAACAGAGCGGAGTCGAGAGTGGTTTGCAAGATGGAGGCGTCGGTGAGCATGGACACGCTGTGCACATTCTATAATCAGAAGTAGCGGAAATGGGACGATCATCCTCACATGGCGTTGAGGCGCGTTCCTTCATGCGAAACGATGACACGCTGAACCCGGCTCAACCGGCTGCATAGGAATCGCTAGGAAAACTCACCTTCAACGACGGCGAGTATCCAACAAACCCTGCGATAACCGTGAGCCTGGTTGACTTTCAAATCACCACCGACCCACAATATTGAATAAACTCCCCATCTCCTCCGGACGCAATGGGTTTGAAGTCGGGATTGGCGAGACAGTTTGCTGGACCGAATGAGGACACCGAACGCCGCACAGATAGATGATATCAGCTTACCTCCGCACGACCAGGCCAACGTCGAGTTCGCGGGACAGTATCCAGCAGACGCGAAAAAGGTATATGGCCGATACGTCGCGACTTGAGCGTTAGGCACGACCGTAACTCCCTGGTTGGCTAGGGGCACTCCCGGTGCTGGAGCGGCATGTCCCGGAACGAAGAGGGATGCGAACATAGCAAGAGTAGCGAATTGCAAGGGCATTATCTGTGCAGGACTTGGCGGCAGATTTCGCGCTCCATTCAGGCTTTTAAGCTCAGTCTTTTAGTCGAGGATTGGCATCGATCGACCGGCCCATGGTCCGCACAACCTCGAGGTGGAACCGTTGGTTGAACAGCCTCCACATGGAACAGGTCCGCGATGCCTTGCAGTGAGGATACCCAACTTCCGTTCTCGCATTGGGTGCTGCTGTTCGATAGACGCTCTTCCACTAGAGCAGGAAGTAAATGGTAAAGAACGTGATTATGTATTTGCAGTTTCCTATTGTAAGCAGGCTAGAGTTTAAAGCGTCGAGGTCCGGAGGGCTCATGCGGTGGCGGAAGCACTGGCTGAAGCAGTGGCTGATGTGGACTCTGGCGCGGTGGATGTAGTCTCCGAAGCGGTTGCCGACGCGCTGGTGGATGCAGAAGCGAGGTAGGGAGCACAAACGTTGGGGTCGTGCACCTTCGACGGATCTTTGGTGAAATATCCGCGTTCAACACCCTCCAGATACGACCTAGATGATATTGACCAGTGAGTACAGTTCGGGTACCCAGAATGAAGCGCACCATTCGCGAGCAAGGTCGCCGGCCAGGGTTGATTTTTCCACCTGTTTGTAAGAGCGTTCAGATTTTGCAACAATGCTGACATTTGTAACTGGGACTACCTTGAAGTTCCAGAACTAGATGAATTGCATGAGTTGCATGCAGACAATCACGACGAAGCTGTTGACTCACAATCCAACCACGGCCCTGGCTGTAAGCTAGTTTCTGCGCATCAGCCCATTGAGTCAAGAATGCGTCCGTGGCATTGAATTGCGTGGGCAGGCCCCATTCTAAAACGGACAATAAATACGAGCTTGTGGTTGAGTGACAATTTCGTCGTGCCTCCGAACCATAGCGGGCTATTGTTCAATACAGCATCGTTTTGAACACGCTGGAGGTCTAAAAGTGCATTTTCATTCCGTCAACGGCTGCAGGAAAATCGAACTTATTGACGTACTGCAGATGCTAGTGAGATACGCCTCCGGAGTCGGGTCTGCGACTCCCTGAACCAAGTTAGCGTCCAGAATAAATGTCGAAGCACTAAGCACTCACCCCGAAACTAAAATGGGTAATAGTTGTAAGAAGTAGCAAGTGATATAAGGCGACATGCTTACACATAGTAAAGGTGGTTGTCGTATCCCTGAGGGCCGATGGCAGCGTCAGCGGGGTTGGAAGGGTTATTGTACTGCCAGTTGATGTCCATAAATCTAAAACGACGACCGAATGTTCATAATAGCTGCAGAAGAGTAAGAAGGCACGTATGTACGTCGTGACGAGCTGATCCTTCCTCCGGGACAACCCGAACACACCGAGTCGCAGAAGGATAGGAACGGTCTCCAAAAGCACAGAGCGGACTTCAGCGTTGAAAATGTTGGAATCGACGTGGGGAAGCATGGCCGTGAAGTTGCCGTTCGCAGGCGCCGGGGCCTTTCCTAGACCAGGAGTGGGGACACCCAAGAGGAACTCTGTGGCGCGGACGACCTTGACGAAGTTCTTTTGGAAGTCGCCATAGCCCGGCGTCAGAGTCGCATCCTTCAAACCTCAATATGGCACATGTGCAAAATTAGTTGACCAGCGCACCATGATTTCCTCATTCACAGCTTCGATTGCGACGGCGTTGGCGAACGCCGGGTCGACGTGAGACAGTGTGGTCATGACTGCGGTCCAAATTAAGGCACGATGATAGTTGTATTCGGTCTGGGGATTATAAAAAATAGAAGGTTGTGGAATAGGGACACGAAGAGCGACTCACGTAGAATTCAACGTCGCTAGTGCATCTGGAAAATAATGAGCGACTGCTGAGTGGATTGCGACACAAAAGTCCTACTTTCCGGTGAATTGTTGACCCGGGCTTTGAACACCTGGTGAACATTTATTCAACCTGCGTGCAGGGCAAGAAAAGTGAACCAACCTGGAAGTGCGTGGTGGTCCAATATCGCGACGATCCCAGCCTTGTGGAGTTGTTGCAATCCTCGACGCTGTGCACAAATATAGGTCGTAGACGTGCTAGGCAGGAAAAAGCATGGCTCACCAGTTGATCAAGTCCGCCTCGGGGGAAGTACTCGGACCTGCGATCGACCAAGGGCTCAACTATCCAATAACCGAGCTAATCGGCCTTTAAGAAACCAATGGATTGCACGAATAAAAGACACTGACGGGAATGCGAACGGTGTTGATTCCGGCCGCGACCAGAGCATCAACGTCGGCCTGGTTGAACCAAGTGTTCCTGGGAATTGATTCAACGACCATGAACATTTGTTGGTTGGCCTCGATCTCACCAGTGACCTTTGAAGACCTTGTCGACGGTGTCTGGGTACGCCTGGGCGAACGCGCTGGATCTGATTAGCACAGAATTACAGAAACAGATGAAGGCAAGTACGATTCGGTAGCAATGCAAGTGGAACAGTCGCTGCAATGTTCACCGCCCATGTCGAGCCACTCCTGCGGCAGCATCCTTTGTGGCCTGTTAGCATGACACGCACAAAAATGAGGGCCGATCGGCGCACCATGCTTCAAGAACGAGCCTTGAGGATCTATTAATCTTGCTGTCGGCAGAAATGCTCAATGCACGCACCAGGATCCCAGGTTCACACCGTAGATTTTATCAGGGAGTCCGCCGAGAACGGTTGGAAGCGATAATGAGAGAACAGGGATAACTTGGGTAAAGATCGTGGTAGCACGCATTATGGGCGAGACGGGGAGGAAAAAAAGCAGAAAGAGAAAGCTTTTGCAACCGAACTTGACCTTCGGCAAGTTTAACCGAGGTCGTCATGAGTTCGAGCAACAACCTGGTGCTTGTCTTGAAACTGATCGCGACTTTTCTGAGCGACAAGTTGCGGACCCGGTGATCTGCGCTGCCTGCGACTGAGGAGATCTGCGCCGCCGGCGATTGAGAAAAACCTGTGCGCCAGGCAAAGTACTTAGCTGGAGCTGGGAAAAGTCCCTAACGTCAGATGGAACTAAAAGCCAAGAGGAAGCCTGGAGGATCGAGGAGCAGGAAGAAAGTCCAGAAAGGGTTTCTGGGCATATGAGCGCGTGGGGCAGCCGGATCAAATGAACATGGGGATCTCCGGATTGTTTCCGGAAGCCAGCTGGCCGCCAAGTCACAACCAAACGAGACCACAACGAGACCACAGCGAAATATTTGTATTTTCCCTGAGTCTTACCCACGTTCTGCACGCCCGATTAGTGCCCACGGATCGTTAAAACCAGGCGAACGACATGCCGTAATTGCCTTGCCACTTGAATGCAGAGATTCAGGGATTCGGATGAGGGTACCGTACCTCGCTGACAGCTCCAGTAGCGGAATACTAAGCAACTCAGAGTAGACCAGGAACTGAGAGAGTTGTCAGTGCAAGAACCCCGAATTGCAACGGTTGAAAAAAATTGAACCACATGCCATATTGGGACGATTGGTTGAATTTCCCTTGAGGCCGCAAGAAAGAAAAGCCGTCGTTACAATGAGCCCAATAACATGAAAGATATCGTCATAGTCCAAAGTCCGGTTCTCTACTTCGTAATGTATGGGTCACAGACGTTGGGGTCGTGGACTTGGGAGGGATCTTGGGTGAAGTATCCGCGTTCAAGACCCTCCAGGTAAGACCTGTACAATATTGACGAGTCAAAGACGGTTCAGGTATCTTGGAAGAGAAAGAGTAAAGCGCACCATTCGCGGGCAAGATCACCGGCCAGTTCGGATTTCTCCACCTGGAGGAACGTTCAGGATCACGACTACCAAATCATAAATCGCACGGTACCTTGAAGTTCCAGAACTGTATGGATGGTAGGAGTTAGGGAGACAAACGACAAGGAAAGAATCAACTCACAATCCAACCACGGCCCTGACTGTAAGCGAGCTTCTGCGCATCAGCCCATTGATTCAAGAACTCGTCGGTGGCATTGAATTGCGTGGGTAGGCCCCATTCTAAAAATTTATGAAACATGGGACAGTCAAATAACGATGTGTTCGTACCTCCGAACCAGAGCGGACTATTGTTCAACGCGGCATCGTTCTGAACGCGCTGGAGATCTAAACACCCATCGAGTCATTCAGCTGATACAGAATTGAATCAATTGATCGCTTACTGCAAATGCTAGTGAGATACGCCTCTGGAGTCGGGTCAGCAACTCCCTGTGCCAAGTTAGCGTCCAGAATGGGGTAAATATCAAAGCAATAAGCATCTAACCCCGAAACTAGAAAGGATATTAGTTGTGAAAAGTAGCAAGTGAGACGGCGATATCACTTACACATAATACAGGTGGTTGTCGTATCCCTGAGGGCCAATGGCAGCGTCGGCGGGGTTGGGAGGGTCATTGAATTGCCAATTGACATCCATAAAACTAAAACGAAGATTCAGGTCTTCCGCGGTGAGTCAAAGGCTCGAATATACTTGGTGATGAGCTGATCCTTTCGGCGCGACAATCCTCTGATTCCGAGTTTGAGGAGGATTGGGACCGTGTCCTTGAGGACAGAACGGACTTCGGCGGTGAAAATGGTCGACTTGACGTTGGGAAGCATGGCGGTGAAATTGCCATCGGCAGGCGCCGGTATAGCGCCGAATCCAGGCGTCGGGACACCCAAAAGGAACTCTGTAGCGCGAACGACCCTGACGAAATTTTTCTGGTAACCACCATAGCCCGGCGTCTGATTAGCGTCCTTGAAAATCTTTAACTTGACGCATACGCAGCCGTACTCGATCGGTGCACACACCATGATTTCCTCGTTCACAGCCTCAATTGCGACCGCGTTGGCAAATGCAGGGTCGATATGAGACAGCGCGGTCATAACAGAAGCCCAAATCAGTGCTCGATGATAATTGCGCGGAGTCTGAGCGGTTTATAGCAGGTCGTTGAGGAATACGTATGTGCGTGCACTCACGTAGAATTCAACGTCATTTGTGCATCTGATATCGGTCATGGTCCATTGAGTGACAAGATCGAGAGAAGGAGTTGACTATGTACGCACTGTCCGGTGAACATCTGGTTCGCAGTTTGCACCCCTATTTCGATGTTGAAAAACTGACAGAATAAAGGAAGTCTACAAACCTGGCAATGCATGATGGTCCAAGATCGCGACAATTCCTGCTTCTCTGAGCTGCGTTAATCCTCGTCGCTGCATGTGGTGTTATGCCAGCAATATGCGGGGGAAATTAATGATCACTTACCAGCTGGTCAAGGCCGCCTCGAGGATAGAATTCAGTCGCACGATTCACCAGGGGTTCAATGATCCAGTAACCAAGCTGTCTGCCATGAGCAAAATTGAACTGCAACGACAATGGTACATACAGGAATGCGAACGGTGTTGATTCCGGCCGATGCCAACGCATCAACATCGTCTTGGTTGAACCACGTTGTCCTAACCAGTGAAGTTGGGATGAGGAGGAAATAAGACCTTTGAGAAGAAGTTACCAATGCTCTTTGAATTTCTGGTCCACCACGTCTGGGTACGCTTTCGCGAACGCACTGTCAAGGTATAACTTCAACGATGAGGACCCGAAGAGACGTCGGACTGCATACAATTCGGTAGCAATGCAGCTAGAACAAACGCTGCACTGCTCGCCGCCCATGTCGAGCCACTCTTGCGGCAGCATCCTAGTAGCGCCCTCTGAACATTGCACGGAAAATATAATGATAAAACTCGGACGCACCATGCTTCGAGAACGAGCCTTTCGGTCCGTCAGCATGGCACGCACAGAACAAGACTCGATCGGCGCACCAGGATCCCAGATTAACACCATAGACTTTGTCAGGTAAACCAGACAAGCTGCCCAGAGCGGGAAGCACCAGGGACAAAAGGGAGAATATCACAGTAGCGCGCATTGCAGGATGGGCAGAGAAGCAAGAGGACTTGCTGGTGGACGCCAGCTCATGTACCGGGCGCAAGGCCGATCTAACAGCTGAGCCTGAGGGGATAGGACGTCAGAATCTAAGAGAAGTCATGTCGGCGGGCAAGGGATTCCATCTGGGTCTATCTGTGGCCATAAGCACGGTCACCCGACGCGCGGGATGCTCATCGGTTGCCTCACCGGGATCGTGAACATTGTGCGACTGACAGTAAGAACCAAAGTAAGAACAGGAAGAACGCCGTTTTGGTTGCTCCGGGCTCCGAGCCAAGTCGGAGATGAGCGGCTGACTCACGTCTTCCCGCCCCCACCGTCGCAATGCTCGAGCCTCGCTGACCTTTCTCCAGTTCCTCCTTTAGTCCTATCCTGTCCTATCCCATCCTTGCACCTCTCGGCCTCCGTCCAAGCACGCACACTAATCAGCCGCTGGACTGCCGCTGGTCAAGCCAAAATACCAATCATTCGAACGTTAACGTTTACAGAAGGGCATGTCGGCGACGTCGATGGCTGGCTATTTTGTGCACCCGGGAATTCAACCATGTGGCCACCGTCGTTCCAATTGTGTCTGCCGCTGGTTATCTCACGTCGGAAAGCGGCATTTCTTTTTACAATCTCTTGCTTTAATACCACAGAAGTAACAACTTGACTGTTGCCAGCATGAAAAGTCATCAATTGGGGGATCATCCTCTTCTCTCTTTCAGTCGAGCCAGGCACGCATACCACAGCCGTCGGCGTCTCCTCCCCTCGATGATGGACGCGCGCTCCCGTGACCTCCCCGCTGATCCGCGATCCAAAAATCGACCCAATCTGAACCATGTTTGCTGTTTTTCGTGTGGCTCTCGGTCACAATGCTATTCGCAGTCATCAACCCGTCAAAACGCCAGTCTCCGTCCATCTGCTCCGCCTTCTCCCATATAAGAATGTCCGTGTTCCTTCTTCCCGGTAGATCTTCGGGATCCCAGCCAACTAGTTCTCAAGATGGCACGTCTCTCTGCGGTTCTCCTGGCTTTTGCTGCGCTCGTTACTGCTGGACCTGCTCTACGCCCGCGGCAGGCCATAACCTCGCTATCGGCGGCCCAGATTAGCGCGTTCAAGCCGTATTCGTTCTATGCGGCTGCAGGGTATTGTGCAGCAGCCAATACGTTGGCCTGGAATTGCGGAGGTTCGTTCGTTCACTTGCACAGGTGGTGTGTATTGAAAGTTCTCAGTTAACTGCGCTGCGAACCCGGGATTCCGCCCTGTTGCTTCCGGGGGTGATGGGGGTGCCACTCAGTTCTGGTTTGTTGGGGCCGACACTGCTCTGGGCACTGTTATTGTGTCGCACCAGGGAACGGATCCCACCCAGATCCTTTCTCTCGTCACGGACTCGGAGTTCTTCCTGAAGAGTTTGGACCCAACGTTATTCCCCGGCATTAGCTCTTCAGTCGAGGGCCACAGTGGGTTTGTCGATGAGCAAGCCAAGTGAGCACCCGCATTATATGCGTTCTCCATCCATCTTAACGGACGGGTAGGACGGCGCCGCAGATTCTCGCAGCCGTACAGAAGACGTTATCTCAGTTTTCCCTCAAGAAGGTTACGATCGTTGGACACAGCCTCGGTGCGCTCCAATTATGTTCTTTACGAGTATCTTTTGAAAGGTGGTAGGTGGTGCTATTAGTCTGATCGACTCGGTCTATCTTCCTCTCCACATCACTGGAGTTACTTTCCAAACCATCCTGTACGGACTTCCTAGGGTGCGTCAAGTTTGTCTGTGACAGTATCTTCGCCTAACATCTCAGTCTAGGTTGGCAACAAGGCCTTCGCAGACCGTGCAAGCATCGGCAACACCGTGACCCACATCAACAACAAGTTCGAAATCCCGTTGAATGTTGACCCATTCTGACCTGATTTTACAGGGAGGATCTCGTCCCCATTCTGCCAGGGATGTTCCTTGGGTACCACCACCCGACGGGGGAAGTTCATATCCAGGTTTGTTCTTCTTTCTCCGCCGTCAGTGTCCTTTGAGCTTATGTTCTCGCAGGACTCCAACGCCTGGGATGTCTGCCCAGGTAATTTGTCTTGAGATTTTCTGCGTCGACCCTTGTTGACGTCAGCTTCCATGCGCAGGGGAGGATAACCCAAGTGATCTATGCACCACTGGAGACGTTGGTAACATTTTCGAGGGGGACGAGGGCGACCACGATGGTGAGTGCTATGATAGGATCGTACCGAGACGCCACCTCACCGTCCCATTTTCAGGACCATATGATGGCGTAGACATGAATTGCTAAATCTTGCATCGAGAACAGTTTGGGTGGATAAATACTCGTCTTGCAACGAGAACAGTTTACGACGACGACGACGGAGAACACTACGTACATTTTTCGACACAAGGTCTCATTGTACACTACTACACCATCCACTGAACAGGGAAATTAGCGCTCTGGTTTCCTACTGCGACCGCGCCCCTTGAGAATATTCTTTGACCCTCAGCGATCACGGTCACTTCCGAGTCGGTGTCCTCCGAACCACCTTCACCAACCCTTCACACCGCGAAGTTCCTATTCCCCGGCGAACGCTAGCGTCTGGCGAACGCTCCGCCAAGCCATCGACAGTAACTGAGCGCGAAATATATATGGCGAAGATCTCCACCTTCGTCTCCAAGTACTTTACTCAACGGGCCCGGGGCCGGCGTCTTTCGGCCTCGGCCCTTGAAGTACTTACTTTCAAGTATCCCGCCATTTTACGCCATTGAGTCCTTGTCTGGTGGCAATCGCTCTCCAGCTGGTGAGCACTGCGCCAGGACAGAGTCGGGCAAGGTCGGGCAGGCGCGGAAATATGACTTCGCGCCATCACAACAATGGCCCAACTTGACCGTGAAACCTTCGGCAAAAATTGAATGGGAACTGCCTCTCACATCGCATCCCGCTTGGCTCGTTGTTATAAAGGACATTCGTGCCCACAAATGGCCCCCATTCTTCCCCCACGATGTTCCTTTCCGTTTCGTTTCTTTCCCTTACTTCTCTTTTCTTGGGTGCCTCGGCCCAAGGTATCGGCTCTTTACAGCAAAATTTGACTGCGCTCGGTGTCTCCGCCGTCTACCCGACGGACCCAACCTACGCCAACGTCTCTCAGGCTTGTAAGTGCGGCGCTGTGGACGGTTTCCGCGTGTTTATGGCAAACTTTAGATAACCAGCGCTTCACCGTTTCCCCGGGCGCCGTTGCATTCCCGACCAATGCCCAGCAGGTTTCCGCAGTCATCCAAGCTGGCACCGCCCAAAACATGGCGGTGGTTGCGCGAAGCGGAGGTGTAAGTAGGCTTACCGCCTTGCTTCCCGCGTTCCGTACTTGACGCTCATGAAATTCAATGCAGCATTCATACATCGCGAATGGGCTCGGCGGGAGTAACGGCTCCCTCGTTGTCGATTTGAGCAAGCTGAAGGGCATAAGCGTGCGGTCGTCGAACAATACGGCTTTAATAGAGACGGGCAACCGGCTTGGGGATATTGCGCTTGCTCTCAATGCTGCGGGGCGTGCGATACCCCATGGTACCTGTTCGTACGTCGGAATAGGAGGGCACTCGGGCTATGGAGGTTCGCCGACGTTTTCCGACAGATTGACCACTTTTAATCCCATGATACAGGCTTTGGCTTCACATCGCGTGCATGGGGCCTCACCTTGGACACTATCAAGTCCGCAACGGTGGTTCTCGCGAACGGCACCATCGCTACCGCTTCCTCGACCGTCAACGCCGATCTTTTCTGGGTGAGCAAAGGCTTCAAGTATACATACGTCTGAACTAATTTCCGTGGATCAGGCAATCCGCGGAGCATCCCCTTCTTTCGGAATCGTCACCTCGATTGAGGTGCAGACGTTCCCCGCACCTGCCTCGGCCATCGTCTTCCAATACGGCTGGGACAGTCTTAACATTTCCACTGCCTCCAATGCTATCGCATCTTTCCAGACATTCGCTGCTACGAACATCCCTCCCGAATTTGGTGCAGAGCTCGTGTTCTCCGCTGGCCCTTCCTCGTCCCATGTCGCCGTCGGATGGACTGGCGCGTGGTACGGCGCCGCGGCCAGCTTCAATGCCACCGTCGCGCCTTACCTCAAGACACTCCCCGCGCCTTCGTGGAAGACCATCACTCCCGGAAACTACATCAACAGTGTCTCTGTTCTCGCCGGCCAACCCTTGAACACCAGCACCGCGCCTGAAGCACGGGATACTTTCTACACGAAAAGTTTGCTTTTGCCTGAGGCTTCCCCCATGTCTGCTGCTGCTATCAAGGCTTTCGTCACGTATCTGGCTGTGCAAGGATTCGCTTCGACCACGGTGCGTTCGTCTGTAGTACTGATTCAGCAGCTCTCCTTACCGTCCTCACAGGCCTGGTTCGTGCAACTCGAGCTCTACGGCGGGAGCAACTCTGCGATAAACGCAGTTCCGCTCAACTCGACAGCCTTTGTCAAGCGTGATACCCTTTTCGGGATGCAACTTTACGCCTCTTCGAGCAACTTCGAGCCTCCCTACCCCGATGTAGGCTTCACCTTCTTGGACAAGATGGTGGCCAGCATCATCTCGAACAGCCCGGCGAACTGGGACTACGGGTACGTGGGATTTTGACTCCCCCAGATGTATATTGAAGGCCAATATTCAGCGCATATCTCAATTATGCCGACAACCGCTTGGTGAATGGTACGATAGCGCTCCGTTTTACCTTTGGCATGACGCTCACATCTGCTCAGCATCGACCCTGTACTACGGGTCGCACTACCCCCGTCTCCAAGCGCTCAAGGCTGCGTTGGACCCACACAACACGTTCCGCTTCCCCATAGGCATTACAGTATAATTGTGTGGAGGATACGATGGTTTCTAAAACGTACAGAGGACCAAGGACGGACTAATTAACACATCTACCTATCTACGCAAATAATACGGACATCTGTGCTCTTTTGAGGTTGGATGTGTGCGGCGGTAACGGTTCCTGTTTTGATGCCCCATCCCAAAATAAGCGCCTTCCCAAGAATGTTGATGAAGGATCCTGTTCTTCTCACTTGACATCGACGCGCGCGCCGAACAGTACCTCTATTGTTGACGCCCTATTCTTGCCATGGACGCGACGGACTCGCTCAGCCCTTCTCGTAGGGCTTCCCTGCGCGGCGCTAGGAGGCCGCAGAATGCACCCATGGGTCCACGTACAAGAAATCTGTCTCGAAACTCGGTGGTCCCACCAGAGGCGGCAAACATAGCGTCGCACTCGTCATTACACCAGCCCGAACCATCCAGCCCCTCACCGCGGTACAGCGGTCCATCTTCACCCCCTACAGACTACAAACACCTGTCTGCTATCACGGAGCGCGAATATCCACCAGCCTCAGCTTCGGAACCGACTATACCGCCCCCACCGCCACCACCGTCGATCCCTGAATTATCAGAGCTAGAAGACACATTAAACGTCAAATCCGTTCCCAAGATCGCTGGGCTGACTCCACCGCCTCAAGTTAAATTCGACTCGGTCCCAGTCAAGTGGAAAGGGCTCCCTTTGGAGGCTGCGCTTTGGACGTTCAATTCTAAAGAGCTGCAGGTGCGGTATCCTGTTCTAGGGACGATACTTCGTGCTAAACTCGCTTTAGAACCTAGTTTCGCGCGCAATTCGGAGCTCCTCGCGCGAATCCTTCATTCGTGTCTTATCCGTTGAGAACCTGGAGAAAGTCCTGCCGGAAGAGCTTCAGCGACTAGATATGGTCAAGTCGATGACCCAGTCCAAATACCGCTTCACGGTTCACCGACGAACAATGCTACTGCAGGCGTTACACTCCTTCTCCGGATACAACGACAAGGAGAAGGATGCTGCCCTCGTCGCCAAGTTGACCGGCCAGCTGTCGCAGACAGCAGCTGAATGTGATCAGTTGCTGGAGGAACTGCTTCAGATCGCCGACCAAGTTGGGTTGTTGGCTGTTCCGGTCGCAGAATAGTAACCTTCCCTCTTTTTTTTCAAGGTGGCCCAGATACAGCATCTATTGGATGTACATTGGTCGAGTGCCCTTGCCATCGCGCTTCGCAAGGTATGAACTTCGACTGACAAACTTCGGCCACCTTGACTGATCTCTTCCCCAGCTCAACAGTAGCTACGGCCGGCGGACATCAGAACTCCTCACCGCTCGCGCAAAAATCACCACCCTCGAAGCCGAGTTGAATGACGCGTGGCAGCAGGCCGAAGTACTCGCTCGCGAGATGGACAACTTGGATGCCGAGGTTGCATCCGATGATGAGGAGGGCGATGCAGTGATTGAGGTCGCGGAGGTCATCTCGCTAAACCACCGCAAGTCCCCCTCAGCCGCATCCAACTTGAGTTTGGGGCCGGCGCTCAGCATAGTTGCCTCGCGCATCTATTCCGAACAGTCGCAGGCGACTTCGGTTGGCTCGCAGGCCACCGACCGATCTCCCGTGAACGAGGAATCCCCGGTCACGACGCCGGCCTCCCCTACGCAGACGAGGTTGCCGTCCCCCTCCCCTTCGGAGTTCGACGATGCCGTCGACACACCGCTATCGGCCTTGGACGACGATACCGTCGACACCCCGCTGTCAGCCTTCGTCACGAGCCCTCAGAGCGCGTACACCGCAGATACCGCAGATACCGCAGATACCGCAAGCATCCGTAGCGCCCGTAGTACTCGAAGCGTGCACAGCGCGAAGAGCGGCAGGAGCACACGAACAACTCGTAGTCAGCGCACTGTTGACGCCAACCGTGTTAGCACTGTTTCCGCCGCACGGCGTCGCAGTCAGCGCACCTCCATGAGCAGCCTGCGGATGCCCAACATACAAATCCGTAAGGGCTCCCAACCGCCAGTACCCGCGCTCCCAACCCGCACCCCCACCACCCTCACTCCCGTCACGCCCGACCGTAGGACGTCGACGATCGAGTCCTTCCTCGACTTTGGTGTAGGGGATGCATCTGAGTCTGATTCGGAGGACGCGGGCGTCGTCATTCCTCCGCGACGCACGAGTATTGACGAGATCGAGGTCGTCGCGCGCGCCCCGACCGTTGCGATCCAGACACGGGACGATATCCACGTCATGCCCAGTCGAAGCGCAACAGAGAACGAGCTTGTGTCTCTCCGGCGGTCGCAATTCTCTTTGGACCACCAGCACCCATTCGCAAACGAAGGTAAGCCCTTTCCCATCCATGGGACGAATATCAATCAGTTCTGACCTCGATTTATTTCAACCAGAACCTGTGAGCCAGTCGATTCCTTCGATCTGGCTGATGCAGGACGCGCCCAAGACGCCTGCCGAGCGCGTCGAGTCCATGATGCGCGACCGAGGGCCGGGTCAGGCTAAGATGGGCTCCTTTCAACGCTTAAAGTCGCTCACTAAACGCTATTCGCTGCCCTTCCCCGTTGTGACCCGTCCGAAACCCGGGCGGAATGTGACGGCGGGGTCATGATTACGACTCTGCTTCAATGCAGTTCAACGACCTCTACTCTACGCACTGTATCTTATATTCTGTAGCAAGTAAATGCCCCTTGAAGGGTGCTGTGTAATAAATAATATCGTACTGGACGCCAAGTTGGGGAGGCTTCTCTTCCCAGTGTGACTGACCGCGACAATTTAGTAGCCATGAACATCTTTTCCCCCACTCGCTCTACTAGGGAGACTAACAGCACTCCTGGAGGTTTTGAATTTCGACGCGACTGGAGGTCCACTAACCCACAAAAAAGGAAACTCGCCATTGCATTATCGAAACGGAAGTAAGGCTGGAAGCACAAAGAGTTGAAGAGCTCAAGTAGCTAGATAAATAAACGAAACTATCCACATCCACTCCTGGCACGTAGAGCTGGGTAGCGAAATAGGCCGGTCGTTTCGACCGCCTAGGCGAAAAGCGAAGCCATGTAGGATGGGGTCGCAGTCCAAGAGGTAGTATCTCTCTCAGAAAAATTGCAAGTCGAAGTGACGGGGAATCTGACGGGAGGGGTAAGTAAATGTTCGATACGAAGAGTGAGGAAAAACCAACCGATTATTTGGTGGCAGACGAAGACGAGGAGCGCCGGAACTTGGAGAATAGTTTGTTGGAAGAAGTGGTGCCGGTGGTAGCGCTCTGCTTTTTCGGGACGGGCATGGGAGCAGCGCCGCCGAAGCCGTAGGTGGACTGGAGGTCGGCGAATGCGGACTGGTAGTCCTTCGCTTGCGGGGTCGAGGTCGACGCGCGCACGGCGGGGGTGGGGGTGGAAGAGCTCGGACTCCGCGCGGAGGAGCTATTTTTCTTCGACACTGGGGTCGGCGCGGACGCAGCGAACCCGTAGGTGGATTGGAGACTCGCGAACGCGGCCTGGAAGTCTTTCGTCGGCGGGGAACCGGTGAGGGGTGCGCGCGAAGAGACGGTGTTGTTGGACACGAGAGAAGTGGAAGAGGTGGTTGCGGAGAACATATTTGTTTAGAGGATGAGTTTGTGTGGTAGAGGAGGCTTTTTTGCTCGAGTGGTGCGAAGGTTGTTGTTATTCTCTTGACTTTGAGGTGACTCTTTATAGATTTCCGACATGGCTGCGGTGCCTCAGCGCAGCGATCTTTTCGCCCAAGATGACACCCTCGGGAGCGCAGTTGTCCGCCTCGGACGGAACCCGTTCTTCTTCCGACAAGTTGCGACACTCAAACTTGACTCACCTCGAGCGACATATAGGAATCCGAGTCACCGTGGTTGCTTTTTATGGGCAGAGAAACGCGGGAACGCAGAGCGGAACCGAGACTCGGAGACTTGCGCCACCAGATTTGATTTTTTTATTTCATTTTCGGGGAGATTTTTGTCTTGCGATGCGTCATATACGCGAGCCGTCCTGAGGTCACTGCTGCGGTCGTCTTGTACCTGAGAAACGCGTCTCAGCTTCAATGCAATACGCGCAGCGCAGTGATCAGAGCAGATGGTTGTCGAGAGTCAAGACAGAAAATAGGGGCGAGTGACGGCATGACGGCATTCACGGAATGCCGTCAGCGAGAATTTTGTCTGAAGGTCGCTGAAGGCCAGTGGGCAAGTCAAGCAGTTCTAGATTAACTCGCAATTACAAGTATCCGCTACACACAGGAAGATTTGAATCATGTAGGGCAGAAGCGTTCAAGACAACATATCAAGAAAAAAATATAGACGTTATAAGAAAAGTTTCGGGGTATTGAGGGTTGGTGTGTGGTGTGTGGGGGGGAGATGGTGGGATAAGCACAAGGGCGGAGGACAAGAAGCATCACACGGCGCTGCAAGCAGGAAGCAGGATGCACTTCACGACACTGCATACCGGATCCAGCACGTTCCGTCGAAGAGGGGGGGATAGGTGTAACTGAAGAACGCGCCGACAGAGACCAGGCCGACGAGAAAAAAGGAGTGGGTCGGTCGATGATTGTCCGACGCTTACATTCCGCCGTAAGCATCGTGCGCATCGTGCTGCTGCTGGTACTCTTGGTGGAACTGCTGGTGACCCATGTCCTGCGCGTGCATGCCAGGGCTAACGACGACTTGGTCATTTTCGCCGGGGTACGCGTACGCCTCCGCGGCGTAGATACCCTGCTGCTGGGGGTCCGAGCTGTAGGCGCCATTGTACTCGGCCTCGTGGCCGTGGTCCGAGCCCTGCTGCTGGTCGTCGTAGCCGTGCTCGTACGTTTGGCCGTAGGTGTACTGCTGACGGGGTTGAATAGGCTGGTGTGAAGCGGGGTACTGCTCCTGCGCGTATTGCTGCTCATACTGCTGGTGCCCTTCATCGCTGCCGTGTCCGTGGCTGCTGTAAGCGCCCGCACCAGCCATGCCCGCGCCGTTCATGCTCGAGATGGACGGAGCGACGTTGTGGCTGTTGAGCTTGCGCTCGATCATGGTCGGTGGGCGGGGATTGAAGGGGTCTGAGCTATCGTTGACCATGACAGCTGACTTGCGGAACCCTACAGGGTCAAACTCCGCACTGGAGCGTTTGCGGCGACGCTAAGTTCGGAATTTAAAATGGTAAACGCGAAAGAGATTTCAAATCGAGACTCACGATGAAGAACATGACGACGAAGAAACACAGAGCTACGGCGGCGATACCCCCTGCAGTACCCCCGATCACGGCTCCCAGGTTCAGGTTGCTCGCAGCGCCAACAGCACCAGTGGAAGAGGCTGAGGGGCTGGACCCCGGTGCAGTGGTGACGCCGCCGCCGCCCCCGGTTTGGAGATTAGCATTATTTGTCGGGGCGATAGGCGTAGAAGCTTTTGTCTACCAAAGGATGAGAGGGGTTGCAGGGACATTTGGCAAGAGAGGATGCACTGACCACACCAGTGGCCTTGGACGCGGGACTGGCTGAGGACGGCGAAACAGTAACACTCAGAGAGGTCGGCGCGGAAGCCACAGAAGCCTTGGAGGTAGTTGACGTCTCGGTGCTGGTTGTGTGCGTGGTGGAGGATGTGGTGGAGGTAGTCGAAGTAGTGGTGCTGGTGGTGCTGGTGGTGCTGGTGGTGGACTTGGTGTGCTTGCCTTGGTCGCCCGCGTCGGTCTGGGAAGCGGTCGTGTGGCTCGAGGTCGATGGCTGGGCGGCTGAAAATTGGGGAGAAGCGAATAAAGACGAGAACGACACAAGGGAGATGTGTAGACGCACGCGACGTTCCACCTCCGGCTCCAGCTCCAGTAGCAGAGGCTGAAGGATTTGAGTCGTCGCCGCCGCCAGGAAGGTTAGGGATGAGGTTGATGCGACGGTGGAGGCGGTGGTTGGAGGGCATGGCAGGAGACTAGGAATGAGTGTGGGGTAAAAGAATGTGGGTAGGCCGAGCTCGCTGCGAGCAACGACGTCGAGGTGCGTTGAAGAGAAGGGCCGTAATTTGTTGATGGGATCAATATCTGCTTTCTCAACCTGCCACCTGGAACCTCATCAAATCCCTGTTAATCCCCCGGGCCCCGAGATACTCACCGAACAATAGCAGTAGCTGCAGTACTTCAGGCTACACAAGCTGCTAGCTGAGGAAAGCTCAAAGTACACAAGCTACTGGCTGAGGATCAGGAAATTCTGCGCTCCTAATTATCCCTAACTTCCATTCACCACGCTTCCGGCGATCAGGGTCCTGCTCTCATACATATAAAGTGGATCTGGGGCCTCCGTTTTACATTAGGAATAGTACAAGCTTCGTCGTAATTCAACGCTCAATTTCAATCATCCATCTTCATCGTCGCAAGCGCGGGAATCGGTCGCTCAGCCTGAGGAGATGGGAGTTTATTGAATATTGTGAGTCGATGAGGTTGAGTTGTTTTTACCTGAGGGGTGATACGAGCTCCATGCCTGCGCGCTTTCAGCTGCGAATAATCTGAAATCGCGGAATGGGCTGTAACGCGGTTATCCTATCCCGCAATCACGTCAATGAGAATCAGCACGCAGAACAGGAACACGCGCGTACCCAAAGGACCATCGACATTGGCTCCCACTTGATTCGCGCTTGGTGGTCGCCGGCCTTGGCGATGTGGTCGTACAGGAAGTTCAGCAGGAGATCTGGCCACCGTCAGTCGCGTCAAAACCACGCAAATATAGAAAAAACACCAACCCGACTCCTCCCGCTTCATCCCCACGATGCGGCGCGTGAACTGCTTGTTCACATAGAGCGCCTCCTCTCCCGTTACGGGGTGCCGTCTAACCACGGGGTGCGCCGTCTCGATCGGGTCACGCCGGAGGACGCCTCCCTTGGTCGAGCGCAGACTGTCAAAGCCCGAATGCATCGCTTTGAGCGTGCGCAGGAAGTCCTGCATGACCGGCGAGAGTGTGCGCAGGTTCATCACCTGCGACGAGTAGAGCGTGTCACCGCCCGTCTTGGGCTGTGAGAGCAGGAAGAAAGTCGTCAGGCCGGGCGGCTGCAGCTCGAAGGAAAAGTCTTTGGCGCGCGTCAGCTCGATGCGGCGCGAGTAAGGAAAATAAGGACAGACCCGAGTGCCAGACGGTGGTGGTGAGACCGTCGGTGACGAATCGCGAGTTGCCGTCTCTGGCCAAAGTGCAATAAGTAAGACGTTCTTGAGTCGATCACATCTGTCTGTTCTTACTTGTAGACAAGATGGATGTAAGGGAAGCCCTCAGGATGCCCAGAAGTTGGGTGGATATGTAATTTTCGTTGGGGTTATCAGGATATGCCAGATCTCATTCGCAAGAAGCAGATACTCACCCAAAGTGACGGCCCCATTCGGTGTAGAAGCCCGCACCGCGATCGATAAAGTCCTGCTGGTCGCGGAAGACGACGACGCCACGACGGGCCACCTGGGCTACGTTAATGAGGGTGCTGTCGGTGGGGATCTGACGCACCTCGAGGGCAAGCTGGTCTTTCTGGTCGGGGGTCAGCGTCGCGAGGTTGACGCCGCGAACGTCTGAGCCAAGCCCCGGTGTCAGTTCCACGACGTTCGCGTTGTCGAGGAACGAGCGCGGGTTGGGGTGCGTCAGCGCGCGGGAGCCGGCATCGATGTGCTCAAAGGGCTCCAGCGGAGGGTACTTGTCCTTGGAGTAGACTGGCATGAGGTGCGCATAGCGGTAGAGCTCCTCTTCAGTGCTCTCTTGCTCCTTTTTGGCGGTGCCGTTCAGCAAAGAGGTAACGGGCTCGACGACGGTGGTGGTGAGTGTTGCAGACATGGTAGTAGGGGAAAAATATTGGCCGCACTGGGACTTTTGGGGAGGGTATTTATACCACCAGGAGGGCCGAGAGATTCGTCATTCGAAGCCTTGGGCGACTTTCTCAAGGGCTTAAATGTTGCAACTACCACAGGTCGCCGGTTCCGGGCCAACCAGCAGTGAGAACTCAAAACGCGGTGTCGGATCAGATTCGCGTCATTGACCGGCGCTTCAGTTTTTTCTGGTCTCGCAAAGTTCTTGTAAAACTATAACCTACTGGCCTCAGTCAGTGCTGGCCACATCCATTTAGAAACGAACGACACCTGAAAGACAGAGATGCGTTTGGGAATCGCCTTTCGGTTACCCAGCAATCTTCCGTTCCCACGCCGCTTGTGAACCGGTGCAGAGATGCCCAATCGCAAAATACAGAATTCTGTTGTGGACCCCGTCGGCCAGGTTTTGGATAACCATTTGCTGACCGGGGAGGAGTAGGCCTGGGTCTACGTCGCTATGGAGTAAAGATGCCACTGCGGTTGTCGAGCACGTCTGCTAGATGCATGGAGCGCGAGGGATATCGTGTTGAGTCGAACGAGTAAGAGTCTGAGAAAGGGCGTCGTTTTTTTTCCGCGTTCGTGGGACGATATGAGGCCTTGAGGCTTGGAGACGCCAATTTTTTTCGCCAGCAATGGACCAGACCCGCAGTGTCGCAGACGTTGCCCAAAGCCGACCCAGAGATGGAGATTCTTCATATGGTACAGTTTTCCTTGCAAGGCGGACCGGGCAAGGTCCTGCAAGGTCGGAAAAGGTCGTAACTTGAGAGACACTGGGCTTGGCGTGTCTGGAAAACCATGGAGTTAGCGTCTCTTGACAGACAACCACTCACGGCCCGCCGAAAGCAGGTCAAGTCCACACCAAATCGGCGGAAATCCGGGAGATGTGACGTCCCAATAGGTCCAACAGCATACTGGCGGGCAGAAACACGTCTAGAAGAGCCCACGAAGGGACGCAGAAACCTGACTTTCTCGAAAAATGGCGATGGTCGGGTCGGAGATGGTCGGTACTAACGCGCAAGTTCCCACGATATTAGAATTCGTCTTTTACCACAGGCCAACTCCAGCTCTGCGTATGCGACACAACCTCTAGCCGTTCGTGGATATAAGCGGGGCAGGGCACTCCGTGCGATATCTGCCTTCCAGTTTGGTTCCCGCGCCTCAGGCTGCAAACTCGACATCGTATTACTGTAGCAGGAACTTGTAGTGTTCACCGTTTACTCTGTGCCCAGAACCCTGTCGCGTCCGCCCGTTGCCCCGTCACTCGTCGTGGACCAGAGAAACCCCGCTTTCCTGAGTCTACAGCTCACGGATTTGCAATCGCCACTCGTCCAATGGTACCAGACTGTAGTGAATAAAACACGTCTCCTCGCGTACCCCAGCACCGACGAAAACTTCTCATCCCCGTCGATATATGGAGAATTTGACGTATGCGCGGTTTATATGGGTTCCCAGGACATGCAGGCAGCGGGGTTTGGGTGAAGGTCAAGTCGATGTTCAAGTCACAAGTGGTTGAGACTGGTCTGCCGTAACCCCGGTCTCCTTCTCCGGATCCGTTCTCTTACCACCACTTCGACTCTTCCTGGCTCTGTCAACCCCGCTCGCTGCGCGCCTTCTTCGACAATCGCACTGCGCCTGGAAGGGCGCACAACCGCAATGCTCGGGCCTTCTAATTATTTCGAGTTCAGGAGGGCCTCAAAAAAAACCCCGCTCCAATCCCGCTCCGGGAGGGTCGGACGCATTCAACAGCTCAAGTCATCGCCTTGCTCCTCTCCCGTTCGCACCAAGCTTGGGCGCTAAAGAAAGGACATTGACTTATGACTCGGATTGCTATGTCGGAGGCCAACTTTGGGTTAACAGCCAGGGTTCCCGGATGTGGGGTTGCGCTGCCGCCGGATTACTGCGTAACAAGGGTCCACAGCTATGTCGGGAAGCAAACTATAAAGGCTCGTCTTTCAAACTCTGGAGAACAACCAGCTGCACACCAACTCGAGCAAAAAAGCTTCTTCTACCACAAAAACTCATCCTCTAAACATGTTCTCCGCAAACACCTCTACCGCTTCCCTCGTCACTGTGTCTTCGCGCGCACCCCTTAACCGTTCCGCGCCGACGAAAGACTTCCAGGCCGCGTTCGCAAATCTGCAATCCACCTACGGGTTCGCCGCGTCCGCGCCGACCCCCGTGCAGAAGAAAAATAGCTCCTCCACGCGAAGTTCGAGCTCTACCACTCCCACCCCCACCGTACACAGGTCGACCTCAACGTCGGCGTCGCAAACGAAGGACTTTGAGGCCGCGTTCGCGAACCTCCAGTCCACCTACGGCTTCGTTGGTTCTGCGCCGATGCCCGTCTCCACCCCCACCACTTTCACCAACCTCTTCTCCAAGCGCTCTTCGTCTCCTTCTGCCGCAAAACAATAGGTGGGTTTTCGCTCGTTTTGTATCCAGAGCATTACTGACCTTCCTCTCAGATCGCCCTCACTGTGGTTGTCCCAATTCCCATTGTCTGCGAAACCTAGAGATCTCTGCGACCGCATCCTATCTATGGTGTCAGGTCTCGCCTAGACGAGACGATCGGCCTATTTCGCTGCCCAGCTCGACGTCCATGCGTTGTATTCTAGACTAGAAGTGGATGTAGATAGTGCCTTTATTACCACAATTTACCAGGCCTTAGCTACTCTCATACTTGGGTGGAAGCCTCTAATTCTTTACTTAAACTGCGGAATTTAATATGTTGCTACTACTTGCTTCTTCCCTGTGCATACTCGCCTTTCGACTGAGTTGTTGGCGGCCAACTTGCGGCCAACTTTTTCTGCGCAGATCAGCAAATGGGGACGAGGACGCGTCCGATCATGATCCCAAGTTTTTCTATGTCCTCCGCTTCCGACGACTGACCGCTCGCTGCGCAGAGCGGGATGGGCCGATTCATTACTGCGCGCCATACTGCGCGCGTTCCGCGAACTCAACCGCAGCCCTCTGCTTCCCGCGAAGAGATATCGTAGCAAACTTCAAATTGACGAAGACAGGAAACTCGGTCGAGTCATGGCGGCACCGCCCACCTCAAATTGTAACCCTCAAACAAACGAACTGCCTTCTGACTCGGGCTGCTATGTCGGCGGTGAGTCAACTTTGAACGTCGCAACTGGTCGGACGAAGAACGGAGGGGCGGACAACTGCGCTCCCGAGACCGTCATCAAGCTTGGAAGATCACTGCGTCAAGACACCGCAGCCCTCGCGAAAATGTATATAAAGACTCACCTCAAAGTCTGGAGACTACCAACAACCTTCGCACCAAAAAAGCCTCCTCTACCACACAAACTCATCCTCTTCTAAATAACAATGTTCTCTACAAACACCTCCACCACCTCCCTTTCCACCGTCTCCTCGCGCGCGCCCCTGACCGGCTCCACGCAGACGAAAGACGTCCAGGCCGCGTTTGCGAGTCTGCAATCCACCTACGGGTTCGCTGCGTCCGCGCCGACCCCCGTGGCGAAGAAAAATAGCTCCTCCACACGGAGTCTGAGCTCTATCACCCCCACCTCGACACCGGCCCCGCAAACGAAGGACTTCCAGTCCGCGTTCGCCGACCTCCAGTCCACCTATGGCTTCGGCGGCTCTGCCCCGATGCCCGTCCCGAAACAGCAGAGCACCACTGCTTCGAGTTCCAATACACTCTTAGCCAAATTCAGGCGCTCCTCATCTTCGTCTGCCGCCAAATAATAGGTGGGGTTTCTCATTCGTTCACATTGGGCATTTACTTACCCTTCTCTCAGATTCCTGCCTTCGACTTTCATAGTTTCTGAGAAATCGGATATCACCTCTGCGACCCCATCTCACGGCCTCGCTTTTCGCCTAGGCGGTCGAGAGGACCGACCGGCCTATTTCGCTACCCAGCTCTTTGCATACATATCGATGACTGGATGTGGATAGTTTCGTGTTCCCTCTCCTGTTACTTGCCTTAGAGTCTCAAAGAAATATAGCTCTGCGTTTGTCTCACAAGTCGCGTCACTCGTTTGGAATTGAAAATATTCGTGTGTTAAGAAAACCGAATTGTAACAACGGAGATCACCACTCGCGAGGCTCCGCAACGAACTTCCCGACTGCACGCGCCCCACGACCCACATAGACCGCTTGCTGCTCCTGACCGGTTGGCGGCGAAACACTGGATGTGCTGGTAGGAGCCGAGCTGGACGCGCTGGAGTCGGACGCGGCACTCGTCACGATGTCGTCGGCCACTGCGGAGGCGTCGAGGCTTGAAGTTGACGCGGCAGACGAGGCGCTTGAGGACGCGAGTTCGACCTCGAATGCACCTGCGGTCGGTGTTGCGGACGAGGATGCGGTCGTTGACGAGGCGGCATCGGACTCCTGCGGGACGATTGAAGCCGACTGCGAGGGAGACAACGAGTCCGATTGCGACTGCGACGCCGACGCCGACGCAGCTTGACGAGCAGGGACGGGAGCGCCGACGGGAGGAGTCGGAACACCAACAGGTGGCTTGGGGGCAGCGACAGGCAGGGTCGAGGAGGCGGAAGGCGTCGATGCAGATTGGGACGTCGACGACGCGGACGCGGACTCGGCTTGACGAGCAGGAGCGACGGGGAGAGCCGCAGGAACAACAGGCGCCTTCGGGGGAGCAACAGGCGGGGAGGCGGAAGGCGTCGATGCAGATTGGGACGTCGACGACGCGGACGCGGACTCGGCTTGACGGGCAGGAGGGGCGACGGGGAGAGCAGGAGTGCCAACAGGAACAGCCGGCTTGGGGGGAGAAACAGGGGCGGAAGACGTCGACTGCGAAGGTTGAGACGCGGATGTGGACACAGACGTCGACGCTGAAGACGCGGACGCGGACGAGGACTCGACCGCCTCACGCGCGGCGGCATCGTCGCGTACAAAAACCAGACGATCTTGTTGGGACGCGGCCCGCTGCGCGACGCCGGTCGAGTTGCTTGCAGACCACATGGGCGTGACGCTGTCGTCCTTCGGATCGTAGCGGAACTTTTGACTCGAGTTGGAAGTGGCCGCGGTGGACTCGTTGAAACAAGGCTCCGCATAGAGAGGCGCAGGCGCGGGCGGATTCGGGTCGTACGTGATGCAGTAAGAGGTCCCGTTGATCGGCATTTCAAGGGCGACTTCAGAGGACTGAGTGTTGAAGGGCGCCATGTAAATCGTCGAGTGCTGGTCGGGGGACGAGTCAAACTCGCCGGTCGCGTTATTGTACAGCAGCGATCCGAGGGTCGTGGAGCCGTTCGTTGTTGGGTTCTGAGCGTACGTGAGAACGAGGAGGAGGATAATAAAGAAAAAATCGTACGGTAATGTCGACGCGGCCGGCAGTGCCGTTGACCTCATCGCGACGTTCCTCGACGTGGCGTACCTCGAAGCGAGCCTGTTCTTTTTGACGCTTGGAAAAGGCCTCGCCCAGCGGGGCCGTTTTCTAGAGGCACGCGTCAGCAAATGGTACTGGGCGGGAGGAGTGAAACGACCAACCTTGGCAGTGCTGTCGGCGCGCTCACGTATCATGCGCTTCATTGGCGAGGGCGGCGGGGTGTTGATAGCGGCAGCGTCGACGAGCGAGATCGAGGCGAGAGAAAGGGCGAGGAAAGTGGATTTAACGGCGACCATGTTTGTAAAGTTGTAAAGGGTTCAAGTCTGGGAGCGCGTCAGGTGGGCTAGTGTGAAAGGCGGCGAGGAAGGTACGTTGTAAAGGTTGTAAAGGTTTTCAAGTCTGCGAGGCGCGCGTTAGTGGATGAAGGAAGGGAAACAGCGAGAACGTACATGCAGCGAGATCAACCAGTGATCTGAGGTGAAGAAGGTGGTGGTGGTAGGAAGAAAGAAGCGAAAACTGGAGCTGTGCCGGCGCGTCGAGCCTCTTATACTGCCGCCCCTGCCGTCGGGAGTCGAAATTTACTTCCGCGTTTCCTTTTTGGGTGTACGGGCGCGCCGTTTGTCCAGTCACCGCGAAGGGCCCGTCGCTGAGCAGGGCTGACTAGAGGGTAATCGAGGGGGCTGTAGTGGTGTGCAAGCTAGGGCGTAATTTTCTCCCAAGTGCGGCAATTTTGCTTCACAATGGCAGGTTTCTACCATTTTAATGGGCCTGGCGCGAGTGGGACTAACGTCGGGTCCTTTATGAGTCTGGATCGCCTTCAAGCCTCGTTCAGGTCGGTACTGCATGGTGGTTGAGGAGAGAGACTCGTCGGGGATAAGTACAATTCGACATTGCAACAACGTAACATCGCAGCAATTTCTCCGAACGCACACCGACTCCGAGATAAAATAAGGGTGAATGGTATACATGGCGTCTGTATCATGGCCGCCGATAATTTTCGAAGCTGTTTGGCCAAAGTTTTGTCGAGAGACCCTCATTCTGGGACAGAGCATTAGACGGCGAATTGTAATCGCAACCGCCCACACGTACCGTCATCCTCGTCCTCATCCGCATCCACATCCTCATCTTCGTTCCCATCGTCGTCCTCATCCTTTTCATCATCGTCTTCATCCTCCTCCTCCTCTTCGCTCAACCTCCAACTCGCCGCGACCCGCGCATGTTTAAGCCGCTCATCCCCCTCCTTATCCGCATACCCAAGGCGCACGCGCCGCACCCCCTCATACGCCCCGTGCGTATGCTGCCCAAAGAGCCGTATCACAGCCTCGAGCTTGTCCATCCCGTCCCCGGTCATGCGCTTCACCTTGGTCATCATCGCCTTGTTCGTGCGCTCGCGGTACGCTTCCACCCGCAGCTCCTCGGCAAAGAGCCGCCCGACGAGCGCGCGCCAGGAGCAGCTGATTGTGAGGGTCTTCCAGTCGACGGACATGCCTGGGATCTGGGAGCCGTACGCAGTTAGTATATATTTAACTTGGGTACGCGAGCACAACCGACCTTGACGTCGTGCACGAGTCCGCACAGCTCAACATCGGGGGGCGAAGTGGCTTTGCACGCCTTGACAAAGGCCTTGTGGTACTTCTCCACGCACTTGTCGGTAAAAAACACAGTATCGTCCTCCATTCGGTTAAACGTGAAAGACCCGCTCAGGAAAACCTTGTTCTCCTCCTCGTCGCGCTATAAACGCGTCAGTTCGAAAATCCAGCAGTGAAAAGAAGGTAAGTATGGCATACCGTCATGTACCCAGCATAGAGAAACGCGCCGGTGCGCACCCACCGCGTCTTCGCGAGATGCTCGATATATTCCTTCCAAGCCTTGCAAACTGCGCCCAATCCTGATAAGTCGCGTCCCAGAATCCAACACAGCACAGCGCGCACCAAACCGATTAGTCCCCCAGGAAAGGTGTAACTGGCCCGACTGGAGCTCCAAAACCCGCGTCTGGAGCTCCAGCGGCAGGACGAGATGCTCCGGCATCGGCTTAAAGAAGCGGTCGGGCTTCTCGCTTTCGCTGTACTCTGAGATGTTGCCGTCGTACTCGTCCTCGTCCTCAGGCTCGGACTGGGCTACGCGGTCGTTAGAGTCCGAGTCGTTGCTGAAACCATTATTTGCAAAGCGGTCCAAGCTGCTTTGATAGTTGAGGAAGTGGGCATTCAAGTCCAGGGAGGCGGAGGAAGATTGGGACGCGTTGTCGCCGTCGTCGGACATTGCCGTTGGAGAAAAGGCGTCGGTACTGGCCGAGCCGGTCCTTCGCTAAAGTATCCCCAAATCGACATGTAGCACCTTGCGGTTTGGCCAAAGTCGCAAAAGTATCGGGCTAGATGCGAGACAACGACGAGTAAGGTCATGGTGCTACAATATCTCACTACGCCTTGATCAACGCAGCGGTTTCCTTCGGCACCTCCGACCTCTTCTCCCACTCTTTCGTCCATCCCTGCGCCGCACCCTCCTGCTCCCCAACACTCGGAAGCCCGAACACGGCAGTAACGAGCCAAATATCCTCCCCACTCGCGTCGTGCTCGCCGAGCAGCGTAGGCAGCACCGCGCGCGCGACCATCAAGTTCGTGTTCGCATCGGTCCGCAGCGCCGTGCCCTTCCTCCTCCCATGGCCAAGGTCAACGATACCGGATACACCCGCCTTCGACGCCGCGCGCGCCGTCCCTCTCTCCGCCATCGTCCCAAACGCCTCCCCCTCCACAGGCTCCAGCGCACGCCCATCCTCGCGCTGCCCATAAATCGCCCACCCCCCTTCCGCCGAGCTCAGCGCGCGCCCCGTCCTCACGCGATGCACGCGCAGGTGCCACAGCGGCGCCCCCACCGTCGGCGGCACCAGCCACGTCTCCACCTCGACGTCCTTCCACGGGTACCACATCGCGCGCAGGCAGCCCCCCTCGAGGCGCGCACTGCGCGTGTCGCGGCGGCACTTCCACGTCTCGCCCCCGTCGTCGCTCAGCGCGAGCGTGCTGTCCCCGCCCAGCTCCTCGAGGGTGCCGCCCCCGACAGGGACGCTGTACCCGAACGCCGCGCTGTACGCGAGCTTGCCGTACTTCGCCGCGCCCTGCTTTACGGGGTAGGAGCACTGCTGCCCGGAGGAGAGGAGGTATGCGTGCCCGCCGAGGTTGGTCGCGATGTGCAGGGGGTGCGCCAATGCCTTGGTGGTGTTGCGGAGCGCCGCGGGGTAGGGCGCCTCCTGCGCCGCCCAGAACGGGTGCGTCTCGGGGAGAGCGAGCGCAACAAAAGATTTGCAGCACCAGTACGGTGATCCGGGGGAGTTATAGTTCTCGGTCATGTTGTGGTTTGGGTAGCAGTAGCCGATTGTGAGGGTGCCGTCGGGGTAGTAGGCACCGGGTTGTTTTGCCCAGTAGCGGATGTTGCGGAGCTGGATGCCTTTGACGACGCCCCAGGTTAGTGGAGCGGGGAGTTCGACGTCGGCGAAAGCGAGGGCACCCCAGAAAGAGGACATGGCGAAGCGGTAGGTTAAGCTCCTGCCAAAAGGAATCGCACGACCTTCGTCGTCAAAATAGTGGACAAAGTCCAGTGCAAATTGACGGGCTCTGTTTCGATATTCCTCGCATCGAATGGGATCATCTTGTGCCGCAATCTTGGAATAGGCCAACTGGGCGAACTGGATGGCAAAAGAGGAAGAGTAGTAGTCGAGCTGAACGACTCCCTCTGGGCCATCGCGGGACCAGCCGTCTCCGATATAGAACGTATCGAGGTGGTCCAAGTCGGCCTTCATCCGCTTCGCGTCAAACCGCGCCGAACCCGCCTTGGATAGCCCGAGGTTCGCGAAGACCTTCGGGGGAATGAGATATGAACGAAAATAGAGAGATATGCCGAAGAACGTACGCGGAACCAGAGCCAATTCGTGTTCGGCATCTCCTTGTCGTTCATCCCACCGAGCCACTTCTCGACGTTCGCCTTTGCCTCGGGGCTGAGGGGGTCCCACAGTTTCTCCCGGGCGACGGCGATAGAGAAGCCGATGGCAGAACACTCGACCATGCGCTGGTCCTTGTCGCGCATGTCGCCCCAGAACTCTTCGTGGCTGGGATCGCACCCGTTCTGCAATCCGTCAACCCAGCGCTGGGCGCCCGAGTAGTCGCCGCCCCCCGCGAGTAAAGACGCAAGGCCCCATATGGGGCGCGAGAAGCCCTCTAACTGGGCGGCGGTCTCGTCGTAGTGGGTTGCGGTGTGGCCAAGGTGGATCCTGGCACCGCCGGGAGAAGTGTGGGCTGCCAAGGGATCGAGCAGGCCAACGAGGAACGCAGCAAGGTCTGCTTTTGTCTTGAGCGGGTTTGCTGCAAAGGGGGTGGTCTTTCCGAATGTCTCCATCTTATGTTCTCTCAAAACATGGTGGTTTCTTATACCAGGTGCTTGCCCGGCCCGCATCGCCGCAGCGGACCGACATTACTCCGGCCTCAGGGGCTTCAGGCTCCAGGACATGCAGACCCGACGCGAGGTACGAGCTACGCTTGAGGTTGTCGTAGAAAAAGGCAAGGTTGAGCGGAGGATGCGGGGGTGAACACGAAGTGTGTCACATGTGACATCTCGTTTGGCTTCCGCCACCACATCGAAAAAACCGTTTACCGCTTCTTGTACCTCGATACGCCCTCCCCGTGCCATGGATGCACCCGACACAAACCCCGGCCAAGGGCAGCTCTGACAGGCACTGATTTTATAAACGGCCCACACGTACTGCCCTTTCAAAGCCATTTTCTCCCGGTTCCTTCTCGTTTTTCTCGCCCTCCTGCACTCTGCCACGCCCGCCCCTCAGTCTGGAGCTGTCCAAAGACGAGCCAGGAGGACCAGCGCGAAAACCCAGGCCACGCGCCTCGTTCCTGTTTCATTATATTACTACCCCCTTCAGCATATATTCGTATCCTCAATCGCGTTCGGGCTCGTCCTCATACCTGCGGGACCACTTCGAGCCTATCTTTCATTACACCGCTAGAGCCTTGCCCCACCTCTCATCAACCCGCACGGCGACGTTCCCGTCTTTTTTTTCTGCCAGCGCGGGGACGTCACCATTGCAGAGCGTGTTCAGCACTCGCTAGGCAGCTTTTCGTCCTCTCCCACTCGAGCTCGGTTGTGGCGGTGCTGCCTTTCCGCGGTCATACTCCATTTTCAAGGTCTTGCCGCGCCGTAGCATCCGCCTCGTACTCGCCCTTGCTGTGCCATAGAACTTGTGGTCACCTCTTGCTGGCACTTGATCGCGGATCATGCTTGCTGGAGACGTTTTCCTGGTGTCGGGGGCGACTTTTGAATCTTGAATCCGCAACGACTCCACAGCGGTCTTGAGTGAGTTACAAGCACAGATCTCTGGGTGAGTTGTGGCTCACGTCTTGGAATGAAGGGGTGGACTCGCGGAGCTCGGGTGGCGGCGAGCTAGAGGTTGAGCGATAAGGAGGAGGATAAAGACGAGGGTGAGAGGGATGAAGACGAGGAGGAGGATGAGGATGTAGATGTCGGTGAGAACGACGGTATGTGTGGGCCGTTTCGATTTTAATTCACCGTTCAATGCTATGTCCCAGAATGAGGGTCTCTCGACATAGATTAAAGGCTGAACGGTTCTCCGTAATACAGACGCCATGTATACCATTCACCCTTATTTTATCTCTCGGTGTGCATTCGGAGAAATTGCTGCGATGTTACGTTGTTGCAATGTCGAATTGTACTTATCCCCGCCGAGTCTCTCTCCTCAACCACCATGCAGTACCGACCTCAACGAGGCTTGAAGGCGATCCAGACTCATAAAGGGACCCGACGTTAGTCCCACTCGCGCCAGGCCCATTAAAATGGTAGAAACCTGCCATTGTGAAGCAAAATTGCCGCACTTGGGAGAAAATTACGCCCTAGCTTGCACACCACTACAGCCCCCTCGATTACCCTCTAGTCAGCCCTGCTCAGCGACGGGCCCTTCGCGGTGACTGGACAAACGGCGCGCCCGTACACCCAAAAAGGAAACGCGGAAGTAAATTTCGACTCCCGACGGCAGGGGCGGCAGTATAAGAGGCTCGACGCGCCGGCACAGCTCCAGTTTTCGCTTCTTTCTTCCTACCACCACCACCTTCTTCACCTCAGATCACTGGTTGATCTCGCTGCATGTACGTTCTCGCTGTTTCCCTTCCTTCATCCACTAACGCGCGCCTCGCAGACTTGAAAACCTTTACAACCTTTACAACGTACCTTCCTCGCCGCCTTTCACACTAGCCCACCTGACGCGCTCCCAGACTTGAACCCTTTACAACTTTACAAACATGGTCGCCGTTAAATCCACTTTCCTCGCCCTTTCTCTCGCCTCGATCTCGCTCGTCGACGCTGCCGCTATCAACACCCCGCCGCCCTCGCCAATGAAGCGCATGATACGTGAGCGCGCCGACAGCACTGCCAAGGTTGGTCGTTTCACTCCTCCCGCCCAGTACCATTTGCTGACGCGTGCCTCTAGAAAACGGCCCCGCTGGGCGAGGCCTTTTCCAAGCGTCAAAAAGAACAGGCTCGCTTCGAGGTACGCCACGTCGAGGAACGTCGCGATGAGGTCAACGGCACTGCCGGCCGCGTCGACATTACCGTACGATTTTTTCTTTATTATCCTCCTCCTCGTTCTCACGTACGCTCAGAACCCAACAACGAACGGCTCCACGACCCTCGGATCGCTGCTGTACAATAACGCGACCGGCGAGTTTGACTCGTCCCCCGACCAGCACTCGACGATTTACATGGCGCCCTTCAACACTCAGTCCTCTGAAGTCGCCCTTGAAATGCCGATCAACGGGACCTCTTACTGCATCACGTACGACCCGAATCCGCCCGCGCCTGCGCCTCTCTATGCGGAGCCTTGTTTCAACGAGTCCACCGCGGCCACTTCCAACTCGAGTCAAAAGTTCCGCTACGATCCGAAGGACGACAGCGTCACGCCCATGTGGTCTGCAAGCAACTCGACCGGCGTCGCGCAGCGGGCCGCGTCCCCACAAGATCGTCTGACTTTTGTACGCGACGATGCCGCCGCGCGTGAGGCAGTCGAGTCCGCGTCCGCGTCTTCAGCGTCGACGTCTGTGTCCACATCCGCGTCTCAACCTTCGCAGTCGACGTCTTCAACCGCGCCTGTTTCTCCCCCCAAGCCGGCTGTTCCTGTTGGCACTCCTGCTCTCCCCGTTGCTCCTGCCCGTCAAGCCGAGTCCGCGTCTGCGTCGTCGACGTCCCAGTCTGCATCGACGCCTTCCGCCTCCTCGACCCTGCCTGTCGCTGCCCCCAAGCCCCCCGTTGGTGTTACATCGGTTCTTCCCGTTCGTCAAGCTGCGTCGGCGTCGCAGTCGCAATCGGACTCGTTGGCTCCCTCGCAGTCGGCTTCAATCGTCCCGCAGGAGTCCGATGCCGCCTCGTCAACGACCGCATCCTCGTCCGCAACACCGACCGCAGGTGCATTTGAGGTCGAACTCGCGTCCTCAAGCGCCTCGTCTGCCGCGTCAACTTCAAGCCTCGACGCCTCCGCAGTGGCCGACGACATCGTGACGAGTGCCGCGTCCGACTCCAGCGCGTCCAGCTCAGCTCCTACCAGCACACCCAGCGTTTCGCCGCCAACCGGTCAGGAGCAGCAAGCGGTCTATGTGGGTCGTGCGGCGCGAGAGGAGATGGTCCCGGTTCCGACGGAACCGTACCAGTGGAAGTTCTCACCGGAGTCTCGCGAGTGGTGATCTGGGTTGTTGGAATTCGATTCTCTTAATACACAAATATTTTCAATTCCAAACGAGTGACGCGACTTGTGAGAGAAACGCAGAGGTATATTTCGTTGAGACTAGGGCAAGTAACAGAAGGAAGAACAAAACTATCCACATCCAGTCATCGATATGCATGCAAAGAGCTGGGTGGCGGAATAGGCCGGTCGGTCCTTTCGACCGCCTAGGCGAAAAGCGAGGCCATGGAATGGGGTCGCAGTAAGAGATGATCTCAGAGTATTATGAAGTCGAGGCGAAGGGAGGAATCTGAGAGGAGAGTAAGTAAATGTCCAACATGAACGAAGGAAATACGCCACCTATTATTTAGCGGCAGACGTAGACGAGGAGCGCCTGAATTTGGCGAAGAGTTTATTGGAACTCGAAGCAGTGGTGCTCTGCTGTTTCGGGACGGGCATCGGGGCAGAGCCGCCGAAGCCGTAGGTGGACTGGAGGTCGGCGAACGCGGACTGGAAGTCCTTCGTTTGCGGGGCCAATGTCGAGGTGGGGGTGGTAGAGCTCAGACTCCGGGTGGAGGAGCTATTCTTCTTCGCCACGGGGGTCGGCGCGGACGCAGCGAACCCGTAGGTGGATTGCAGACTCGCAAACGCGGCCTGGAAGTCTTTCGTCTGCGTGGAACCGGTGAGGGGTGCGCGCGAGGAAACGGTGGAAAGGGAGGCGGTGGAGGTGGTTGCAGAGAACATTGTTATTTAGAGGAGGATGAGTTTGTGTGGTAGAGGAGGTTTTTTTGCTCGAGTTGGTGCGAAGGTTGTTGTTATTCTCCAGACTTTGAGGTGACTCTTTATATACATTTTTGAGAGGGCTGCGGTGCCTTGACGCAGTGATCTTCCAGGCTTGATGACGGTCTCGGGAGCGCAGTTGTCCGCCCCTCCGTTCTTCGTCCGACAAGTTGCGACGTTCAGAGTTGACTCACGTCCGACATAGCACTCCGAGTCACAAGGCAGTTCGTTTGTTTGAGGGTGCAATTGAGGTGGGCGGCGGTGCCGCCTTGACTCGACCGACTTTCCTTTTTTTGTCGACAAGATATCTCTTCGGATGAGAGCAGACGACTGCGGTTGAATACGCGAAATGCGCGCAGTATGGCGCGCAGTATGGCGCGCAGTAATGAATGAGCCCATCCCGCTGTGCGCAGCGAGCGCTAAGTCGTCGGAAGCGGGAGAACAGAAGAACTTGGGATCATGATCGGACGGTTCCTCGTCTCCGTTTGCTGATTTGCGCAGGAAAGGACCAAGGTTGGCCACGAACAGAGTCAGCGTATGCACAAAGTAACAAGTAGTCAGATATTATATTCCGCAATGTAAGTAAAGAATTAGAGGCTTCCACCCAAGTAGGAGAGTAGGGTAAGGCTTGGTAGTAAAGGTACTATCTAAGTACATCGACTTCTCGTACCACGCATGGACGTCGAGCTGGGCAGTGAACCCGACACCATAGATAGGATGCAGTCAGAGATCAATGGGGGCATTAGGACCACGGTCAGTAAGGGCGATCTGAGAGGAAGGTGAGTGATGCTCTGAGCATAAGCGAGCGAAAACCCACCTATTGTTTCACGGCAGGAGACGAAGAGCGCTTTGAGAAGAGGTTGGTGAAAGTGATGGGGGTGGAGACGGGTATCGGCGCAGAACCAGCGAAGCCGTAGGTGGACTGGAGGTTCGCGAACGCGGCCTCAAAGTCCTTCGTCGGCGCCGGCGAAGTTGATGGGGGCACGGCCGGGTTGGAGCTCGGACTCCATGTGGAGGAGCGAGGCACGGGGGTCGGCGCGGATGCGGCGAACCCGTAGGTGGACTGCAGATTTGCGAACGCGGCCTGGAAGTCTTTCGTCGGCGCGGAGCCGGAGGGAGCCGGTGAGAGGTGCGCGCGAAGAGACGGTAACGAGGGAGGTGGTAGAGGTGTTTGCGGAGAACATATTCAAAAGTTTGTGGTAGACCCTTTTTCGCTCGAGTTGGTGTGCAGCTGCTTGTTGTTATTCTCCAGGGCTTGAGAGACGAGGCTTTATAGCTTTCCAACATAAATAAAAGCTGTAGTCCCCAGTGATATAATTTGCACCCAGCGTCCGTCGGCAGCGCAAGTCCACGTTCGACAGTTTTGGGTGCCATTCAAGGTTGGCCTCCCTGCGACATAGCGATCCGAGTCTCAAGGCGATGTCTTGCTGTCTCTAGCGCTCAAGATTGGGCGAATCGGAGGCTTTACACGCCCGACTTTTGTGGAACGCCGGCTCGTTCTTGGCCACCCGAACTCGAAATAGTTGGCAGGTCCGAACTTGGGTCCGAATGCTGCGGTTGTGCGCCCTTCCAGGGGCAGTACGATTATTGAAGAGCGCGCAGCGAGCGGGATTGACAGAGCCAGGAAGAGTCGAGGGAGAGTCAAGCTAGTCAAGGTTGGTCAAGGTCGAAGTCGGAAGAGAACGGAAGAGATTGCGTTTACGGCAGACCAAACTTGGACTTGAATTTGACCACCAGTTGTCTCAGCCTACTCGTCTGCCGCATTTCAGGCTCCGCTCATGGGCCCTCACTTCTCCGCGCACTGAGCTCGCTCGATATTGTGACGCCTCGTAACTTGTCCGAGCTTCAAGGTTGTGGTGGTTAGACGACCCACATTCTTCTCGACGCCACGGGGGTACTTATTACAGCAGCCCAAGAACTCAATGAGACCTCTGCTGTCCCTTCCCAACCCTTTGGGCCTCTCTTGGCGATGCCGGTGCTGAATGCCAATGTCAAGCTGACACTGCAAATATTACTATGGCGCGCCGAGGGGACTGTTCAACTGGCCGGAAGAGTTGCCAACGAAAATGTAAACAAAAATTCAAAACCAGAATGCCAGTACTCTCTGTCGCTCGGAGATCTCTTCCAGGATTCGCGAACCCTCAAACATGCCGAATACTATCCATATGCCTCCTACGGCCCTGCGAATCTTTTCATCCCAAGTTGTTTGAAGAAATTTTGACTTGCGAGTCTGCCCGCTCGAGCCGTGTTACCGGGTCTGCGGAGGTCCGATAATTGCGATGGTTGGGTTTAATGCGGCCCACACCTTCAATGCTCGCGGCAATGAAGACGCGTCGTCTGTCGGCGCCACTAATTTCTGGGTATAAAATGCCCTGTCCTTCGTTTTCTTCTTCCAACAGCTGCTGAGCCATGTCGAGTTTCTCCGAGACCCCCACCCCTCCTACCAAACTCGGGCACTACCGCCTTCTTTCCCCGCTCGCTGGGATCCATGTCTCGCCGATTCAGCTCGGCGCTATGAGTATTGGCGACAAGTGGGGAGATATGGGCTCGATGGACAGGGAGTCGAGCTTCAAGCTGCTTGACGCGTACTTTGACAATGGTGGCAACTTCATCGACACTGCCAACGTTTAGTAGGCCTTCTTCTTGCCATCGCCGATTCTTCGTGCTAACATTTTACTAGTCAAGACGGAACGTCGGAGATGTTCATTGGAGAATGGGCAGAGAAACGCGGTATTCGGGACCAGCTCGTGATCGCGACCAAGGTTTGTCTTGACATTTTCATGCATTCAATACCTTACCGTCCTGCAGTACACGAACTACACCATGAGCGGAGACAACGGCATCGCTCAAAAGCCTCTCTACGTCGGAAACAATATCAAGTCCATGCGTAGCAGCGTCGAAGCAAGTTTGAAGAGATTGCGCACCACTTACATCGATATCCTGTACCTTCACTGGTGGGACTGGTCGACCGGGGTCGAAGAGGTGATGAATGGACTGCATAACCTCGTCGTGCAGGGCAAGGTCTTGTACCTCGTGAGTCGGAGCAATACGTGTTTAGCCTGTACCGCTCAACCTGACTTCCTTTAATTCAGGGCATTTCCGATTCCCCCGCCTGGGTTGTGGCGCAAGCTAACCAGTACGCCCGCGACCATGCCAAAACACCCTTCGTTATCTAGATGGAGCATCCTGGACAGGTCATTCGAGCGCGAGATCATCCCAATGGCGCGCGCTCACGGTAAGAGCGCTTCCTTCCTTTCCTCGTCCGGATGCCCATACTCAGCATTTGCAGGTCTAGCACTCGCCCCGTTTGGCGTGTTGGCTTCCGGGAATATCCGCACTGACGCGGAAGAGCAGAAGCGTAAAGAGAGCGGGGACCTGGGTCGCACACTCTTCAAGCCGCAGTGGGAACGCACCGAGGAGCAACGGAATATGGTGCATGCTCTCGAGAAAGTAGCGGCGGAAGTTGGCGCAAAAAGCGTGCATGCAGGTAGGTCTTTCACGACGACAAGAACGTCTGTCTTCGGGCTAAAATACCGTCTAGTCGCGATCGCCTATGTGATGCAAAAGGTCCCTTACTGCTTCCCGGTCATCGGCGGTCGCAAGATCGAGAACATGCTGTCAAACCTCGAGGCGTTGGACATTTCGCTCTCGGACGCACAAATCGCATACCTCGAGAGCATTGTGCCTTTTGACCCCGGCTTCCCGCACACGATGATCGTATGGTCTTCCTCTGCCTCTTTGAGAGCGCTCGCTGACTAGATTCCAAGGGCGATGGGAAGGAGTACAGTTGGGTCATGAAGAGCTCGGCCGTTTTCGTGAAGCACCCCCGAGCCGAGCCGATTCGCCCGTCGAGCAGTTAGATAATTTTACTGCACATTCGAAATGAAAGTCTGCCGCTAGCACACATATCTGTACTACGCTCCGTCCTGACGGTCCCCTGCGAAAAAAAAAGACCGCCATCTGATCGCGTTTAGTTGGCGCTTGAATAAATGGCTTCCTCCCTGCCTTCACGGCCTTCGGAGTCCGGCCTAGTGCAAACTGCCCGTTGAACTGCTACTTGTCATTCTTGGTTTACTCCATCCAACGACTCCTCCTCCACCCAAAAAATGCGGAGAATGCCAGCTCAATATCCTCCCATCTGTGGAAGGAAGAAAACTCGCACCTCCTCGTATCCTTTCGCTATCCCTGGTTTCCCATCGCCTCCGTGAACCTGCCTGAAGATTACCCATAATGACCGACGACGATCACCCCAAGCCAACTGTATGCTGGATGTCGAATTCGCGAGGCTGATAAAGTCCGTCGCTCTCAAACTTCCTTCATCCCTCGTTGACGAGATTCTCATAGAGAATTGGACTCGTGTACACTGTCCAGAGCAGCAACCGCGCACCAAGCATGTGTATCGCTACGGTCCCGTTATTCTACCCGATCTTTGCGTTGCTTCATACCCCCCCGCACATATCAATCGCCAGGTGCTTTTCACTTGCTTGCCACGTTCAGCCCAGGCTGCTGTAGCGAGTCGTCCCTCGCAGGTGGAGACCCCTGCCTCTAGTACGACGTTGTAAAACATTTCAAAGTCAACGTGTTATCTCTAACCAAAGTTTGACTTGAGTCCTCGCGCCTCGCGCCTCGGAGGCATGGAAAATGAGATCGTAAGAATTCGTGTCATATCGTTACATTGCATTGGCAGTATCTGAATTCAAAGCCCAAGGGCAGCACGGAACGCCACCAGTTCCTCGCATTTGTCCTCCCCACGGCAGCGATGATTCACGTCCGCGATATGAAAGTCAATGATCCTCAATTCACCTTCTGAATCCTGGACAATATTGCGAGGAACCAGGTCGTTGTGATAGATGCCGACCGAATGCATCTCGACAGCCTTCGCGAGTAAAGCCTGACGGAAACTATCAAAGGTTTTAACATTCCCATCCGCGGGTTAGTGGCACGGAGACTCACGGCTTCTTTGCAGCTTTGAAGTCCTGGAGGGCGGTGCCGGCGTTGTCGAGGACAAGGGCAACGGTACCGAGTCTGTCTTCAAAAGCGCCATAATACTGGGGAGAAATGGTCTGTTTACCCGATTTTACGAGCAAGTCGTAAACCGAAGTCTCCCAGCGGATCGCCTGCCTTGGATCCTCCCTTCCGTCTTCGTCGTTATCCTGCGCAATCGCCATTTTCACCGCGATTGCGATCGAGTAGTCGTCGTCGCTGCCATCTTCAGGTATCAATCTTCCGGACCAGACCGTGCCAATGGCACTTTCGCCAAGAACAGCGTTGATAATGATTCCGGCGGCGTCGCAGACGCTGGTGGCAGAGGTAGGCGGGTGAGCACCGCCGTCGTGACTCGCCTTCTCTGGAAAGGGAGAGCTGCCCCTCGAGGATGCGTGCGTGAAGCTCGAAGTCGTTGAGGGGCTGGTTGGGGCCGAGGAAGTGGGTTCGCTGAATAACGACGGGACACTGGTGCGCGTGGATGCGGAAGACGCGCTACTGCGAGCTGACCCGCCAGACACCCGGCGTCGCTGGTCCGAGGGATATTCCGGGAGGAACGCCCCGAGGCGTGAAGTCGCAGGGAAAGAAACAGGAGGAAACTCCTGGACGGGAGTGATGTCTGGAGCGGCCTTGGGTCCCAGGCGAGTAAAATGACTGAAGCCTGTTGACCATAGGTGCTTCTCAGGCGCTTTGAAAGCGAGGTGCACCGCCTGTAAATTAGTGAGTGGGAGCAGAATCGCACACTAAGACGACTTACATCTAACTCCAGTTGAGATGCCCCACGGTTGGCGTTCAATCTGCCCGAACGCCGAGGTCGGCCTCCATCGTTCGGTCCTGACCCTCCACCTCCCCCACCACTAGGCCCAGGTCCAGTGCCCGAATGATCTCTGCCACCGCCCCCGCTTGCTCCTCCTCTGCCTCCGGCATTGTTTCCAGACGACCCCTCATCATTGTCACTCTGGTCGGCGTCACCGTCGTCGTTATTTCCGTTGCCATCGTCCTTGTCTTCTTTTTCTTCATCATCCTCTTCCTTGTCAGCGTCGGCTTCGTCTTCGCTGGTGGGAGCTGGGCCCTTTCTAGCCTTTTTAGTCTTCCTCTCGGTGACTGGAGCCTCGTTCTTGGCGACTAGAGCCTCGCTTTCGGCGACTAGGGCTGCCTCTATCTCTTCCTTCCGCTCTGCCTCCGTCTGGCCACGGTAAGGGTCCTTTATCCAAAGCGGCAAGCCCTGGGATGTATGCTCATCATGACGTGCAAGTGCATCGTTGTACGAATACACTGTTAACGCAGTGGCGTGCAACAGCGGCGCGTCAGTGTACTCCAAGAAATTTGAAACCGAAAGGGTCCCAGTCGCCCGATGCCGTTTCATGATTACACTGAGATTATAGCTTGTCAGGCGAGCAATCGTCCCATTGTGGCGCACCATCTGCGACCAGACCTGACCAGATTTCAGTAAGTTGTCAATCTTTACACCGGCATCTACACCCACCTGGATCAGCATATACGCGGCGTTCCTGACCCATCTAATGAGGCCCTTCTGGATTTCTACCGGCAATTGAAGATCGCTGTTCGCCTTCTCCACTGCGATCTCCAAGCAATGCTGGTAGTCCAAAAATTGTTCAAATTTATTATCGGTTTCGAGTTCGCTGTCGGTTTCGCTCTCGGCCGGCTTGGATCGCTTCCTAAGGTTTGGCTTCTCGACATGCGGCACCTGCTCGGGCTCAGGCCGTGTTCGCTGTCGGACTGTCCGTGGTGCCTTCGTTGGAATGCTATATTTCTGATCGTAGACCGCAACCAATTGAATGATGCGTTCGATCTCCTTTTCAAGGACGACAGATGGGGTGGTGGGGATGGGGCTGATATCGGCATCGAGGGGTTTTGCATGGTCGTTCGTCGCGTCGTCGCTTTCCCCCGCGGCATGGGACCTTTGGAATTTTGGGCAACCACTGCAGTCATTGTGCGGCCAGAATGTGGTAAGGTGTTTCTCCTCGAGAGCCCACATGATGATGTAAATTCCGAGAATCGTGCGGGGGTTTCCAGCGAGGATGTTTTTGGTTTCCTCCGTGTGTAAAACTCGAAAATAGGAATCACAGAGATCCTTAGGGCGAGTTACAGAGGCCCATAGAAAACCCCACTTTTTCTCTTGGTGCTCTCTCCTCGGCCGACAGCCAATCAAGATGTCGCCCTTTGTGTTGTGCTCGTCAGAGGTGAAGGGCCCGAACACCTTGCGGAACTGCTCGATCTCGGGGTTGGGGATGTCGAAGGAGCAGAGTGTTGCCAATGGGGAGGCGATTGTGTCGTAGATGTGCTCTTGGGTCTTTTGAACAGAGCCCTCCGTAAGGGCCTCCAAAGGAACAATGTCTTGAATAATCTGTGGCCGAAAGAACGTTCTCTCGATGATACGCACCTCCATCGTCCCGTCCTTGACGGTGGCCCGCTGGAGCAGGGCATCAACCAGGCTGGCTTCGAGCTGCGATGAGATCGTCGGATCGTATTTCATCTCCGCCAGTTGCAATCCCAGTGGCATATGGTAGTCATACTCGATAGGCTTCCTGGTGTCAGCGTACCCGACTCCATAGCTCCCATCGCCGCTATGTTTGAGCGGTTCTAGCTCTGTATGAAGAAGTCTGAGGATTTCCTCGACGATCGGATTATCTGAGGCGATATTGGACATGGTGGTGGGTGGAGGGTGAAAGAGGCAGAAAGAGGCGGTGGCGTGGGAATTTGAACCGCGCGAATCATTGCCATTGTTCTCAAAACGCATGTGACCGCGTCGCTTATGGCACTCTCACCCAAACACTCATCTCGACTGCTCCAACTGCCCGTCGAGCTCGTTCTCATCATCGTCGACGCTCTATGCCAAACGCCCTTCCTCTCACCTAAAACATGCGAGAATTGCAAAGCACCTTTAACTTCCGACATGGAAAAGGAACTCGCACCTTATTCCACGCTCCATCTCCCGTCACTGTCCTTGGTTTGCCGCCAACTACGCCGACTATGCGCTCCACGGATGTTCTCCTGCCTGAAGATCAGGCACACAGAACAGCTGCGGCTGCTCAACGTCAAATGCCTAGAGGATAGCGAGTTCGGAGGTCTCATTAGGTATATTTTCCGTTCCCCGATTGGATTGATTTTCAAGTCTCTACGCTTCAGGCGACTGGACCTCGGACGCGTAATGTCTCTGGAGGAGCGGGCAGATGCGACGCGGATATATCGCTACGGTCTCGACATTCTCCCTCCACTCCTCCCTCGTCTCCCATCCCTTCAGTGGCTTTATCTGGCGACCCCACAGCTCAACAGAGAGCTGTTCGCTGCCCTCAATGCACACCCGAAATTGGCCACTATCGCCATCTGCGACATGGATCTGGAGACGCTGAGGACTTTGTCCGCATCCACCACGCTCTCGCTGTCGAAAATTCGAGTTCATTTCGTCGTATCAGAGTTGGCCCTCACCCTCGGCAGTCCAGCATTACATTCAGTGATGAGCCGCAGTCCAAGACTCGTCCATCTCAGTCTGCGAGGCGCCCGAAATATCAAATACGGCCCTGGACCCGACTCACTCTTTCTGCCCGGTCTCGAGAAAATGGAACTCGGACTGAATACGGAACCCACTTATCCCATGAGTTGGCTTCCGGGTTTTGTCGCCCGGCACGCCAGTTTGCAGATCATCAGCTTCCATGGAGGCGATTCGCGATGGAGGCCGAACCTTGACATGTCATTTCCCTTACAATTCCTCGACGCAGTGGCAAGGAAATCCCTCGCTCGCACCATTGAGCTTACAACTTTCTCCATTCACCGCCCTTCGTCTGCTTCGGCGTTGTTGGACGAGTGGCAGACGACAGAGCTTGATGTGGCCATCAACAAAGGTGCAGGTATCGCCGGCTTGACGATAGCCAGCTCTCTAGCCCCACATACTTCGGTCTTGATTGTCCGAATGTCGCGTTTCGCTAAGCAGCCTGTTCACCTAGTACGTCCTATCATACTTCACTCCGTTGCCCCCCATGCTGATGCTACCATCTAGGACGACGTGGTTTCGTCGCTGAACCTCTTCCCGTCCCTTCAGCGGTTAGAGCTGCACTGCTTGAACCGGCATCTCCTCTATGAAGGTTGCCCACCATGGATACTACCTCCACCCCACATACGTTGTTCGAGGAAAACATCAAGATGCACCGGAGCTCATGCCGCTGTTCTCTGGATCGCGGCGCAGGTTGCCCATGCTGCGCCACTCGAGTCTCTCCGTATAACGGACGAGGGTACGGATGTTGAGTTGGTCGAGAACACTCCGCGCTTCACACACCCGTGGAGTCTGAAAGCGACGTATCAAATAAGGCGGAATCGCGACTTGGAGTTTCATGGACTTCCCGAGCTTCATATGGCTGAACGATATCGTCGATCGGCGATTAGCCGTCCTGTCATATATGGTCGCGAACTTCGCCCGGTGATTTTGTTCAATCCGTAGCACGCCGTAGTACCTGTTCCTTCGTCGCACAAATACTTTTCTCAAGCTCGCGGCTTTTATTGTCCAGGATCTCAGCCAACTTTCCGTGCCCCCTCAAACTTCGGCTCAACGATAAATGCAGCAAGCTCAGCCTGCGGCTGAAGGTCTTTGCCTTCGTTTCCCGACGATAGAAGCTGAGTGGCTCAAAGAAGAGAAATATATCTTAAACGGGTACTTTCCAACCTTTAGGGTTGCAATTTCTTGTAGTAGAGCAGTGACGCAAATTGAAAAAAAAATCCGCTTTGACTCCCGAATAATTGTAGACGTTAGATCGTAAATCAACCATCCCAGCTCGAGGCCCGTCGCTGGACAAATCAACCCGGAGAAAGTCGAGCGTTTCTTTATTTGCTCGATAATTTAGCCATGTGAACATGTGATCGCGTCATGGCACTCTCACTCAGACACCCACCATCTCGACTACTCCAACTGCCCGTCGAGCTCGTTCTCATCATCGTCGACGCTGTATGCCAAACGCCTTTCCTCTCACCTAGAAAATGCGAGAACTGCCACCGCCCTTTGACTTGGGGCTGGGATGGGGAACTCGCACCTTATTCCACAGTCCATCTCCAGTCACTTTCCTTGGTTTGCCGCCAACTACGCCGACTGTGCGCTCCACGGATGTTCTCCTGCCTGAAGATCAGAGACACGCACCAACTTCGGCTGCTCAACATCAAATGCGTTGAGGATAGCGAGTTCAGCGGTCTCATTAGGTCTGTCGAATTTCTGTGCCCCGGAAGGGATTGTTTTTTAATCCTTTACGCTTCAGGCGACTGGACCTCGGACGCGTAATCTCCCCGGAGGAGCGAGCAGATGCGATGCGGATCTATCGTTATGGTCCCGACATTCTTCCTGCACTCCTCCCTCGTCTCTCGTCCCTTCAGTGGCTTAATACAGCGACAAAACAACTCGACGGACGGCTGCTTGCTACATTCAACGCACACCCGAAGTTGGCCACTATCGCCATCTGTGACATGAACTTAGAAGCGCTGAGGAGCCTGTCTGCATCCACCACCTTGTCGCTGTCTAAATTCCGGGTTCACTTCGCGGTCTCGGACTTTTCCCTCACCCTTCGCAGTCCAGCATTGCATTCGGTGGCGAGTCGCAGTCCAACCCTTGTCCATCTCGGTTTGCGAGATGTCCAGAATATAAAAGACGGTGCTGGTTCACTCTTTCTACCAGGTCTCGAGAAAATCGACCTCAGAGTGTGTACGGAACCTACCTATCCTATGAGTTGGCTTCCCGATTTCGCCGCACGGCATGCCAGCTTGCAGGTCGTTAAATTCTCTGGAGTTGAATCAACCTGGAGGCGGAACCCCGACATCAGGTTCCCACTACAATTCCTTGACACGGTAGATCGGAAATCGCTGACCAGAACAGCTGGTCTCGATGCTTTCTCCCTCACTCGCCCTTCCTTTGCGTCGTCATCTTTAGACGACTGGGAGGCGACGGAGCTTGAGCTGACGATGGTTAAAGGAACCGGTATCTTTACTCTGAGGATCGCCAGTTCCCTAGCTGCAAACACTTCTGTGTTGGTCCTTCGAATGTCGCGCTTCGCCAAGCAGCCTGTTCATATAGTAGGTCCCGTCCCACCCCCGGCATTTTGTTCGCTGCTGATAGCATGTGACCCAGGACGACGTTGTTTCGTCGTTGAGCCTCTTCCCGTCCCTCAAACGGCTAGAGTTGCACTGCTTGAACAGGCATCTTCTCTATGAAGGTTGCCCTCCATGGGTGTTACCTTCGCCCGATCTGTCCCGTTTCGGGAAAACGTCGAGGTGTATTGGCGCTCATGCTGCTCTTCTCTGGATCGCGGCGCAGGTTTCGCAAGCCACCGCACTCGACCTTTTGCATATTACGGACGAGGGTTCAGACTTCGATGACTCAGGGCATAAGAAGCGTCCGAGCTATCCGTGGACTCTGAATGCGACGTATCGCATACAACGAAATGGCGACTTGGAGTTCCATGGGACTGCGGACTTCAATGTCGCCCCACGATATCAAAGGGTGGCGGTTGCAACGGGCCGTCCTATCATATATGGAGTTTTTTCATCGAGTAGCGAGACTTGTCCGTAGTCAACTGTATTTCTGACGCGTTGTTTATCCTAATGCTCTGCAGATGAGACTGAAAAGTACGGCGAAGGATCGGTTTGCCCGTTGCGTTTCTTGTAATATGCCAGCTTCCAAACAATCCTAGCGCAAATCGAAAAAAAGATCCGCTTGCACCAAATAATTATAGACGTTAAACCGTAAAACCAACCAATCCAGCTCGAGGTTAGCCCGAATCAACGCTCTGCCGTTGCCCGTCAGTCATCTTCCGCCTCCGCTCGCCCACCTTCCATATTACATCCTTCAGCTCCTGCACTACTTCCCCACCCGGACCCCACTTCCCCCCGTCGTCCACCGAAAGCGCAGGCGTTGTAGACGCAGACGCGGGTGCCAGCCTCACCCCGGCGCCGCTTTCCCGTCGCGCCGCCTTGGCAAGCAGTATACGCTCCTCACGCGTCAGCTTCGACCGCTCGCGCGCAAACAGCCCCACCTCCGCGTCGCTCTCGAACACCTGCTCCGCGCCGGCCAGCGGCAGGTGGTGTGCCGACGCCCCGCGCAGTAGGTGCGCCGTCGCGTCGTCCACGTCCATATCCGCCGCCGCGTCCCCAGGCGCAACCACCACCGCGCAGTCCGCGCCCTCCACCGGCGACGCCTCCTCTGGCCGATCGTCCGACGCCTCGTCGCACTCGTCGCTCGCATCGTGTCCGAGCGACGGCACCTCGTCTTCTTCGGACTCGGCGGGGTCCGGCGGCGGTGTTGGCGGCGCGACGAGGTCGAGCAGTCGGTCCCGCCCCCGCTCGCACTCCCGCAGCGCCAGCCCGAGCTCGCGCCGCAGTCGCTCGTAGGCCTGCAGCGCGGGCGCCTCCGTGGGCTGCTGCTCTGCCTCGCCCCCGCCTCCGAGGCGCGCAAGCGAGAAGGTCCGCGAGCGCCGCCGCTTGAGGTGGGGCTGCTGCTGCTCCGCGCCGGCGGAGGGGTGGCGCAGGGCCGCGACGCAGTCTGCCAGATGTTCGCGCGCGTCGTCGAGCGCGGAGGAGATGGCGTCAACGTGGGCAGCGAAGCGCGTCAAGTGCGTTGGCACGGGCGCAAAGGACGTAAGCAGCGACGTGGCCGTGCGCCCACCAGTCGCGCGCGCGCTGGCGCCCGACAGATCCGCAAGCTGGACCGTCTCGCGCTGGTTGAACTCGGCGTCCTGGTGGTCCGCCTCCTCGAGAGCAGCCGTGAGCCGCGCGGCTGCATCCGAGAAGGTCGTCGTCAAGAGCGCCATGACGGAGCGCACGTCCTCCCAGTAGCCCTCGTCCTCCTGGTCCGCGAAACGCAACGCGAGCAGATGCGAGGACGCGTACCGTTTCGCCGCAAGCGCGCCGTCCAGCGCGTGGTACAAAGCCGAGAGCGCAAGCGGGTGCCGCATCGTCTGCATCGTCGTGAAGCGCGACGCGTGTGAGATGGTTGACGACCCGGTTTGTGGCGTGCGTGGGGAGGGCGGTTGCAGCCTTAGCGACTCGATCCCTGATATGCGCCGCCGCCGGTGCAGGTCGAGAGCAGCGGCGCCGAACTGCTGTCGCGAATCAAAGTCCTCCTCCTGCACGTCGATGAGCGCTGAGGCGGGCGGCGTGCTCGGCGCGCTATGGCTCCGTAACGACGAAGTATTGAGGAGGCTGGACAGATCCGAGCGGCGCTTTTCGCGGTTTTTGAGAACCTGCATGGATGGGGTGCCGGAGAGGGTGGTGTACGAGCCGTTCCACGTAGTGCGCTTGGACTCGTTGTTGTGCAGAGGCGGCTCAGGCGAAGCGGGGGGCATGGAATGCCGCGGGGATGGCGGCGCGTACATTTCGGCTATTTGTGAGAGCTCGAGTGGGGCCGTGAGCGCAGACAATAGGTGCCGGACGTTGTCGCACTGCGTTTGGGTTGTATGGAGCGAGGAATGGAGCGAGAGGCGGACGGCGGATACCGGGGAAGGGGGGCTATTGTTCCAATGTTGTGAGCAGGGTGGACAGTGTAACAATAACGACTGACCTCTCATCCTCTTTTTCAAGCACGGTGACCGTATCTTGCACAACAGAGTCCCACATTGCATTTGCGGTTATTAGTTCGTGTAAAGCCTCGATAGTCTAAGCACCTCGCATGAGCCAACGACAAACAAAGACAGCAGAGAAACGCACAGATGACATGTCTGGTCTCGAGTTGTCGGAATGATTATAGAGGTATATTGTGGCGCCGCCGATAGACACCACCGTGAAGAAGTAATAGCCCATGGCAAAGAAGACTGCGGCGATCACGAAGAGCACCGAGAGAAGGCCGTAATCGACGACGAGTTCGTGCGGCTGATTGGGCGGCGCGTCGAGCTTGAGCTTGCCGGGGAGAGAGGGGGACATGGAGCGCCGGTGGGAGTGGGGGACGGGGAGGCTGGTGGAGAGCAAGGACGACGATATTACGTCGTACTTGAAGCGCTCGGCGAACTGGGAGGATTCGGGCGGACTTGGGAAAAGCGACTGCAATTTCTGTGGGAGGATATGGGTCGCTGGTGGGCGTTGGAATGCAGGGTCAACGCACCTCGACCACCCAAACGAGCAGGGCCGGACGCCACTCCTCTGGCTCCTCCTCGAGTTCCGTCTCAAGCTCGTCATGGTCCTCGACGAATTCCGGGGCAGAGCCGGGCATTATTTCTGGGGGTTCCCCCGCAGCTAGTGGATTGTTAGTGACAGCGGAAGAAAAAGAGTGGAATGGCGCGGACCTCGTAGATATTGTTCCAGTGGGTGGTCGTCGAATAGAGGTTGTGCCATGTAGTTATTGGGTAGAAGGAGAACAGTGGAAGGCGAGAAACGAAGGACGGTTGAAGTGGTTCAGGGCTAACCAGCATCGCCCATCAACCGACTCTCGATCACGCATATAGACCCCGATTCACCGCGCGGCGCCTATTTCACAGCGCGTCTTGGGCACATTGTTTATTTAAAATTGTAGTACAGGCTACAGTAGCTACGAGGAAGGGACTGGAATGGAGGATGCTGAGTGTACCGTTCCATACATACGAAGCTTACGCTCGGCGGCCCGTCGGATGTGGCCCGCAATGACAACACTTTGGCTCTTGGGGGTATCTGCCTGCTTGTTCCTTTGGGACTTCTGCGGTTCCTTCCTTCCTGAAGGCCACAGAGCCAGAAGTTAGACTCGGAGACTCCAGCATCGGAATTTTGAGGCTTCCTGGTTATGCAGCCGATTCCCCAAGCGTTGGTGATTCCCGACGCAGTATAACGACCGGGTACGGAGTGCGTGGCGGCGTGGCAAGGTACGACTTGCAGCGCGTGTTGCGAGGACCAAGGCAAGGACGAACAAGTAATCTGAGGTAAGTGGAGTCGTCCAACTTTCCCAAGAAGAACGTCGTCGCGCCGGACTTGATGCGACGTGGTATTTGTGGTATTCTTGTGCGTGGGCAACTCCCAACGTTCCGATTGAAGGACCCAGGGACTCCGGCGTATTTCACCCGGGGTTGGCTGGTAGAATACTACGAGCGCCAAAGTGAAATAAACCAAGGCTATTGAAGTCTGACAGTAAGTCAACAGCGCAGATCGTCCAGATGGTGTAACTTTGACTCGACTTTGACGCGTTGCAGTGCCTCCGGGCCGTCTGCGCGACGCGTCGACGCGTTCAAAGCGGATACTTGGGGAGTGAGAGGAGTTCCTTCTCTTTTGTCTCTGATCGAGCACGGACGACGAGTAGCGACAAAGCCGATCGCGTCGTAGAAATAGCATTCTGAGGGCGGCCAAAAATTTAGCTCGAGGAGTGCCAAAAACGTTGTGAACGAAGCCAATGGAAGTTTTGGAAGTGCCTCTCCGCTCCGCAGATAGCGGAACGGCCAAGTCGCCGTCCAGAATTTATTTTTGTTACAGCAGTTCGCAGATTCAATGCATTTCTTATGGTAGACGTCGACGCAGTCGTTTTGAGGCAATCTTGAGGAATGAACTTGGAGGAGCGCCAGTCAACAAGTCGACATCGCAGATCTCGGTGACCTGTGATTGAAATTGGGTGATGCGCCTCCAGATCTGCAGCAGCATGGACGTCGTCAAGGCAGTCTCAAGCGAGTTTTGTGGAGTAAGTAACGGATTCGTGAGTTGGTCTTGAGGTGCAGTTCAAGGGGCGTTGAACGAAAGAGTGTATGTCTATCCTTGTCTCCGGCAGGCACTGACAGGAAGCAGGCAGATACAGCCGTTTTGAAAAAAGAATACGGGTTTTGATGAAGCGTTGCTCCTTCGTTTTTGCTTACCGTTGTTGACGATTTAGCTCCACTTTGCTGTGCTCCATCACCTCAAATCATCTCAAATCTCGCTGCGTTCGACGAGCGGGGGAATCAAACCACCGGGGAAGTGCAAGCGACGAAACAAAGCAGCATAGGTTGCTGGATAGCTAAAGAACAGAGTGGTTGAACGAAGGAAAGGTGGGGCAAACAAGGACTCGGGGTCAAACAAAAGTAAGCAAGAGTGGATCTGCACCACTCGATCAAAACCCGTATTCTTTATTCAAAACAGCTGTAGAAGGTCCACGGGCGGCCAAGTCGGAATAAAGCGGCAGTTTTTTTTCGCGTCGGGGTCAAGTCGGCAGAGTAGTTGGAACTTGGCAGCAGTTAGGAGGAGAGGAACAAGCATGAAGGGTGGTGTTTATTAACGTTTATTGCGCAGGGTGATGGCACCTGATCCCGACCTGCTCTCCTCCCTCATCAAGCTTTGGGACTAGATTGGATTGTATACTTGGCTGCTGTACACTCTCTAGGTCTCTCTTCGACCCCCCACACGCTCTTTTCGTCTCCATTCGTTCTCACCTAAAAAATGAGCCACACTCCTCAGAGGGCCGCACACATCCGCCATGCAAACCGCGCTGGTGGCTTTGGCTTTGGAGGGTTCAATTTCTCCCTCCCCACCTTCCCTGGCCTCGGGGGTGTGTCCTTCTTCGTTTTGCGTCCTGTACACCCATAACTTTGCCCTCGTTTAGACGACACAACCTCAACAACCTCCACAACAACGACCACTTCTTTGACTACTTCCTCCGCCGCTCCTAGTACCTCTGTCACAGTCGAGTCGGTGACCACTTCCTCGTCGTCTACTACGTCGTCGTCGGCTGCACCGATCCCTTCCCCCCCTGCTATTACGACCAGCAGCCCCATTTCCCTTCCAGTGGTAATTTCGCTTAATATTTTGATCACCATTCGCGCAATCTAACCCGCTTCCCTTGCAGACTACGACTTACTCGGGGACGGCTCTCCACCAGAACTTGACCAAGTTTGTCACCCAGATTACATCGGCAACCGCCTCCCTTGCCGCCGACGCCTCCAACAGCGCTGCTCCCGCGACCACCAATGCTCTCGTGGCTCCCGTCGTCGGAGGTGTCGCCGGAGGTATTGTCGCTCTCGCGGCTGTCGTTTTCTTGATCACCCTCCTGCTCGTACGCTGCTTTTCTCCGTTTAACGCGCCAAAAGCGAAACTGACCCTGTTTTCAGCGCCGTCGTCGCCCTCAGGAGGATGCCATCAATTTCGACCCAGGGGCTTTCCGCCGCTCTGCGATGCTCATGTCTGATCCCCCCACCCATCAGGACACCATCGCCCGCGGCTATAACCCATCTGCCCCGCCTTCCATGGTCCAGCGCGCGCCGATGTACCCAAATCCCATAAACTACTCCGCATACGATCAATCAAACGACGGTCACTCCCCGACATCCGGCAACCCCCTTGTCTTCGAGGCGCCCTTCTCCCCCATCACCTCCCCGGGTGTGAGCTCCCCCGTGTCGGCCTACGACCACAGTTGGGGTGCCCCTGCCCCTGTCCTCACCCGTACTGGCTCCGGCTCATCCGCTCATCACGAGCCCGCGCAACACCTCGCTCCTCCTCACCGCCAGAACAGCCTTCGTGCGCCGGAGAGCGACTACCTGGACCTCGAGCGCACCAGCGTCACCCCCTTCCAGGCCGCGCAGTACGTCGAGATTTCCAAGCATCTCAACACCGACGTGCCCAAGGGCCTTGACACCCCGACCGTCGACACCATTGTCGCCGAGAAGATGGACGCCGACCTGCCCCCGCTGCCCTCCAAGGACGCGCAGGAGAACCCCTTCGGTGACGATGAGGAGTACACTCAGGAGGCCGCCCTCCCGATGGTGCAAGAGCTCTCTTTCCCGACGCCGCCCTCCCCCGTGCACACCGGCCGCCCCATGTCGCGCCACAGCCCCCGCGTCGACTCGACGCCGCCCATGCTCCCCGAGATCGTTCTGCACACGCGCGTCTCTGTCGCGTCCGCGTACCTCTCCCCCGCCCCCGGCGCGTCCGAGTTCCCTGGCTCGCAGACGCTCGTGATCAAGACTGGCGGACCAGGACCCTTCGGCGAGAGCCCGATGGGCAACCGGTTCCCCGTCACACCCTCCCCGCTCGCGAGCAGCTTCCAGGTGAGCACGCCGCCGCCCGCGGGGGAGAGCGGGTTCCCTGCGACGCCTGAGCCCGCGGCTAAGTCGCAGGCGCGGCCGGATGCGAAGAAGCGGCAGTCGGTGTATACGGTGTACGACGACGAGGATGCGTATGGCGGGATTTGAGGCCCTCTTGCCTCGATGCGACCCTTTTGTCTGACGAAATGACCCCCGACCACGCATACCACTCCGTTCCCCATATCCCGTATCCATATCCCCTCACCTACATTCACCTTCAACCAACCAACCTCCTTCCGTTCATTTGGGTCGATGCGGGTATTTATTGCGCGACGCGTATATATATTCAACATACATACCTTCCTTCCTTGCCCACCCCCGACCGCGATGCGAGCCGTCGTCGTCGGATTTCTTTTCGGCGACGACCGCGTCGTCCGTCCCTTTATTGCACATCTTTGCACAACCTTTCACGTATATAATGCACGCTAGTAGCTGCTGCTAGAGGAGTAACGCTTCCTGAATAAAAGCGTTGATACCCTGTTTTATAGTCTTTTCTCGCGTGAATTATAGAGTATGGCTCAAGGTTTGGTTTGCCCTTGGATGATCTTGCCATCACTCGCCTCTTGACCGCACCGTTTATCTTTCGAGTCGCGACCGACCTCGCAACCCGAAGACCGCCTTCCTGGCAGGGAGAACTTTGATAATTGCAGCCGTGCCATGCCGATTTGGACTGAACATCGCAGCTTGTAGAGCAGCCACCAAGCAGCCCAAAGGCAGCCACGAAACAGTCAAGCCCTTAATGACGCTGCATCCCGAGCTCTCTTCATGCAGCCATTGGCCCTGAAATAATACTGAATAAAGACCTAAAGCCGCACCTTGACCGCAATCGCACCGCTGTATCCGGAAAGATTTGACAGCAGAAACCCGAGTCGACTGCTATGTTTGGCGGCGGACAATATACGGCGGCGCCCAATCCCCCTCCTTCATTATCAAGTCAAGGCAGCAAGTACAGCAGCACCTATCGCTACCCCGATATTCCCTAGCAGCTCAAACGACTTGGATGTTCGCGCACTCCCCGCCCGACGAATATTCCCTCGCGCGCAAGGTCCCCGTGCGCTCCACCGGGCGGCGCGCGCTCTACGCGCTCACGTTCGCGTCGCTCGGGTGCTCGGTGGGCTTTGCGCTCGCGACGGCGTGGAGCCCGGGGTGGGCGTGGGGGATGTCGTCGTCCCAGGCGCACTGCGTCGCTCACTTTGACCTCCCACGGCCGTTATTCGACCTGCAGGAGGCGCGGGTGGTGACGGTGACGGCGCATGCGCATGAGAGTGTCCCCACTGCCTCTGCGACGACGAAGGCTGCGGAGATTGTGGGCGCTGGGCACGGGGACGGCGAGAAGCCGTTGTTGAACGGGCCGCCGACGAGTGCGTTTAAAGGTGTGTTTCTTCGGTCAAGTATTAGATTTTTTTGACTCAAGGTACATAGATAATCTGAGGCCGGAGGTTCAGTACATCACCACTTGGCCTGGCTCTGGCTGGAGTGAGTGGACCGGCACGCACCATTTGCCTGAAGTACTGACCGGATTCTGTGTAGCGAATGATGTTCTATTATACGTACGCTGTTCCGTGGTTATTCTTTCGCATCTTAACTGACCCCTGGCGGCAGATGAACTTACTCTACCTCGGTTTAATAACGGAACGCATCCCCGTAATCCCATATTTTACACCCACCCACGTCGGAGGGAGCGCCCCTACCCTCGCATTCGGAGATGTGTTTGACATCCCGCGCCTTCAAGAGGCGATCGGGACACGGATACTTGAATGGCATCAAGTCAAGGTAATCAACGATGCATCTTCTCATGCCACCAGCTAAATATATTGTGTTCAGGATCCACAGAGTGACGCCGTCGACGCGATGGGATGCTGGAGCGTATGGAAGGCCGTCCAGAGCTTCAACACGGAATCGCATTTCACCAGTGCGACGGGGCGTCTCAAACTGGATGTATCGTACACAACGGCGCCGCGTTGGATCAAGATGGACTCGGAGAACGACGGCGACCCGCATTCGACGTTCTGGGCCCTGGCGTCTCTTGCATTCCCCGAGACGCGCGCTGCGAATCTCCAGACTCCTGCATTATCTCCGATTCACGCCGCAGCGCTTCCGCCGGATGAGCAAATGCTCTGTTATGATTATCTCTACTATGTCGGCGCTAATAACGTGAGTCGCGTATTCCTCTTGGTCGGCCCGTCCTTACAATGCCGTTCAGGGCTATGAATGGGAGTCGGACTACGGGCCTGCGTGGCGCTTCGTCGGCAGGCACATGCACTGGACGCCGAAGCTCATGCAAATTGCAGAGCAGTATGTCCGACACGCACTCGTAGTTGCGCCATACGAACCGACGCCGCCTGTCAGTCCATTCGATCCATTTTTCTTTCCTTTCTCAACAGCTGTTTTACAGTACATTGCCGTGCATGTGCGGCACGGTGACTTTGGCGGCTGGTGCGATCTCCCGGTCAAAGAGTGCTTTGCGCCGCTCTCCGCGATTGCTCGGCGCGTCGAGGAGGTTCAGGAGGAGCTGTGGAATACGCGGCACATCGTCGTCGACCGGGTCATCGTTACGAGCGACGAGCAGGATCCCGCGTGGTGGGAAGCGGTGTCCGAGCTCGGGTGGGTGCGACCGGACCACGCGCAGACGGTCGAGGTGCACGGCGAGTGGTATCCCATCCTCATTGACGCGGCGATTCAGTCGGGTGGGCTTGGGTTCGTTGGGACGGATCGGTCGACTGTGTCGGTTATGGCGCGGAAGCGGGTGGTGGCGTGGAACGGCGGCGCTGTGAGGACGGTGATGTGGGGTTCACCGGGTATGTTGCATTCAGACGCGCGGACTGGGCTGCTTGCTGATGAAATTTTTAGGTGCGGACGACCATTAACTTGTACAGTCTATATTGTGAAGCGGAAGGAACGTTAAATATGGATGCAGTATTTATGTCTTTACACTGACGCTGGCAAGCTTTAAAACTCAGCTTCGAATTTTCTGTTGAATCCCCATCCAACTTGGTGAAATTCCTCCCGACTACGTTTTGCGAGCCGCGATTTTCTGTTCGATCAATTTCCCACACCCCATGCTTTGTCCTTGACCTTGCCTTGACCTGCTTTCTTGTCCCAAATCGCGCCCGTATTTCACTATTTGCGCCAACCATGCTGTGATTCTTCCTAGTCCCTCAGTTTCCATCAGGCTTTTCAGCTGTCTCGAGATTGGCCACGAGGACTATTTCGGATTGTTTACAAGCGGAAGTATATCTCGATCGAGCGCGTTCAAAGTGAGAGGGGCTGCCACGCTGGCGAGGTTTGCCAGCTCTCTCCCTTGACCTGACATCCATGTTCGACGCGAGCAACGCGCTCAAGGCGCTATCTTCGAAACGGTGGCTTATCGTCTTGGTGGTTATCTCGACCCTCACCGTGGTGGCATTCAAAACGACGTCGTGGGATGCAGAACTGGCTCAGTGTATTTCCCGCTCTCTCGCCAACACGCCAGGCGCGTCCATCGCTCTTCCCCTAATGCCGCCGGCCCCCAAGATATACGAGAAGAATATGGTTGCAAACGTGTCGTCGCTGTTGAAGGGACCGCCTACTCGTTCATTCAAAGGTGTGTGCTTGTGACAGCTTGTCTCATGCCCTTGAACCCGCGCTGATTCGATTCACAGATAATCTGCAACCTGACGTCAAGTATATCTCATCTTGGCCGTCTCAGGGATTGAGTGAGTAGAATTCGCTTCCTTCCCGATGTAAACCTCACAGCGGTTTTTCCAGCCAATCAAGTGATCGCATACGTGCGTTTTGATTCTTTTTCTGCGCAATAACCGCCCACGACTCACATAAAATTCTAGATGAATCTGATCTATCTGGGGTTGATAACCGAACGAATCCCAATAATGCCGCCCTTCATCCCCGTCCATCAGCCTCAAAACAGCCCAGAAATAGACTTTGGAGAGGTTTTCGACATTCCGCGTCTTCAGAAAGCAATGGGATGGCCCATACTTGAGTGGCCTCAGGTCAAAGTAAGTTCGCGTAGTCATACCTGGCGTAGTTAATCCTGTCACTAGATCCCACACAGCAACGTTGTCGATGATTTGGGCTGCTGGTCGGTAATGAATGTGACGCAGCGCACGACCGGAGAGTTCCGCCCACCTCCCGACAGTCTCAAACTTGGTCCGCTTCTCTTTATCTTTCGTTAAGTATAACCCCTCATCGAATATTCCCCCTAGATATCTCGGAAACAACACCTCCGGGCTGGGTTGAATATCGTGCCGAATTGAACGATCCCCAGGGTCCCCACATGCTCATGTGGGCACTGGCGTCTCTGGCGTTCAGTGAGGGCCGATCCTGGACACCCAAAGCGCCTGAACCATCCCGCGAGCACAAGATCGCACTTCCACCGGATGAACACCTTTTCTGCATTGATTCGCTGTACTACACCGGCGCTCATGAGGTTTTTGTTCCGTCTTTCAAGTTTTTCCCTTTCTAAGCCCTGCTCAAGCTGTTTGAATTTACCCGAGACCTCTCCCCCGTCTGGCGATTCGTTGGCCAGTACATGCACTGGCATCCGAAGATTGTTCGACTCGCGGAAATGTACGTCCGGGATCTATTCGATCTTGCACCCCGCGCCTCGATTCCACCGGTACTTTCCCTTTTTCATCCGACCGGCTCGCCCCGCTAACCAATATCCCCAGTACATCGCCGTTCACGCCCGAAGGACCGACTTTAACATCTGGTGCGAAGGTGTCCCCGACTCCGAATGTTACGTCCAACTCTCCGCTATCGTCAAGCGAGTCGAAGAAGTCAAAGCGGAGATTTTGGCCAGAAAGGGAGTGACCGTCGCCTACGTGATTATGACCTCGGACGAATCCGACCCTGCATGGTGGGATGCTGTTCGCAAACTTGGCTGGCACTGGCCAGATCATTCCAAGGCGAGGACAGAAGCGAGATTTGGGCCATGGTATCCGATCCCTTTTCAATTCGTCTTGTGGATGCTCAATCCTCGTTAGGCGGTCTACTCTTATCGACGCCGCGATCCAGTCGGGCGCTTTGGGCTTTGTCGGGACGGACATATCGACCTATTCCTCTCTTTCTAGTCGGAGGGTGCGGTCTTGGGCGGATGGGGTGACCAGAACGGTGCGATGGGGAAAGCCAGGTGCGGACGACCATTAGGTGTCGCTCCGCAAATTCTTTGGGTTTAGTATAGGGACTATTTTATTGCTATTTTCAAATATAATGACACAACCCGAAAAAAAAAAAAAGTTCGAACTCGAGAGGCGCGGGTTCGAGCCGAGATGCCGGCAACATTTTCAGAATTAACAAGGCACAGCAACGCGTCAATTTCGTCGCGTCCACTCTCTTGAAGGAGTTACCTTGTTTTTATGCACTTGCATAGCGCAGTATGAGCTACAGCCACCCTAGAGGCGGCCTTGGACCCATGTCTCATCAGCCCGAGAACAACAACTCAATAACCTCAGTCCCGTTTGTCGTACGAGTGGAATCCCGGGGCGCAGCCCAGACTTCCCAATCAGCAAGTCGAGACATACAATTGAAACATTGAAGTGAAAGTGTCAGTGTGTAGCCTGAGAGAGCACACACAGGGAGTGTTTTCCCATTTATCTAAGTTTGAGTTGAAACGTGAGGTACAACAAACTCTAGGCAACTCGGGCAAATGCTCTGGATGTCTGTTGCTTATACAGGTGAGTCCTCAGGCATGCTCCTTGGATATGAAGGGCGGCTCCACGGTGTCAGGGGAGTCTTGGCTCCTTACACGTTGATTTGGCCAAGGGACGAGATCAAAAGGTGATCGTTGACATTTTCAGTGGATTATAGGTGTAACGGGCAAGCCAGGGCAGCTAGAGCTAACATGGGAGACATTCAGGGTGAGAGGGTGTATTTTGTGTTGATTTTGTGCATGTGTTAGACAGGGCCTCACTGCCTGAGAGGCTAGGAGGCTAAAAAAGTGACGACCACTATAGAACTGCAGTATAAACACAGTTTAATCCCACTGCTTGTTCCAACACAGCTCAGAGGCCCGAGCTGTACTATATCTGCTCCTAAAGCACGTCCCAGCACCCCGCTGGCAGTAGAAATCTTCAGAATCAATGCAAAATTGGCCAAAGAATTATTGTGTTCAACGGGCAGGGGGAGCAAGAAAATGCCACTAGTGACAGTTGAAGCTACCTGTGTGGTATTAGGTTACTCTAGGGTACCTCCAGGGCGCTTATAGCACGATTGCAGATCGCATAATGCGCCGACGCGTCCAAATTGACGCGTTGTTGTGCCTTGTAAACTCTGAAAATGTTGCCGGCATCTCGGCTCGAACCCGCGCCTCTCAAGTTCGAACTTTTTTTTTTTTCGGGTTGTGTCATTATATTTGAAAATAGCAATAACAATAACGACCGCCATAATTCGCTTTGACCGTGATGTTCTCGCCGAATAAGCCGGACCTCGAAAACGCTCTGGTCTTTCGGGGCCACCAGTGGGTGGGTTAGTCTGACCCTCAGCTCGCTCCGGCGTGCAGAAGGCACAGACATCGCCATCCATGGCGCGGAAGAAAGGCCCGCATTTATTTTCACCTTGTGAACGATGGCTTGATGGCAAACTGAGTCATTTCCTCCCGCAAGCAGCTTTAAAATTCAGCTTCGAACTTTCTCTTAAATCCCCTTCCAACTCGTTATTAAAAAATTCTTCACGCCGAGACGTTTTGCGAGCCACGATTTTTCTGTGCGAAGGTTCAGATCAATTCGCAATCCCAACCAATCATATGCCGTCTACAGACTCTACAGTTCCCTGCTTTGTCCTGGTTGGTGTGGTGCTTGACCTGCTTTCTTGTACCAAATGCGCCCCCGTATTTGTGCCAACCACGCTGGGATTCGTCTTAGTCCCTCAATTTCCATCAGGCTTTCCGACCAATCCGACTTTTGAAGCGGAAGTATATCTCGATTCGATCGAGCGACTGTCGAGCGCCTTCCAAGTCTGCCATGCTGGCAAACCTTGTCAGCTCCCTCCCTTGACCTGACATCCATGTTCGACGCGAGCAACGCGCTCAAGGCGCTGACTTCGAAATGGTGCCTTGTCGCCTCGGCGGTTATTTCGACCCTCACCGCGCTGGCATTCAAAACGACGACGTGGGATGCAGAACTTGCTCAGTGTATTTCCCGCTCTCTCGCCAACTCGTCAGGCGCGTCTATTGCTCTTCCCCTACCGCCGCCGGCCCCAAAGATATATGAGAAGAATACGACCGCAAAATTCGACGTGTCGTCGCTGTTGAAGGGACCGCCTACTCGTTCATTCAGAGGTGTGTGCTCGTCTCAGGCTCATTGAACTCACGCTGATTTAAAGCCGCAGATAATTTGCAACCTGACATCAAGTATATCTCATCTTGGCCAGCTGGTGGATTCAGTGAGCAGAATTGCTCTTCCTTCTCGATGTAAACCTCACGGCGGGTGTTCCCCAGCGAATCAAGTGATCGCATACGTGGGTTTCTTTTCTGCGCAATAACCGCCCACGAACTCGCACAAAATTTTAGATGAACATGATCTATCTGGGGCTCGTAACCGAACGAATCCCGATAATTCCACGCTTCATCCCCATAAATATGCCTCCAAACAGCACAGAACTAGACTTCGGAGAAGTTTTCGACATTCCGCGTCTTCAAAAGGCAATAGGTCTACCCATACTCGAGTGGCCTCAGGTCAAAGTAAGTTGAATGAGTCGTACGTAGCGTAGCCATGAACCCTCCCGCTAGGTCCCACACAGTAACGTTGTCGATGATCTAGGCTGCTGGTCGGTATTGGATATGGTGAGGCACAGGACCGGACAGCTTTACCTACCTCCTGACAGTCTCAAACTGGGTCCGCTTCTCTTCATCTTCGGTTAAGTATCACGCCCTCATCGGATCCCCGCTAGATATTTCGGCCACAACGCCTCCGAGCTGGGTTGAATATCCTGCAGAATTGAACCATCCCCGGTCTCCGCACATCCTCATTTGGCCACTGGCGTCTCTAGCGTTTAGCGAGGGCCGATCGTGGACACCGAAAGCGCCTGAACCGTCCCGCGAGCACAAGGTCTCACTTCCACCGGATGACCACCTTTTCTGTGTTGATACGCTGTACTACGTCGGCGCTCATAAGGTTTTTGTTCTATCCTTGAGGCATTCTAGCTTCTAAACCTTTCTCAAGCTGTTTGAATTTACTCAAGACCTCTCCCCCGTATGGCGATTCGTCGGTCAGTACATGCACTGGCATCCAAAGATCACTCGACTCGCAGAAATGTACACCCGCCATGCATTCGATCTTGCACCCCGCGCCTCGATTCCACCGGTACTTTCCTTTTTTATGCGACCAGTGCACCCTGCTAACCAGTAACCTCAGTACATCGCTGTTCACGCACGAAGGACTGACTTCAACATCTGGTGCGAAGGTGTCCCCGATTCCGAATGTTACATCGAACTCTCCGCTATCATCAAGCGAGTCGAGGAAGTCAAGGCGGAGATTTTGGCAAGAAAGGGAGTGACCATCGCCTATGTGATTATTACTTCGGACGAATCCGACCCCGCGTGGTGGGATGCTGTTCGCAAGACAGGCTGGCACTGGCCAGATCATTCCAAGGCGAGGACAGAAGCGAGATATGGGCCATGGTATTTTATTTATCTTCTTAATTTGTCATGTGGATGCTCAGTCCTCATCAGGTACTCTACCCTTATCGACGGCGCCATTCTGTCGGGCGGTTTGGGCTTTGTTGGGACGGACAAATCGACCTACTCTGCTCTCTCTAGTCGCAGGGTACGGTCTTGGGCGGATGGGGTGACCAGAAGGGTGCGATTCGGAAAACCAGGTGCGGACGACCATTAAGTGTCGCGCCGCAAATTCTTTGGGTTTAGTATAGGGATTGTTTTAAAAGTACGACTACGATAATCCGCTTTGACCGTGATATCCTCACAAAGTACTATGCCGGACCTCGAGAACGCTCTTGTCTTTGCCGCGGGCACCAATGAAGGGCGGCAATCGCAGGCAGGTCATCTAAAACAGCAGATATACACATTCCAACGTAGCATACGTACAACTAAATACAGAGCAAAATTTTTCTTTCCATAGATACATTTTAGGTACTTGCGCCCACCAACCTTGGGCGCGTCCATAACAACTAGAGTTCGACTTGTTCACACCGCACTCTCGATCACACAGCACTCGTCGTCTGCGTTGGACTGGCAAACATAGAGCTCGCCTTGGATCTTATGGACTGCATGCGCTTGATGAGTGTGTGGCGAGGAAGAAAGGTCGAAACGGACAGCAGCGGAGTGGGATCCGGACTTCTCCCCCTCTTCCACGTCTCTGTTGAATTCCTGCGTCGTGTCAATCTTGATGGAAATGTTGGGACGCTGCATGGGATGAGAGTGTGATTGAGCGGGTCTGAACCGAGACTGACCTTGGACGCCATGGAAAGAGAGGCAGCGCTTTTAGGGAACTCGCGCAACGAAAGCGATACGTTCTCGCTAGTGGTATGGACTCCGTCGGCGGCGCCGCGTATCATCTTCCGCGCGTTGAGAGTTGCGAGAAGGGAGTTGCAGTAGACTATCCGGTTTCACAAGGCAAGTTAGCAGAAAGAAGAGGGCCCAAAAGACGGGACTAACGGCGGCCCATGCAGAAGAAGAACAGGATGTAAATGAAGGTTTTGCCTGCGGCGGCGATCTGGAAGGGAATCAGTCTAGATTTGCGTAGCGGACAAAGGATACCCACAGAGATCAGCGACGCGATTGCACACAAGCTAACAACCACAGGGAATTAATTAGTCGACGCCGAACCGCGGGCAGGGAGGAAAACACGAACCTCGTAATCAGGCCGGTGTTGACGGAGAACATAACCTAGTAGGCGGTCGTAAGGCATATTCCGCCACTATACAATACCACTCACTAGCTTCTTAATCATAGTGTCGGAACTAAAACATAGTCAGCGGAATGCGGCTCGGAAGGGAGACTAAGTACCGATGGAAGCCGGTGCGGGACCTCCACAGAAGACCGCACAGCGAGCCGGCAATGAATACATCGCCAGCGGCTGCCAAGGCGTTGACCACAATAGACAAATCCTGCAACAATGTTTAACCCTGGGTCTGGAATGTTGCCGAGTCGAGCCAACCTTGAGTTCGGCCAGTTCAACGAACGTGTGCAGGTGGAGCCTGAGGTGAAATGGTCTGGGTGAACGAAAGAGGAGGAAGCACAATAGCTTACGAGATAACGACGTAGGCTGGTCATCGAATAGCTAGAGTTAAAAGCCTGCTGGAATTGAGGAGAATGCGACGAACCAAGCACGCAACCTTCAGAGAAGCATCGATTAGCAAAGATGACTGGTGAACAAAGCTTTCGAGAGACGGCGTACCGAATTCAGCGAGGACCAACAACGACTATACACGCGTGAGTGGGAGGGCGCGAAGACGGTAGGGTGGACTCACCGCTGCCCCAGTAAGCCATTTATTACCGTTGCTCACTGCGCAAAGGTTATTTAGTGAGTAAGGGAAGAATGGCCGATCGTACATCGCCATATGCGCACGGTCAAGAAGCTACAGTCGGTGAGACGAAGTCGATCGTCGAGAAGGCGAGCACCAACCTTTGGACCAACAATGCTGTGAGGCCCTGTAAGGATCGACGTTACGTCGAGCAGGAGGGTTCGAAGAAGATGCTGGCGCACGTTAAAGAGAACCTCAACCTGGTCGAGCGTCAAACATCAGGTTAGGTCGCGCAGAACAACGATACAACGAACCAGTAAACTCCTGCGGTGAGATAAGTCGCCGTTATTCCTATAAGACATGGTACTCACCAGACGATGTCTCCAAGCTCCGCGCTGTTGTTGTAATTCGTGATAAGATAGGTATAAACTTCCAACACATCAAATTCCGTCCGATGTGAGGAGACGAGGAAAGGGCGCACCAGTGTGGGAGATGAGTGCTTGGTGCACGGTGTCGAAGATCATGACAGCGGCGACCTTTAAACGCGTCAAATGTTTGCGGAGCAGCCTGGAGAAGGGACGAACGAGGAACTTCAGAGGCCATCTGTCGTTCTGGTGCGTGTAATACCACCTAGGTGCGGTGTCAGGCAGCGTCGAGCAGGGTCGTTCAGAAAGGCGTACCAGGCTTGAACACACGAGACTGGGTGTACTCTGTCAACTAACGACGAACAACGCGGAGGTATGCTAACTGACCTCCGTGAAGCCTGAAAACGACACCGTTGAGCCAAGAAAAATCATGCGCGACGTGAGTGAACCTACCCAGCGGCAACAACGACGCCAATAAAGCCGGCTCCGAGCCTGAAAAAAAATTTGAGCTCGAGTAGAAGAAAAAGGCCAAGAAAAAGACAAACGTTTTGTCGAGAAGGTGGCTGGCCATGAGTGCGGGTGCGGAGGTGAACGAGTGAAGGGAGTGAGGAGGGAAGTGAGAGAAAGAGGCGCAATAAATGGGAGAGAGGAAGAAGGGACAAGGTCAAGAGCGGGTGAAATGCTAAGAATTTTCTCGCCCGAGAAGGGATTCAGAAGGCGAGAAGATCCGCGCAAAAGGCTGACGGCACCGAAGCATAAAAGCTCGGCCCAGCCAGTTCTCGTTGACATCGGTACGACATTGAGGTTTGAATAAGAGTTTCAAGGACAGGAAACCATGTCAAAGTCTCTCAAACTCAGACGTGATTATCGTTTTGCAAACCCAAGTTTTTTCCGCTCACCACACCACGGACTCAGAATATTCGATTGGGATTTTGAGGAAGCGGGAGGCAAGGGAGAAGCAGCCAAGTGGAGTGCAAGGCGGCGGCAAAGACGTAAAATTGCCATGTGAGCGTCTGGCCCACTACTCGGCCATCCAAGCGCCGGCCAGCCTCGCCGGCGCAAACAGCGTGCTTGTCAGATAAAATCCAGCTACCGGTTTCTGCTGGAAGCTTCACGCCCACCGCGCGGCGTCGTTTGACAGCCGGAATTGACCGAAATCGGTCCAAGTATATGTAAATGGATGTCGAATGGACCGTTTCATGGGGAATAACGAATCCAATTGTTGTCGACTGAGTTTATTGCGTGCCTGGAATAGCGGCTGTTGTCCTTCAGCAACGGGACGGCCCAAGAGGAACGACATTATCCCGTTCACTGGTGTGCCGTTCGGATTAATGTCCGCCTTGCAGTTTTACAGCGAGTATACAAGGTCTCTTAGGAAGGCGCGCTGGCCTGATATTCCGACCCGGCCGTGATTTGCGAGCGTTGCAGCCCAGAGATGGAGTTCGACTGGCCGAGGGATGCGCCGCCGGGTGGATGTCCTTGCGGTCTCGGAAGGCGATTACTTCGCGCCAGGAACAAACACTTCGACGAGCGAAAACGGGGCAGCAATGATGGTGAGATATCGCAGTTCAAAGAATTCGAGATGCCCAAAGTAATTGACTCCCCAAGCCACGGAACCGCCAACTGAAGTTCTTGATGCCTTGCTGCGTGAATGGAAAGCCGGTGAAGAACAGTTTCAAAGGAAATGGGTAAAAGGTCGTGGGAGTAGCCACTGGCAAGAGGAACCATCTCCTGTGAATAATTATGGCGTCCAAAGGGAAGGGGAAGGAAAGTGTTTTCGCCGTTCGGCCGCTGTGGAGGGCATTGGAAAACAAGGCAATACAACGCTTATGGCTGAACCACAAACTGACGTTTCGCGTCCTTCAGCCCTACCCACTGCGAACCTTCTGCAACGAGCTACAGCGTCGCAATCTCTGGTAGACCAAAATTCTGCCGAATACCTTGACACAATCGAAGAAGAATGGAACAAGAAAGTTGATCTCGAGGTCGAAACACTGCTCGACGGCATGGTCGATCTCGTTGGGCTAGCGTCCATTGGAGACAAGGATAAATTCCGAATCGCCCAGGAGTCGTTTCAGGCTCAGACGCGCGCTGAATCCATGGTATCCTATTTTTTTTCCCGCGTTATATATTCCAATATCATGATAACGCTGCGAAAAGGTTCGCGCAGCCAACTCCCTGCTTTCGATTACGCATTCTATGAAACTACTCTTGCTCCTCTCTGACGAAGCGCAAATCGCGCACCGGAGAGATACCGAACTAAAGACTGTGCGAGAGGAAAAAGAAGACGCGCGCGCTCAGGTCGCTGCTCTACTGGATGAACTCATCCGACGACCAGATGAGAAGGATTCGCTCGATCTAGAGGCAGGCAACGCGACATGAACCTACAGCGCGCCCTTACCTCTACGGTCTTCACCCGCTCTCTCGACATGAACTGCCAGACGGTCGTCACATATTGTGTATGTACATAATTCGACGGTGCTCTGACGAGATCCAATAATTCGAGGCTCTTGGACAGTTTTCCGGGCTTGCAGCATTCTAGGTATCCAAATTCCACGGATTCCATTCCAGTATTAGCCGTCGACAGTCTCCGAATGGATTTGTATTATAACGACTGAGGATGTGCACTGCCAAATGGTATGTACGCCGAGATATGAGATAAAATAATGCTATGTCAATGATGCCCATGGTTAAATCGTCCACGCAAATAGATCATATCGAACGCCGTTCGAAGGGGGTGGGACGCATGCTCTGTGATTACAGGAGGATCGTGAAGCCCAAGGCGGAAGCTGTGAGTGCGGCGACGAACGGCCACACGCGTTCCAATGCAATGGGGCCGGCAGCCATCGCAGCGCTGCTCCCCGAAGACTGGGCAGGAGCAGCCGACCCAGACGCGTTGCTGGCCTTCGAGTTACTGGGAGCGGAGCCCGAGGAGGTATGCGAAGGGGAGACCGGTGCGGAGGGGGATGGGATGGGCGTGGACGCAGCGGAGGACGCGCCGGAGGGGGCACCAGCACCAGAGCTCGAGCCCGAGGTGTTGAATATCGGGGCGGCAACTGCGGTGGACGGGTCCACGAGCGCACCGGTGCCCCACAAGACAGTCTGACCGTTGGATTGTTCGGTCTCCTTGGCGGGGGTCGTAGTGCCATCGGGCGCAGCAATCGAGAAGCGACCAGTCCAGGTGAAGTTGGCCGTTCCAGCCGCGGTGAACTGGTAGAAGTAGATGGGGGAGTTGGGGGTAACCTGCGGGGCAACGGTCAGTCATGTTTTTCGACTGCGAGGAGAGGGTTCACTAACCTCGGGGCAATCGTAATTGAAGGTGCCGGCAACCGAACCGTCCTGGTTCTGAGCAACGGCTGTTCGGATGGTCAAAACAGGGACGTGAGTGAGGAGGGATTCAGCGCATACTGGTGATGTGGATCATCTTCTCGTTCGGCCCAGTCATGAGCTCAATGGCCATGTTTTTCCAAGCATCCGTTCCCGAATCATCACCCGCCCAGCCAACATTGCACTTGGCACCCTGGTTGAAGACATCGCCAGGACCGGGTTCGTTAGGGTCAACAATGGCGGACACGAGGAGAGCGCTCGAGGCGAGAACGGTGGTGAAAACGATGGACGTGAACATGACTTTTATAGGGGGCTGGGGGATAGAAAGTTGAGAAAGATGAGAAAAGGGCGACTGAGGCGACACACATCTCTTTAGGCTTATAAGGAGCGACAGTGATAGCGAGGGGTGGGCGAGACACGAAGGGGGGAAACGAGGGGGATATTGTGACGAATGGTCACAATCTCCTAAAATACCGTTCGACTGTCAATCAACGCTAAATGATACGCCCGGCGTTCTTTCACCGCACACAGCTTGGTTTAAAACCAAGACAATACGCGCAGGGGTCGGGGGCGGTTGTGTTCCGCGAGAAAATTCGAGGGTTCAACGTTTTAAACCCCGAAAAACAAAGAGAAAGAGGATTGCATTTTGCACGAATGAAGCCCTTCACGGTTTTGTATTGTTGTCAAGATGATTTCTATACTTCGACGCGATGAATCTGAACAAAACAGGTCAGTTGCATGCCCACCAAAACGTGAGGAAAAACCAACTTCGCCTGCGAGACGAATCCATTCCGTGAGAGATCTCAAATATTCATCTCTTCCTGGATCCACAGGTATATCTGGATGCCACAACACGAAAGAGGAGAACTGCGCGGTGGGCATCAATGTTTGTGCGTTCTTGTGATCCTGGTTTTCCTCATCTCCATCCATCTCGTCGTCTTCATCGTCAGCGCGCGTCACGCTCCGTGTAGCCCGACCTGTTTTCTTGGCCTTCACCACGCGCTTACTCTTCGGCTTGAGGGCGCCGACCTTGCTCGTCGAAGCAGACTCTCCGGTCATAATAACGCCTGCATAGCCCGTCGGCAAGTCCACCTTCAAGCCCTGCACGATTCGTCCGCGAAAAGTGGCGATGAAACGCGTCGTGGCGTCGGTAATTCGTCGCGTGAGGGAATCGTCCGGGGGTGGCTCTGCTGCGTCGGGAGGAGCATCCTCCGAGGTGAGTGTCGGACCTTCAGAATCGACGTCCATTTCAGCAACGGGCGGTGGCTTGGCGACATGCTCTTTGGCCGCTTCGACGAGGAAATATGTCGAGATGGGAGCGGGTCCGTTGTGGTCGATGTGAAAAGGCATAAGGTTGGGCGACGCGTTCGGGAGAGCCGCCAGTCCAGAAATGGGCGCGATAAAGAGCGCTGGTGCAGACATCGTCGTGGTTTCGTTCAAGGCCTTTGATACGGTCACATCACGTTCGCGTGTGGTCACAGGACACTGGCAGCGCAATTGGTACACAAAAAATACAAAGATAGCTAGACAGATATTCCTTCCCCGAGACTCCCCATGGAGACTTCCCCGACCTCAAAAACAGTTCGATTCGCGGCCACCTCCTGGTTCTTGGCCGATCGGGCGAGCCTTCGTTCAGCACTTCGGGCTTGTAAAGCATCGATCTCTGCTTTTATTTTCTCCTGTAAAGGATGAGTTGATTGGGTACCTCCCAAATAATGAATTGGCGCACAGTCTGAGCGTCCAAGTCGGTTTTACTGAAGATGGAAAACGGCGTAGGGCGTGGAGGTGGATTCTTCGGGCCTGAAGATGCGCTCAGCGCCATAATAATTCCAGGGAAAGATAACCATCACTGTAAGCTGCATGGGTGAAGACTTCGGCCATGATATCGTGATTTCGTCTGTATCTGGTCAGCGACAAAGCTCGGGTGGAAATGGTATCGTTCTCGTCTAAGAATGTCATGAGCCGGCGCGGAGGAGTAAAGACGCGAACACACCGCCAGAGTCCTCGTCATCAGCACGAGGTGGCCGCTATGAAATCGTGAGCACAAACAGTAGAGAAATGCAAGTTTGACTCACCGCGCTACTCCCGGCTCGTGCGCGTTGGTCCTGCTCCCTCCGCCGCTCGAGCATCGCCATGTTGTTATTCTGCTGCGCTACCATTCCTTGTTGTGGATTAAAGGGCATCCCCATCGGCATCCCACCCGCCACCTGCGGTCCAGCATTCGGGAAGACTTTTTGCCCCGCTTTTTCTCCCATGACGAAAACGGCAGGCTCGTTAACGATGCGGAGAGGGTAGTTCCGCATAGGCTGGTTCATGAGAGCTGGCAGAATTTCTGGAGGAGTGCAATAATCAGTGACCAGACGCGCTGAGATGGCGGAGGACGCACGAGTAACAGGACCCCGCGCGTAGTGGACCAAAATCAGCTGGGGGTGGCCTCCTTTGGCCAATCGATACCGCCGTCGTTGGCGCCACGCGCCAGTGTCGGCACCTGGTACAAATCCAAATTTCACTTCATGCACTTCGAGCTCCTGTACCACAGTTGAAGGAACCGATGATTGTGGAAGGGACGCCACTCACACGCATCGATCCTACAGGGATAGTGTATTTGGTTTCCGGCTCTTGGTATCGTATTCCGTCATTTGGAAACGTCGATTGTCCAGGTATGAAGAGAAGTAGGAGCTGGCCCTCTAAAGCAAGTAGCGATGCGTCAGACGCGAGGTGGAACGAAGACCAACAAGCCGCCGACCTTGTGGCTTGTCGACGAAACCCCAGACGAATGGAACGCTCAAGGCAGACTGAGTCCCGCGTATAAGAAATGATAAAGCTGCAAGAAGAAGGCATTGAGTCAACGCCCATGAGAAGGGGTCAATGGGGACCATTTTCTACGCTCAGCGCATCCCGATGAACCCCAAGATTGTCGGGGAAACGAAGGCAAAGACCTTCGGCTTGAGCTTGCTGCATCGCGTCGAGGGTTGAGCCGAAGTTGAGGCTGTGCGCAAAGTTGGCTGGGATCCTCGACAATAAACAAAGGCGCGGACTCGGGATTAATTGTGCAGACGAAGGAACAAGTACTACGGCGCGCTACGGATGGTACAAAATGTCTGGGCGAAGCTCGCAGCCATATATGACAGGACGGTTAATCGCCGATCGACGATATCGTTCAGCCATATGAAGCTGGGGAATTCCATGAAACTCCAAGTCGCGATTCCGCCTTATTTGGTACGTCGCTTTCAGACTCCACGGGTGTCTGAAGCGCGGAGTGTTCTCGACGTCTATACCCTCGTCCGTTATACGGAGAGACTCGAGTGGCACAGCGTGGGCGACCTGCGCCGCGATCCAGAGGAGAGTGCCATGAGCTCCGGTACATCGCGATGTTTTGCTAGAACCATATATATCGGGTGGAGGTAGTACCCACGGTGGGCAACCCTCATATAAAAGATGCCTGTTCAAGCAGTGCAACTCTAACCGTTTGAGGGAAGGGAAGAGGCTCAGCGACGAAACCACGTCGTCCTAGACCGTGGCATCAGCAGAAGGACAACGGGGCGAGGTAGGACAGGACATACTATATGTACAGGCTGCTTAGCGGAGCGCGACATTCGGACAACCAAGACCGAGGTATGAGGGGCGAGGGAGCTGGCTGTCATCAAGCCAGAGACACCGGCACCTTTGTCGATGGTCACGTTAAGCTCTGTCGGCGGCCAGTCGTACAACGACGACGACGCAGATGAAGGGCGAGAAATGGAGAAAGCTGTGAGATGGATGGTGCGAGCCAGGGATTTCCTCGTCACTTCGTCAAGGAATTGTAATGGAAATGTGATGTCGGGATTCTGGCTCCATAATCTGCCTCCGTAGAAGGTGATGAGGTGCAGGCTGGCGTGCCGTGCGACAAAATCCGGAAGCCACCTCATGGGATAAGTGGGTTCCGCTCGCAATCCAAGGTCGATTTTCTCGAGACCTGGGAAAAACAGTGAGCCGGGTCCCGGACCGAATTTTATATTTCGGACATCTCGCAGACTGAGATGTACAAGTCTGGGACTGCGGCTCACCACCGAGTGCAATGCTGCACTGCCGAGGGTGAGAGTCAAGTCTGACAGCGCGATATGGACCCGAATTTTCGACAGCGACAGTGTGGTGGATGCAGAAAGGGTTCTCAGCGCTTCTAAGTTCATGTCACAGATGGCAATAGTGGCCAATCTCGGGTGTGCATTGAGGACAGCAAGTAGCTGTCCGCTGAGCTGGGTGGGGGCCAAATAAAGCCACTCAAGGGATGGCAGACGAGGGAGGAGCGGAGGGAGAATGCCCGGACCATAGCGATAGATCCGCGTCGCATCTGCCCGCTCCTCCGGAAACATTACGCGTCCGAGGTCCAGTCGCCTGAAGCGTAGAGAATCAAAAATCAATCCAAATCGGGGAACAAAAAACATACTTAATGAGACCTCCGAACTCGCTATCCTCTAGGCATTTGACGTTGAGCAGCCGAAGCTGGTGCATGTCTCTGATCTTCAGGCAGGAGAACATCCGTGGAGCGCACAGTCGCCGTAGTTGGCGGCAAACCAAGGAAAGTGACTGGAGATGGAGCGTGGAACAAGGTGCGAGTTCCTTTTCCATGTCGGAAGTTAGAGGTGCCTGGCAATTCTCGCATGTTCTATGTGAGAGGAAAGGCGTTTGGCATAGAGCGTCGACGATGATGAGAACGAGCTCGACGGGCAGTTGGAGCAGTGGAGATGAGTGTTTGGGTGGGAGTGCCATAAGCGACGCGGTCACATGCGTTTTGAGAACAATGGCAATGATTCGCGCGGTTCAAATTCCCACGCCACCGCCTCTTTCTGCCTCTTTCACCCTCCACCCACCACCATGTCCAATATCGCCTCAGATAATCCGATCGTCGAGGAACTCCTCACACTTCTCAACACGAAACTGGAACCGCTCAAACATAGCGGAAAAGAAGAGTCATCACCAAATTCGGAAATTGTGCGCGAGGGCTTATATGCGATTGTGATCGCCACAATCCTCACAATCCTCAAAACCGAAACTCTGCATGTGTGGGACTCACGGTCCTCACAATCCATTGTGGATCTCGTCAGTTTCGCAAGCGCATAGAAAGGCATACATGCCCTTCCGATATTTCTTCTATGTTGGGAGGATTGAAGATGTTCGTATCTGCAGTTTTATACTCGGCGGATGGGTCCCAGCAGACAAAAGAATAGAAGGTGGTCATATCGGGCACTACAACAGACAAACTCGACGACTACTCGAACGAAAATAACCATCGCATCGGCACCCAGTCCCATCCATCCCGTGCGCGGGCTAGGGGAGCATGCACATGCAGAGGGGCCGACGATGCTCGGGAGTGAACGGGCCACTAAGGGCACGCAGTTAGTGCTTGTGGTGGAGGGAGGGAGGGAGGGAGAAACGCACGAGCGTAGGGTGAACATGGGCGTCTGACTCGGAGGCGACCTGCCTGGATTGAGGGTGGGGGCGCGGAGGGAAGAGCGGGGAGGGAGCCTCAACGGGAAAGCGGGACCTGGGCGCGGCATGGCCTCGGAAACTTGCGTCTCCGCTCGAAGTCCAATTTGAAGTCGACTAGACTCGATGAGACGACAGGCGATGGTTTGAAGTGTGGCGTGTTGAGAGGACTTGCCCGGCTTGAGATGTGGATTATGGAGATGCAGCGGACTGTGTTCGGAGATTGATTTGGAGATTGTTTGAAGAGGATGGTCAGTTTGGAAAGACTTGAGGCGTTGCGACACTTCGATCGACGGCCGTCGAAGGCCTGTTGTTGCTGGGTGGCTTCCAGTAGGAGACTGTTGCAGCGGATAGTTTATGGTTTTGAGACGATTTTGTAGGCGGGTTCAGCTTTGGTGGAGGACGGTAGAGCAACGGAGAGCGGGATCGCTGGTGCGTCGTGGTGGGAAGGAAAGAAGGTGGGATCAAAACCAGCTGTCAAATTCGTAACACGCGTCCTTGATGCGCACGGACCCATCATCGGAGTTTGAAGCACTGCACAGAGTTTTCCGCACAAGAAAAAAAAATCTTTCCCCGTTTCGCTATCCGAAAAGAGTGAAGGGAAGGGCTTCGACGATGGCACTATTTCATAGCCGTACAAAAAGTTTAACATTTACCTACTGGCAGTAGGCAAGAGTTGCCTGGCCAGAAAAGGGCTTGCGAACACCCACAATTATCGTGAGCTCAGACGATGTCCTTGCGACGATTGTGAGTGGATCGCGGGCATGATATAATGATTTTTTGACGATTGTATGCGGTTGCGAGCGCGTGTCAGTTGACCATCACAATTGTGGCAACTCGCGAACCTCACCTGGTGTTACCTTTTTTTTCCCAATTTGGTGATGGTATGGAGTCGGATACGCTGACACCAGGAAGCCTATCGAGTATGACTACCATATGCCACCGGATTTGCAGCTGGCGAATATGAGCTATGATCCGACAATCTCATCACAGCTCGAAAAGGCTCTACTTGACTCCCTGCTCGAGCGGGCCACCGTTCAAGACGAGACGATGGACGTAGCTGCTATCAACACATCGTTCGTTCGGACGCAGATTGGAAATATCCTTCCTTGGCATGGTCTTACAGAGGGGTCTGTCCGCGATGCTCAAGATCGGATCTACAACACAATTGCCTGCCCATTGGCAACACTCTGCTGCGTCGACGTCCCGAACACCGAACTCGACCAGCTCAAAAAAATCTTTGGAAGCTTCCACTCTGACGAGCCCAACACAAAGGGTGACGTTTTAATCGGCTGCCGGCCGGGGTATGAGCACCAGGTGGAAAGTTGGGGCTCTACCAAGGATCTTCATGATGACTATTTTCGAGTTCTACACACGGAGGAAACCAAAAACATACGCGCAGGAAACCCTCGCACAATTCTTGGGATCTTTATCATCCTGTATTGTCTCGAGAAGGAATACCTGTCCGCATTCTGGCCGCAGAATGACTGCGATGGTTGCCCAAGGTTCCAAAAGTCCCATGCCGCCGAGGGAAATGAAGACGCGACGAACGACATTGCAATACCCCTTGATGCATCCGAGGAGCCCGTACCTGACACATCGCTTGCCGCCTTGAAAAGAGAAATCAAACGTGTCATCGAGTTGGCTGTGGTGTACCAGGAGAACTACAATATTCCAGTGGAAGCATCGCGGACAGCTCGAGTGCGAGCACCTTCTGAGGGTGGGGGAGCGCAGCCGCCGCCTGTCGAGAAGCCAAAGCCTATGGCGAGAGGAAAGCGGGCTGCACCCGAACCTGAAACCGAGGAAGATCGAGTTGAGGAAGCTCTCGAGTACCAGCACCTCCTGGAGGACGCAATGGTGAAGGCGAGCAGCGACCTTCAGTTGCCGGTGGAAATCCACAACGGACTCATTAGATGGGTGAAGAATGCCGCGTATATGCTGATCCAGGTGGGCGTGAATTCCGGTGAAAAGATTGGCAACTTAACTGAAATCTGGACAGGTCTGGGCGCAGATGGTGCGCCATAATGGGACGATTGCGCGCCTGACAAGCTACAATCTCAGCATAATTATGAAACGGCACAGGGCAACTGGAACCCTCTCGGTTTCCAGTTTCTTGGAGTACACCGATGCGCCGCTCCTATACGCCACTGCGTTAACAGTGTACTCGTACAACGATGCACTGGCGCGTTACGATGTGCACAAATCCGAGAGTCAAGCGCTTTGGACAGAGGACCCTTACCGTGGCCAGACGGAGGCAGAGAGGAAGAAACAGAGGAAGGCAGCCCAAGTCGCCAAGAGGGTGGCCAAAAGGGCTAGAAGGGGCCCGGCTCCCACTAGCGAAGACGAAGCCGACGCTAACCAGGAAGAGGAGGAAGAAGAAGAAGACAAGGACGATGGCAATGGAAATAACGACCGCGGTGACGCCGACCAGAGTGACAACGACGGCCCGTCGTCTGGAAATAATGCCGGAGGTAGAGGAGGAGCAAGTGGGGGCGGTGGCAGGGATCGTTCGGGTTCTGGACCTGGGCCAGGTAGAGGTGGACGCGGAGGGTCAGGGCCGAACGATGGCCACCTTCGGCGTTCCGGCAGATTGAACGCCAACCGTGAGGGGTCTCAACTGGAGTTAGATGTAAGTCGTCTTAGTGTGCGATTCTGCTCCCACTCACTAATTTACAGGCGGTGCACCTCGCTTTCAAAGCGCCTGAGAAGCACCTGTGGTCGACAGGCTTCAGTCATTTTACTCGCCTGGGACCCAAGGCCGCTCCAGACGCCACTCCCGTCCAGGAGTTTCCTCCTGTTTCTTTCCCTGCGACTTCACGCCTCGGGGCGTTCCTCCCAGAATATCCCTCTGACCAGCGGCGCCGGGTGTCTGGCGGATCAGCTCGCAGTAGCGCGTCTTCCGCATCCACGCGCACCAGTGTCCCGTCGTTGTTCAGCGAACCCACTTCCTCGGCCCCAACCAGCCCCTCGACGACTTCGAGCTTCACGCACGCATCATCCTCCAGGGGCAGCTCTCCCTTTCCAGAGAAGGCGAGTCACGACGGCAGTGCTCACTCGCCTACCTCTGCCACCAGCGTCTGCGACGCCGCCGGAATCATTATCAACGCTGTTCTTGGCGAAAGTGCCATTGGCACGGTCTGGTCCGGAAGATTGATACCTGAAGATGGCACCGACGACGACTACTCGATCGCAATCGCGGTGAAAATGGCGATTGCGCAGGATAACGACGAAGACGGAAGGGAGGATCCAAGGCAGGCGATCCGCTGGGAGTCTTCGGTTTACAACTTGCTCGTAAAATCGGGTAAACAGGCCATTTCTCCCCGGTATTATGGCGCTTTTGAAGACAGACTCGGTACCGTTGCCCTTGTCCTTGACAACGCCGGCACCGCCCTCCAGGACTTCAAAGCTGCAAAGAAGCCGTGAGTCTCCGTGCCACTAACCCGCGGATGGGAATGTTAAAACCTTTGATAGTTTCCGTCAGGCCGTACTCGCGAAGGCTGTCGAGATGCATTCGGTCGGCATCTATCACAACGACCTGGTTCCTCGCAATATTGTCCAGGATTCAGAAGGTGAATTGAGGATCATTGACTTCCATATCGCGGACGTGAATCATCGCTGCCGTGGGGAGGACAAATGCGAGGAGCTGGTGGCGTTCCGTGCTGCCCTTGGGCTTTAAATTCAGATACTGCCAATGCAATGTAACGATATGACACGAATTCTTACGATCTCATTTTCCATGCCTCCAAGGCGCGAGGCGCGAGGACTCGAGCCAAACTTTAGTTAGAAATAACACGTGGACTTTGAAATGTTTTACAACGTCGTACTAGAGGCAGGTGGAGACCTGCGAGGGACGACTCGCTACAGCAGCCTGGGCTGAAGGTGGCAAGTAAGTGAAAAGCACCTGGCGATTGATCTGTGCGGGGGGTGTATGAAGCAACGCCAGAACGACAGAAGATCGGGTAGAATAACGGGACCGTAGCGATACACATGCTTGGTGCGCGGTTGCTGCTCTGGACAGTGTCCACGAGCAAGGTCTAATTTTTCTGAAAAGAGTCTCGTTAACGAGGGATGAAGGACGTTTGAGAGCGACCCACTCGATAAGCCTCGCAGATTCGGCATCGAGCATACACTGTTGGTTTGGGGTGGCCACAGTCGGTCATTATGGGTAATCTGCAGGCAGGTTCACGGAGGCGATGGGAGACCAAGGATAGCGAAAGGAGCCGAGAAGGTGCGAGTTTTTTTCTTCCACAGATGGGAGGATATTGAGCTGGCATTCTCCGCATTCCTTGGGTGGAGAAGGAGTTGTTGAATAGAGTAAACCAAGAATGACAAGCAGCAGTTCAAGGGGCAGCTTGTACAGACCCGACTCCGAAGGCCGTGAGGGCAGCGAGGAAGTCATTCAAGCGCCCAAACGGGATCTGATGGCGGTTCGTAAGTCTCAAAGCTCAAAGGCTCGCAGGCTCTCGCAGGGGACCGTCAGGACGAAGCGTAGGTCAGATATGTGCCAACCGTAGTTTATTTCGGATTATGTATAGTACAATTATTTAACTGCTCGACGGGCGAATCGGCTCGGCTCGGGGGTGCTTCACGAAAACGGCGGCATTCTTCATGATCCAATTGTACTCCTTCCCATCGCCCTTGGAATATAGTCAGCGAGAGTTCTCAAGAGCCAGCGGAGCACCATACGATCATCGTGTGCGGGAAGCCGGGGTCAAAAGGCACGATGCTCTCGAGGTATGCAATTTGTGCGTCCGAGAGCGAAATGGATAATGCCTCGATGTTTGACAGCATGTTCTCAATCTTGCGACCGCCGATAACCGGAAAGCAGTAAGGGACCTTTTGCATCACATAGGCGATCGCGACTAGACGGGATGTTAACATGAAGACGTGCTTGTCGTCGTGAAAGACCTACCTGCATGGACGCTTTTGGTGCCAACTTCCGCCGCGACTTTCTCGAGAGCCTGCACCATATTCCGTTGCTCCTCCGTGCGTTCCCACTGCGGCTTGAAGAGTGTGCGGCCCAGGTCCCCGCTCTCTTTACGCTTCTGCTCTTCCGCGTCAGTGCGGATATTTCCGTACGCCAGCACGCCAAACGGGGCGAGCGCTAGACCTGCGAATAGTGAGCATGGGCATTCGGGCGAGGAAATGAAGCTCTCTTGCCATGGGCGCGCGCCATCGGGATGATCTCGCGCTCAAAGGACCGGTCCAGGATGCTCCATGCGCCCTGGTAGATAACGAAAGGTGTTTTTCCATGGTCGCGAGCGTACTGGTTAGCTTGTGCCACAACCCAGGCGGGGGAATCGGAGATGCCCTGCGTTAAGGTGAGTCAGATTGAGCGGTATAGGCTAAACGCGTATTGCTGCGACTCACGAGGTACAAGACCTTGCCCTGCACGACGAGGTTATGGAGCCCGTTCATCACCTCTTCAACCCCGGTGGACCAGTCCCACCAGTGAAGGTACAAGATGTCGATGTAAGTGGTGCGCAATTTCTTCAGACTTGCTTCGACGCTGCTACGCATGGACTTGAGATTGTTTCCAACATAGACAGCCTTTTGGGCGATGCCAGTGTCTCCGCGCATCGTGTCGTTCGTGTACTGGAGGACGATAAGCGTTTGGATGCATGAAAATGACAAGACAAACCTTGGTCGCGATCACGAGCTGGTCCCGAATACCACGTTTCTCTGCCCATTCTCCAATGAACATCTCCGACGTTCCGTCTTGACTAGTAAGATGTCAGCGCAAGGACTTAGCAATGGTAAGAAGAAGGCCTATTAATTGTTGGCAGTGTCGATAAAGTTGCCGCCGTTGTCAAAGTACGCGTCAAGTAGCTTGAAGCTCGACTCCTTGTCCATCGAGCCCATCCCCAACTCTCCCCACTTGTCCCCGATGCTCATAGCACCGAGCTGAATGGGCGAGACATGGATCCCAGCGAGCGGGGAAAGAAGGCGGTAGTGCCCGAGCTTGGTAGGAGGGTTGGGGGTCTCGAAGAAACTCGACATGGTTTGAAAGAAGAAGACAAAAGACAAGCCGTTTTATAGCCAGAAATTGGGAGTGCCGACAGACGACGCGTCTTCATTGCCGCAAGCATTGGGCGACGGTTGAACTAACCAACGCAGTTATCGCACCTCCGCAAACTCGGTAACGCGGCTGAAGTAGGGGGGGGGGCGACTCGGGAGTCATCTTCAAGTTCAAAGAAAGAAGAAGAGATATTGGTGGTACTGTAGGGCGCGTCCTCGGTGCCGCGAGCGTTGAAGTGTTTGACTACAGTTGACCCAGTTATCGCAGTTAACGAACCTCCGCAAACTCGGTAACACGGCTAGAGTGAGGCGGGCGACCTGGCAGGTCAAAATCTTCAAGGAAAGAAGGAGAAATATTGGTGGTGTTGTAGGGGTCATATGGGCAAATTTCGGGCCTGTTTTGAGGGTTCTCGAATCCTGGAAGAGATCTCCAAGCGACGGGGAGCACTGGCATTCGGATTTTGTATCCTCGTCCTTCAGTCGTCTTCGTTTATTTGCGGCCACATTCCGGCCATTTGAAGAGTCCCCTCGGTCCGCCATAGTAATATCCACTGTGTCCTCGTTAAAGCTGATATTCGCTGTGTCAGGTTGAGCTGTGGTGAGAGTTCGGGACGCCTGAGGCCCTGAGTGTCGAAGGAGCAGGAATCGGTGATTGCCGGCTGAGGTCTCAGCGCTCGCCGCTTTCCCTTTCATTAATTCTCCGAGTCCGGGCTGCTGTACCCGTCCTCGGCAAATCTTCCCCGAGATGCAAATACACGGGCGGCGTCGACGACGCACCTCCGTCTAAACCACCACAACCACCACAACCTTGAACCAAGATGACTGTGATGCACGCGCCTGAAATATGGCTCTACCTCGCGCAGTTCTTCCCGAGAGATGTCCTGGCGGGTTTCATGGTCGATTACTCCACCCCCGCGCTCCTCAACGACGGGGTTGTCGCGTCTCTGGACGAACTGTACCGCGAAGTGGACTTTCGCTTTCTGCATCTTGCCGATGGAACAGCACGACGGCTATAGTTCGTTCACGCGTTATGTTCTTCTGGGGCGCTAATATCAATTCTTCTTCGACAGCCAGCGCGCAGTGGCTGATCGCGTGCGCGTCCTGACCGTCGGACCGTACTTTATTTGTGACGCGCTGGACAGCGATGAGCCGTTCACGCATTCGGCACAAGCTGCAGGGAACATTCTTTCCCGGTTCCGGAACCTCGAGGAGTATCACATCTTGTGGCACGAGCGTCCAACCGCAACCCTCCGGCGCCCTGAGCCCAAACGGCCCGGGGACGACTGGTCAGATACCCTTTGCCTCGCGTCTGTCTTCCTCGCCGTCCCGTTTGCCGCTGCGCATCATCTCCGCATTCTTTCTATCGAATGCTCGCTGGATAAAGCAGAACATCTATTTTCGCCGACGGTCGTGCTTCCGAGACTGGAAGAATTCAATCTCTGCGTCCGGGACGACTCGGGCGATGGGCTGGACGCTGCTGGCTACATCATGGTCCACCACATCGCGCGGTTTCTCAACAACGTCCATTCCACTCTACGTTCGCTCTCATTCGAGACGTCGCTCGGCACCGACTTCTCCCCTTTGTTTTTGGCGCTCGGATTCTTCGCACATCTGTCCAAGCTCACACTCTCCATCGCCACGTCTTGCTGCGATCTAGGGGAGCCGTCAGCCCTAAAGGCGTTCTTGCAGCTGCACCATTACACGTTGGAGCACCTTTCACTTCGCGCAACGTCCTGTACGAGCAAAGCGCACGCTCGGTGGCTGTCGGAGTGTCTGACCGATGTCACCTTTTGCTCACTCCTCACGCTCAGTGTGGGAACCAGCTTCATCCCACTGAGCGTTGTCGTGCTCTGTGTCCAGCAATGGGCAGACACGTTGACAGCGCTGGACATCGCCGGCGAATACTTGACCTACGAGGAGCTCGAGGAGATTCTGGTGGAAGTCGTGGACGGGCAACTGACAAGTCTGAAAGTGGGGATAGTGTGCTTGTGCCCGGAGCTTGTCGACATGCTCGCGGAGCACTTGCCCGACCTTACGACACTTAATCTTAGTATCCGGAGTGTGGGCCTGCACCGCCAGGGGAGGCCGAGTGCTGTCAGCGGGCGTCGCAGGTCAACAGACTCCGAGTCACCGCAGCTGGTGAGTATTTATCCTAAAACGGACAACGGCATCTTACTGACTGACTTGTGAAGGAACAATTTTGTGCTGAGATGGGCAGTCGGAATTACCATGCGTGGAAACTACAAGACGTTGGCGTGTGGAAGTTTACCAAAAAGCTGCAATATCAGGCTCGGTGCGTGGATGCGATACGTGAGAGTCTCGCACCGCAGGTGTAGGTTTCCTTTTATTTTATTGGGCGACTGTCGGACTGGTACGTTTGGACGCTTTTTACGCGATAGTCACGGACGAACCATGGACGCTGTATGCGATAGCGCTGTACCACTTTAGCCACGGTATCCAGACTATTACACGGATTTTGGTTAATCGCCGATGTCTCCTAGAAAGACACCGACTTGTGTTGTATGTTCCTTTTACTAGTTATATTTGCCTGACTTTTTTAATTGCAGGCCCGACCCGCGTGTGAGACGGATGATATCCCGTTTCTGCTAGCCTTTCCTATTTCCTGTGGCGACTGTCGACGGGAGTCGATAGGAGTGACCGCGGTCAACTGCACTTGAACTGAATTGTTTTCGCTGTCCTCGTCGACTCCTCGACGTTTCCTGTTACTTTTTCCGGCTTGATGACGCGTCGTCTGACATTTGACAGTCTCCGGTACTGGACGGACGGACGTCGACGGCGGACGCGCGAATGAACGCGGGATCCAAGGGGCCAGTGAAGAGGGAACTGTGTTTTCTTCCGAGAACCCCAGGCGGAGACCGGTATTTTTCCTGGCCAGTTCGAGGCAAGAAAGGCCCAAAGAGGGTCGTGTGTGTCCGATCTCCGCATGTCTCGGCTGAACGGAGACAGACGGAAGCGGACCGGTGTCCTCATTTGGAGGAAATTAACTTGTTTGACAGCACCTCCACTGACAGATGAATTACGCTGGCGGGATACATCTACCGCAGCGAGTACAATTATGGCCTCGTCTCACCTCTCCCACCGCCTACCACCATGTCCCTGTCCCTCCCCTCAGAGCTCTGGCACCATGTCGCGGAATATGTTCCTCCACAACACCTCGCCGACCTCTACAGCGTCAAGCCCTTCCATGAGATAGCCATGAATGTCCGCTACCGCCAGATCAGTTTCGCCTTCCTCAACCGCGCAATGTTGCGCGACCTCACTCGTCTGAGGTGTGTAGTTCTCCTCCAGTCGAGATCCCGCTCATCATCCCCCAGGGATCCCGCTGTGGCGAGACGAGTACGGACGCTGCATGTGCACCCGTACTTTGTTAAAGAGGTACTGGAAAGCTCGCATGAGACCCCCCAACGCGCGTCGCGTCCGCACGCCCACTCTCTGCACCGCAAGTTCAAACTTGCAGGTCTCTTTCGTGATCAGAAGCGCCTCGCGCGGTGCACCAGGACCTCTGCCCTTGTAGAGTTTGGATCCCCAGCTGACTTGGTCAGAACGATGGTGCAAGTGATCTCGGGATTGCCCCACCTCACCCACTACCATATTGCGTGGAGTGGCCTCCACGCAATTCACGACCTCCCTGTCCCCTTCCTGACGGCGGCCTTCCGACCTTCCGTGCTCCAGCTCACCCTCGAGATCTCCCTAGAGAAGACGGCCGACCTGCTTCGCCACACCGAGGCCCTGGAGAACCTCGAGGAACTCGACTTGTTCCTCCGCCTCGACCACGTTGTGCCCCCCGAGGCATACGAGCAGATGCTCGTCGACCATCTCGCCCCCGCGATTAACCGCCTCCACACCTCTCTCCAAAAGTTCTCACTCCGACTATGCGAGCCCCTCGACATGTCTCCCTTCTTCGAGTCTCTCCGATTCATGCCTGCCTTAGACTGCCTCAGCCTCTCCATCCCCATGGCCCGTCCCCATCTCGGGCACCCCTCCGGCCTCGGCAAATTTCTCGACCGCCACCGCCAATCCCTGAGTCACCTCGTCCTCCGCGCAACGGAGCTCAGCGGCGACGGCCTCATCCCCGCCGAGGACCCGCTTTGCGAGTGGATAAACGACGCACTCTCGTTCGTTACCGGCCCCGTCAAGCTCCGCACACTCGAGGCGAGCCTGACGCTCTTCCCCATCGAGGCCGCCGCGATGTGCCTCGGGCGCTTCGCGCGCACGCTCCACTCGCTGACACTCACCGGGCGGCACCTCCCCTACGACCGCGTCGAAGAGCTGTTGGGCGCCGTGCGTCGTGCAGGCGCCGGCCGCCTGCACACGCTCCGCATCGGCGGCGTCACCCTCAGCCCCGAGCTCGTCGATCTGCTCGCGGAGAAACTGCCCGGGCTGCGCCGGCTTGAGCTCCTTGTCCGCGATGTCATCGGCTCCGAGGGCGATCTGCCCCTCTATTACGGAGGGACCGAGCAGGACGATGGCCAAATCGTACGTTTTCTACCTTTCTTGTTATGCTTCCCGAATTAATAAACAGCTTCAGGGCAATTTCTTTATCGAGATGGAGCAGCGTCGGTATTACGATTGGGGCCTTCGCTCCATCGCGCTCGAGCGCAGCTCGTTTCCCTATCGGTTGCAGTATGAAGCAGAGTACAAGGAGCTCTTCATGGACTGCATCCCCTCGATAGTGAAGGCACCATCTATCAATCCTTCCCTCCGTCATCTTATTGCATAGCTATTTATTTAAACAACTAAACTGTACAGTACAGCACATCTACAACACCCTGTCACTCATTCCTACAATTTCCTCCGCATCCTGTATCGCGATTACAAGTACAATTACAAGCATCCCACAATAGAGTGCATTTGACCAAGTATGAGCAGCGGGAAAGATAACACAATAACGAAGGCTCATGGCGATAAGATGTGTACACATGCGAAGACCTTCTCTCGGTATGTTTCGGACACTTCGAAGAGGCATGCGTCAGCGCGCGGGGCACGGAGGACTGCTGCGATGGATGGGCGGGGCGGCCGCAGGCTGTACCTGGGTCCCATTGATCAGATATCGACAGACACGAATTTAATTTAACGGAAACGACCTACGCCGTGGACTCGAGTGGGTGTTGTGGCGTATCAGCATGAGCGTTCATATTACTTCTGGGAGCGGTAGCGGGCCGAAGATGCGAGGATGAGGGGACAGGCACAGCAGGGATCGGGTTGAGAGCGGTAAAGTCGATGCGGGGGAGAGCGGTTGCGGGGATAGGCCCGGATTTGAGCGTGGTCGAGGCGATGCGGTGGGTCTTTTCGGCGCGCGGGGACAGTTTGCGCGCGCGCGGATCGGGCTGGGGAGGAGGAGAGGGGCCCGGGCTTGAGTTGGCTGGGGATGGGTAGAATTCTTTCGTGAGCCCGGCGCGGGTCGGGAAGAGCGGGATTGGAGCGCCAATCAGGGTTGGGGAAGTAATTTGGGAGCGGGGAGCGGGAGACGGCTGGGGCTGGGTGCGCGCCCTTTTGAGCGGGCGAGAGTCGAGTTCGATGGAAGATTCGTCGCGGTTTTCAGAGTCGAGCGGTCTTTTGAGGGCGTTTTGGGATTTCGCGGGGGGTACGAGTGGACGTTCTTCGCGGGGGGCTGGGGCGCGGATTGGAGTCAAGGGTTTTTGCGAGGCTGCTTTGGACGGGGCTCTTCGTTCGGCGGGTGTTGGCTCGATCTTGGTTGGGTCAAATTGATCTTGGGATATTTGAGTTGGTGTATAGTGACTAGACCGCGCTGCAAGGACTCGTACCGTCTAGCAGGTACTTGGACACGGGAACAGCGAACTGCTCGGCCACTGACTTCGATATCCAGCGCGCGTGACGAACCTAGGAGAGCAGAAGGACGTTTCAGAGAGTTTCGTTGGACGACGCGACACCCACGATGAGACGACTGGAAAGCAATCTTGGCTGGTCAGAGCACAGAGAGGTCTACCTCAAACCTCTGGACTCACTTCTTGAGAGCGGGATCATGGGGTCCGTCACAGAAGAACAAGTCGGCCGCGTAAAAATCCTGTTTGACGACGGCGCCGCCGTGTTTCACTAGAAAATCGAAGTTGGCGTCGTGCTAGGTTGAAGAAATATGCTGACCCCAAGTGTCGCGTATAGACACGTCGACGGCGCGGCTGAACCAAGCGGTTCCGCTGAAAAGCATGGCAAGGCGCGTCAATGTTCGGGATCAAGGACTGTGTGATTGGATCAATTCGAATGTTCGCACGCCTCCTTTCTTGAACCTCGTCCGCCATGCAGTATACGGTTTATGAACGACCGATTCAATGGTCTACCGACGACTTCGACCGCTTACTGTGCCTCCAACCGATTCTATGCGGCGTCGTAGATGTGCATGTCCCTAAAAGTTCCTGGCTCAAATCACCCTCCTCCACGGCAACCGCTGGCTGTCTGACTCGGTGGCAAACGACAAGCCAAGCTTGTCTCCAACCTGCCGCATCCTGCGCTCCCCCGTCCAGAGCCGACCTGTTCGTGGTCGTAGCGGTACCCTCAACCATTAAGGGCAGACCAGGACACATCGTGCCAGGACGTGGCTCAGGTCGTCGACGAGGAGAGTGGTGCCGACCTGAGCATGCTGCAAAACTTCCTAGATTCAGATCCTCTGCGCCTTCGGACCGAAGACGACCCGCTAGATGCAGATTTGCACCCCTTTGCGGCAGATGGGACGTATCAGAGCGTCGAGGTCAAGGTCGAAAAGCTGAAGACGAAAAAGGCACGCATGGATGCGGACAAGCAACAATTGGAATTCCTCAAAGGCCTATAAGTTCCTTACTCAAGCGGCGAATACATATATCTCTTGCCATCGAGGTTCAGCACCTCCTTGATAGTCTTCCACTGGTGCCCGGGCCACAACGCATTCGCGCTCCCAGCAGCATTGCTCCCCGTTCCCTCTTTCTTGTTCGCCACGTCCCACCCGGTACTTGCCGCTCCGATAGCAGCAAGACCAAGCAAGTACGTCTTCGCTGGCTCGCCTGGAATGCTCTCGACGTATTCGATCGGCGCATTGAACTGTGCCGCGACATCCCTCAAGCTCGCACGCTCGCCCTCGAGCCGGAAGATGCGATTCTCCTCGAACTCTGAGGCAGGGAGGGTCGTCAATACATAGGCAAGGAATCCTGCAAACACATTAACATCGCGGAACGAAAGGGAGAGATGGTCAAACGTACCCACGACGTCCGCAATCGCGGTGAAAGACACCGGCGCTTCACCTTTGCCGATGATTTTGACCGTCTTGTGTTCGTCGTAGTCGACAAGCCATGCAGCAAACTCGGGGAAAGGCCCAGTCTACGCGAAACTTGGTCAATCGTCTTTCCCGGCTGTGCAATCGTTGGACGTACGTAAACTCTGAGCGAAGGGATGCCGACGGTTTTCAAATACTCTGCAGGAGCTGCTCAGCGCAGAGCGAAGAGGTTACAGGAACCATCCTCGCCTATGATCGCATTTTTAGGCGCCAACAAGCCCCCGGTGTAGCCATCTGTAGGGGTTCCATATTCGCTCGGAACAAACAGCTTCACCGAGGCGAGCTTCGCCGCGTCCACAAGCGGGTTCTGCGTCCCGGCGGGGAGAGGCGCAATGGTCGAGAGCACGACCTCGACTTTGTGCGCTTTCAGGACCGCGGCGACGGCCTCTGCATCGTTGAGGTCGACTGGGACGACCGGAACCTTGACATCGGCGGGCGCGGATTTCTTCGAGCCGGGGCGCGTGAGGATGACGACGGAAACGTTTCGGGCGACGAGCGCGCTGACGAGGGGTAGCCCCACCGTCCCCGCCCCGATGACCGCGAATGATTTGAATCCAGGCATTTGTTGAGTGAGTTGGGCAGGTAAGTTTTGTTTCTGCCCATTGTGGAAAGACTGCGCGGGTTTAAATAGGAGGGAAACGCGACGCGTCCTGGGCCCCGGCGCGTCCTGGCGCGTCTGAGTCAGCGATTTACTTGGGAACCCAATCCCTGTCGATGAAAACTTAATCAGCAAAAGAAAGCATTCGAAGCGGGGGCGGAGGCGGAGGCGGAGAAATGGTAGTAGGTACGAATTGGCGACTCGGATGTGGTCATTCGTCTTGGCTTTTTTTGAATGACTAAGGGGTTACTCCTGGAATCTACGCTCAATCAGCAAAAACTTGGGTTTGTCAGGATTATGCTGGGCGGGTGGGGCCCGATATCAGCAACTGTTCAACGTAAATACGAGATTTGGCCCCGATAAGCAGAAAGTGTCGATTAAAGCTAACCGACGCGGTCCATCGTGATACTCACAGAGAAGGACAATTAATACATGCGAACGAAGTGGTCGCGTTTCTATACCACAAGGAAGAGAGATAGCCAAAATTAATGGAGCAGATGTACCGCTTCCAGCTCCGCCGGCCCAGAGTCACTCAACACCTCGACACCAAACGTTTGGCGTCTTCGCAGCGCGTGTCCGGCCCCCAGTCGCTGCACACCCGCATCTTCTCCCGCGGCGAATATTTCCCGTGCACTCTTCTCGGCCCCGACTACATGGGCACCTGTACCATATACAAACCGATCCGCTATGACCACCAAGGGATCCGTAAGTCGGAGATGCAGAAGTGGAGCGGTCTTGACGGTTTTATCGCCCTGAATGACCGTCGGCGAGGCCGCAAACGCTACAAAGACGCAGAGGAGGAGGGTTCCGAGGCCGTAGATGTACATCACCGCTGCGGAGAAGAGGAGGGGCGCCCATTCGTACCGGCTCGCGCTGACCGAGTCGACAAAGGTGCCCGCGGTGATGGGCAGGGATTGGACGAGCGGCGACGCGAGGCTGAGTGCGGCAACCGATAAATTGCCGCTGAACGCCTCGAGAAACACGTCCTCGTCGCTGACGTCCGTGTACTGGAAGGCATCCGCCAAGAAACCCATCAGAAAGGTCTGGAGGGGGGTCCCATCCGAGATCGCGATGGTCTCGAATGCGGGCGTGAGCGCAGACGTGGTGTTGAAGTCCGCCAGGACGGGCTCTCCGACGAGGGTGAGGTTCTGGGAGGGGAGGTTCTGCAGCTGGACTTTCACGGTATATACAGTCACTGTACACTGCGCGACGAAGGCGTCGACGTGCCCGCCTTCACCTCCCCCGGACGATAACCATCCCGGCATCGATCCATTGCCGAACCGCCCCTCGGTGGTGCTGCCGAGGGTCGCGTAGTTCATGGCGACAATGGCGCCCGTAGGGTTAATGTTGGTGGTCAACGGATAGGAAACGTTCAAGAGAGATTTATCGGCGGGGTTGAAGCGTTGAATGAAATTGGGTGATGGAGTGACGCCTGAGTATCCGTAGTCGAACGCGGGGGAGAAGTCTGCGCAGTGGTAGTTGCCTCCCCCGGGACCGGTAGATACATCGGTGCAGTTCGCTGGTGAGCATTGAGATTTCAGCGCAAACGTGTCAAACACGGCGCCGTCCACGGTGCTGGGCAGGTTCGGTCGGCTGATAACCGCAAAATCGCCAATCTTGTACACCTGGTTCGCCGTGTACTGGCCCCGCATGGTGGTGACTGCAACTCCGAGAAGGTCTCCCGTTCCCCACTTATTTGTACTCGCGGTGCCGCCGCCGGCGGCCACAAAGACCTGTGTCTGGCAATTAAATGCGGACCCAGCGGGAGGAAAGTTGACGGATCCATCCGAGTCGGCCGCACCGATGCTTGGACCAGGGCATGTAGTCGTATTGATCGCAGCGCCGAGGGGATAGCTGGAGAAGCCATCCGCGGCCAGCACCGTGGATCGACGATGAATAAAGGAAGTGGTCCTCAGATGAAGCCATAGGTCTCCCGCCCTGGTTTAATTCTATGAACAAGGGCTCGACCAGTCGCACTGACACTCACATGATGGCGTAATTGATAATCAGGAATAAGACGAGGGCAGTCAAACACTTCTTGAGCGCGGCCACGGGCGGGGCCGCCGTAGAAGTTGCGTTCCCAAAAAACCTCCAATAATCGAAGAGAGGTTTCACTGAAGCGGAACTGAACATTTGGACCATCATTCCATATTGCGAGGGAGTGGGCAACGCCGTCATCTTCCCGAGGGCTTGAGCTCGAAGCCAATCTGCCGCCACGAGAAAGGCAAACAGCCCGAAAACGACAGGGATCGTGGCACGCACGACTGTGCTCTGTCGACGATGTTAAGGCGAGTTTTAACGCAACTACACAGCTACTCACAGACAGTGAGCTGATAGTCAGTCCATACAGTTTGGATTGGGCCGCCACAGTGCCATCGACGTTCTTTATCGGAGCCGCGACGCGCTCCAGAGCGACTAGAGCGCCGTGGAAGAAGCGGTCCTCGTTGGATGCATGGTCAGTGATTCGCTTCTTGAGGAGCCAAGCAAGCAAGGCGGTCGCGAGTCCCCAGCTGACTGCGACGACCAGTAGGCCCGGTAGAATTGCGAGGAATCCGATACGACGTGAAGGTCCTGCTCGAGGAGGCGTCGGAGCTATTTCTGAGGCAGAGCCCGAAGGCGAACTGCCCGTGTGCAGTTTTTCTTGCGTCTGGTTCTGCTCCAGGAGGTGGTTCATTGCGGGGAGGCAGGGAGTCAACCCGAAGCTGCGCCTCTTTTATGATGTACGCTGCGAAATTAAAATATTAATAGGAAAAATGCCCTCGAACGCCTCGCCAATCGTGAACGCCATTGTGGGCGGGAACATAGTTGCGGATGTGACATCTCACCATCCCAACAGTCGGATCAGTGGGGCGAACGATTGGCGGCGCGCGCGAGGCTCGTTCCGCGACTGCGATGAGCGACCGCGACCCTTCTACAAGTTAGGCGCGTCTTCATCGAATTACAACAATGCGTCGCAGCTCCGCCATAACCGACCAAGACTACGTCCAAAAATCAGCGTTTGACCGTAGAAGTCCGACTTGAGCAGAGTCGCGGTTCTTTCGACTCTGGCGCCAACAAACTCCATCTGCTTGCAACAGCATCGTGAGGTTGTAATGGTCGAAACAAGGTCAGACACATGAAGACGAGAGCTTACGGAGGTGATAGATTGATAGCACAGAAGCGCGTGAGACCGTCCGGAGACGCGCTCACCCTACTTAACACACACGTCTCCGCACTTCCCAAGTGCGTTCTGCGATGGCAGCTCCCACCGGATTCTACCCCCCGGGCTACCTCAATGCAGTTGGCGTCCCGTTGATAACTGGTGAGCTTGGCTAGTCACTTGAAGTTTACTTGAACTAATGCAACGACAGGCGCCATGCTCACACCGCCGTACGTGTATGGTGCTCTTTCCCGCTCACGCTCAATGGTTTCAACAGTCTTTATGGAATTGGAGTCGCCCAAGTTGCATACTATTATCGTTCTTTCCCCGATGACCCCATCTACGTTAAGCTGGTGGTAAGTATGGGTCTCGCTCACCGTATGACGCGGCATAGACTCAGCTTGTATGACTTAGGTCGGAATATTATTGTGATAGTCCTACTGCGCCTCCTTCATCCCAATATCTGAACGATTATCCAGCCTCCTCGACACAGCACACATCATCTGTCACTTGCAATCCACCTATGAATGGATTGTAGTCGAGCTACTTGGACCGATTATGCCCATGTATGTATCGGCTGTTCGATCCCAGTGTCTCCTTAATGACTGCTGTTCCTATTCAGACTGTTTTGTGTCCGTGGATCCAGGTTATTTGCTTCGTTACACTAAATATATTTGGTTCAGGTCGGACTCGTCCTGACAGTAAGTTACACCCCTCGCAATGTGGCTGGTCATTCGTTCAACATAACAGTACACAATCATCTTCATCGTTCAATGGTATCTCTCCTGCGTGCATCGTCTCTGCCTTTCTGGTTGATCACACGCACAGCTCGTACGCAGCAAGATTATACGTTTGTGCGTCTCATCTCGTTCAACTGCGGTCGCGGGACTCACGAGCGTGTGCAGTGAGCAACAAAAATAAATTTGTCGCTCCACTTGTGGTAAGTTCCTGACCCTGGTTGTTACCTCTAATGAATTGGTGGGCGCAGATAATACTCGCTTGCGGACAGATAGGTAGCTATGGGTCTCGTCGTGTTTACTTCTGGTTATTCACACGAGTCGTATACAGGGAGCGGACTGGGTGTGCCGCTATTTTACGCTCCCTGTACCGACTGGTCTGACGATTCCTGAAGTCCAAGCCATCGACCTAATCGAAACCCAGAACCCCGATGTTACTCAAACGTCCAGAAGCTTTGACGTTTGTAAATCAGCCTTTCAGCGACCATTTGATAATTCAACCAAGCAGATATCGGGCAAGATTGAACTCAGTTGCAGTCTAGTATGCGACATCCTCATTGCTGGAGCGATGGCGTATTTCCTGCGAACGAGTAGAGGTAATAACGCCATTCGCAGGTGCGCTCTGACACGAGGACCGTTGATACACAGCTAAATTCTCTTCCCAGAACGTCAGAAGTTGTAAATAGTATCATCGTATACTCCATCAGTGTCGGCTTGCTCACAAGGTCAGAAGTTCATCGCATTCCTATCCATCCATCTATCGAACCACCGTATTTAGTGTCGCCACCGGGTTTAACCTGGCCCTGGTGCGTGCGATCTTCTTCACCTGTCGAAGCGCTGACGAAGAAACCACATTATAGTGGCTCGCGTTGCCGGGAAATTTCATCTTCGTGGTCTTCCACTTGATCCTTAGCAAACGTACGCACCTCAGTTACTCTTCCTTGATGCCACACTCACGATTGCCACAGTCTACGTCAATTCTCTTCTTGTCATGTATCTAATTTGGTTTCTCATCCTGATGCTCTGATTCGAACTGCCTTCCCTAGGTTGAACTCTCGGCTCAAGCTGAGACGTCGTTTTTATACCGAGGAAATGAGTAGGTTCATCTTTTCATTCATCAACGGTATCTTCTAATGGGTGGAATGTACAGTCAATCTCGATGTCACGAATGACAACCGACAAGTTTTCGACAAGAGTCAGGACTGACAGATTGACAAGCCTGGAAGGCCGAACGTCTTCAGGACCGGCTTCAGCTTCGACCATGTATGTATCAGTTAAAAATGGACATTTCCCGGAGTCGTTCGATGCTTCGTCTGAGGGAGCTCTCCGATCTCCGCGTCAAACCGTCCTAAGCCTTCCGTATCTTCTGATTGCTGGTCGCGATCATTTGCATACTCTTCTTTCAACATGCTGGCTACCCAAACTCTCAGGAGTATGGAGATTCAACGACTGCAAATTGTTTGTTCCCACGGTTGAACTTCCGTGACCCGTTCCCACCTTGATCGCATCCATGTTCTTTTCTAACTCTGACTCTTACCACCATGTCTGCCGCTGAACCGACGAATGTTCAGCAGACGTTCGGCGTGCTCTTCATTGGGTGCGCGCTCACTTCTATAGTGGACGGTGTTCGGTCTGAATGTCACTGTCAGATTCACCCTCTCCATGGCCGGCTATGGCTTCACCTTCTTTCGTGTGTCTGAAGCCACATACAACCATATCTGCTAACGGCGCTCGTCTGCAGAGACCTATGTGTACTTTTCGGGGTACCCCGCTGATCACTGGGGGTTGAAATCATTCGTGCGTCTGCTTCAGGATCTGGCCCAGGTTGAAGCGCTCAAGACACATTCAAGGTTTCGATGATCTTGTATGAGATTTTCATAGTATGGGGGTACAGTCTGATGATCATGAGAAATTTAGCGCACTTGACACTGTGACCTCGGCCCTTGGTGAGGCTCCAGTTCTGTTTCCTCTTGTCGAAGACATTCATAGTGACACCAACCAGTGTCAAAAACGTGCGCTATCCCGGATGTCTTCTACCATGCAGATGGTTAACTGTGTATAAAGTGCACACTCGTACCTGATCCTCTCTCTGCCCTATATCGACGGTCTTGTCGAACTGCAGCGGTGAGAACCAATCCTTGATTTCAAGTTCACCGTGATTGACCTCACACGGGATTCTAGAACATTCAATGTGAGTATTCATTCGCTCCAAGACGTCCTACCGCATTGAAATCAACACAGGCCCAATTCCTTCTGTCGGTGCGCATCTAAAATCCCACGTCCAGTGATACTTGCTCATCGAATGAAGACACTTGCTATGCTGGGAGTACAACTGTGCGTCGATCCACGGTATGCTAAATGGGCTGCGCTGATACCCCGATTCTCTGAAGGTTCTTCTCGCTCCGGATCTGGAAATGTACGTCGTTTTGAACACTGAGCCTTTCTCAACTCAACATCGTTCAGTGAGCCAGAATATCTGGGCTGCGGGTTTTTCGGCAAGTTTTCTTCTTTCACCAGAATGAGTGCCACACTAATTTGGGTTGAACGCCAGGCCATCATCTCCGTTGCTGCGTTCTGTAAGTGAATACACATATCATGATGGTTTCCATATTAGCACCGACACCGAGCTCATTATTACTTTGTCTAGGCCTGAGTCTCGGTGAGTTTCGCTTTTCTTTCAAGCGACCGAGTTGCGCTTTGTTGAATATGTTCTTAGCAATGATCGCCTCGATGTTCAACACTCCACTGTTTACGCATCTGGCCTCCATTCGGGTGAGCACCGGTGTCATTCGTCGCTGTGCGCCCTAAACCACACACCCAAAGGCGCTCATTGCAGTCGCACTCGCGTCTACCACACTCGCCTCCCTCGTGGAATTTATTGCCTTGGTTCAATATTCGACCCGCTCGCCGTAGGCCTTTTCTTTCCTTGATTATTAGGATACTACTTATGCGAGGTCATAGCGGGCGGACACGTCTTGACGAGATATATGTGTATCTATTTCCCCGTGGTCTCGTCGCGACAACAATTTGGTTTGGATGTCTACTGCTGGTTTGGATTGCCGTATCTTTTACAGACGTTTTGCTGAGTTACTGTGATTCATAGTTCGCAACTCAGTCACACAAGATTTACTGGATTCCGATGTACCTTACAGCCGCCAAATGTTGTATCTTTTATTCTCCATCGGACCATCCGCTAAAACCGTGTTCCCAGTTTCCATTAGTGCAATGTTGAGCATGTACTCAACCCATGTCTGCCATCGTCGCTACCGTACTGATCAGAACGTCTTGTCGTAGGCTCAATCTCCGGACATCCTTCCGCGGCAGGGGCCTAAACGAAGAAGATCCACCTCGATCTACGCGTACTACTGGTCAGAGTCAAAGTTCTAATACGCAGGGGGTCACGACTCTGTCGAACATGTTCAACCATACAACCGGGTCGGACATAATTCACATCTCGCGCACGGTTGGGCACGACCAGGTGGTTGATGATGCGACGGGAAAGATGGTGTATAGTTCGGACGAGGATCCGGTGAGTTTTGCTTGAACATGTTGAACCCTGGACACTTAGCGAGGGCGAGCAGACATTCCGAACTGTCGACGCTGTAAGAGAAATCATGATATATGTTGCGTCCATTCTGCGGCTCACCATTCCGCACAGAAACTTTGAGATCGGGAGTTTGACGCGGGTTTCTGAATCGGACTGTTCAGATCACTTTACTTTGACATGTTGGCATGTATGTTCTTGGAATATATTATCTCCGTGGTTCAGCAGAGGTATGGAGCACCCAGAAACTTCACTACGCCCACAGAAGTGAGCGGATGACCAGTCTCCGTCTCTCAAGAGACGCCTTCCCACTTTCAACCACATTCTGCCGACGGATGCCGACGTCCGAGATATCTTCGGATCACCGTCACATGGTTCCGGACCCCGCTGAAGTTGAACCACCCAACCGAGCGACTGCGCTCACGTCCGCCTTCGGCCGTCGCAGTCTCTTTCTTCAATGGCCTGGCGGTGGCCCTCCATCGCGTTAAAGCTTTCTCAGGACAAGTTGGTTCAACCTTGCGTAAATTTCGAGTCGAGATGCATATACATAACTATCCTACCGCTACTGCAGCAGGAAATTAGGTCCTGAGAACCTCGACCACGATTGCTTGAGAGGCGTCCACAGTCAACTTCACCGTCCCATTCACAACATTAGCCGTCGTTGGCGCCGGCCCAAGATCAGACACCGTCCCGTCGTTCTCCGCGCTGAAATGTTTCCCTCCAAAGCTGATAGCGTTCTCGGACGCGGCACCCGCGGTGGACGTCAACCTCGACACTCTTACTTTCTTCACGTCGGCGCCGAGTGCCTTGAGCGAGATGCTCCTCTGAGCTCGGGGGCCGCCGTTCCAAAGCTGCAGATTCAACACCGCAATCTTGGTCAACTTCTCAGCGTTGTACCCCGCGTACCCCACAATGTCGGGGTGGTCGTCCATGGGGAGCTGGCGAATCTTGAAATCCCCCGCAGAGCCGATGAACTTGGCGCCGGCGACGAGCCCGTAGTAGTTCCCTGCGACGGCGACGGGGTGGCCCGCGCCCCCGTCCACAGGCTGCCACGCCGCCATGCGGAAGCCCGTCCCCAGCTGCATCGACACGCGCGTGATGCCCATGGTCATCCCGTGCAGCAAAAAGTCGAGCGTCCAGAGCGCGCCGCCGAGCGTGCCGTAGAGCTGCGGGTTCACGGTACCGTTCCCGCCGATGGCGGGGCCGACCTCACCGAGGACGAACGCGACGTTGTGCGCGGCGGTGAAGTCGACGTTGGCGCGGAAGGCGTGCTCCATTTTGGAGACGGTGGTGCTGTGGGTGAGGAGTTCGCCTGACAGCTTTTTTTAGTTCGTGTCTACTAAGCTTTGACCAAACTCACCTTTCAGAGGGCCGCTGGCGTCTCCTTGATAGCTGTTGGGGTGACATTAATTCAGCTCAGCGGAGAAACGACGCCGACTCACTAATGCCGCGACACAGTTTTGACGAACCCGCCTTTATTCAGTGGAGTGTAGATTTTGGATCTACGAAGCAAGGTCAATCGATTTCCAAAGGACCTGTGATTTAAACCTCACAAATTCCACACTCCAAGATCAGCGTTCGATGCCAGCGCAAATGTCTGGAACCAATCCTTCCGCGCACTCGCCTTCAGCGCGGCAACGCCGTCCTTCAAGCTCGCCGCATACCCGTTCCACCCAACGGCGTACTCCGGCGGGCCCCAGGAATTTGGGCGATCATGCGCGCCGCACCCTGCGAACGGATAGAGATTCGGCTCGTTGCCGATCTCGAGTGCGTCCAGCTGCGCGAGCGCGCCGGGCATGTTGCGTACCGCGGCGGCGGCGAACTGCACCCCGTTGGGCACGTCCTTACGCGCGAGGGGGATCTGGACCGTGTAGCGTGTGAGGGACGCGGGGAAGTGCGCGAAGGCCTGCACCCAGGGCACGCCGAGGGTGATGTTGGTGTGGAGGCGGCACTGGGAGGCGTCGCCTGTGACGTCGATCGCTTTGTCCGTCAGCGCGGCGGAGAACTTGCTGTTGTCCCCCGAGGTGCCGCCGACGCGGATGTGGATCGGGCTGTTGGTCTCGTTGGAAAGGTGCGAGAGGAGGAAATGCGAGAACTTGTTCGGGGTTGCGCGGCCTGATAATAAATTAAACTCATCGAGTAGGTGTCTAAATTGGTAGTGGTTCGGAACCGTTACGAACCTAGGTAATCGGGAAAGCTCTTCATTTCGATCCCGAACCCGATGTAGCCCTGCGGGACGACGAACGCCTTGTCCGGTGTCGCCTGGAGGGTAAATTGGACCGCATCCTGGGATATGACCGTCGAAATGAGTGCATTTAATGCGAAAAGACGCGTGAAATTAGACATGATAAGATTTGGAAAGTGGGTGATATGTCGAGCGGTCTGCAGTTTGTGCCATTTATAACGGAGGCCCAAGAGAAAGTGGAGCCAGGCTGAAAGCTGTTTCAAAGTGGATGGCGGCAAGTGTACGGGGGAAATCAAGATGTTGTATCGTTGGAGACTCGGTTAGGGGCGTTTGCCGACGGATCACTGTATCACTGTGGTTGAACCAACCAGTCCACCACACTCACCATACGGCCGCCATCTCTCTAACTCCCGCCTCTCCCTAAATTCTGAATCCCTTGCGACTCGGTCACTGGCATTTCCCGGAGGTGGCTCGTTGGAGCCATTCGGTGCAGCGTTACGAAACGAACTCACAGCCTACAAGCTCCACGTCTCTCCACCTTCAAGTAATCGCGACTGAACTTGGGGTTTCAACCCTCCCTGGCGAGTCCCGCCGGTAGGGATGGCCACCGTCACCGTCTTTACGGGTATGACGGGTGCCGTCGACGGCATGCCGTCCCGCGCCGTCAAGACCTCGGTGGGTTCCATGCGCCGGACGGGGACGGGCAGCCGTCTACGACCGTAGACGGGTTCGATGCGCTGATGGCGGTTCTCGCGCTCAAAAACACCCCAACATGCTCTAAACTGAGACCGAATGATTGTTAGATATGGAGGAAGGGTAATTGGGGTTCAAAACACTACCGGTGGACCCTACAGGCCCTCTCAGGAGAGCATCTGCTCATGTGAATAAAATCAACCAATGTTGAAAATGCTTTTCACTGGTCACTGAACCCCCTAGGGTGTTCCCAATCGGCTGTGAGAGGACACTTGCAGGCTACACATCACTTTTGACGCCAACTTAGGACCCAGGGACATGCCTTTTTATTCCCTCGCGCCGCCCCGTCAATTTACGATTTACGGCCGTTCTTTTGCGGCGCCGCGCCGTCTGGAGTGGAAAAAACGACGGATGCGGGCCGTAAATTTGACGGCCGTGCCCGTTAACGGGACGGTGCCCATCCCTAAGTCCCGGCTCACCCTCATCGTTGTCAGCTCCGTGGACACGGTCGTCTTTTCTCCGTGAGGCACTGCTGTGAACATTGAAGTCTCCCGGGTGGTGTGGGTTTACGAAACCTCGAGTGCTATACAATCCCGTGGCGAAGTTTCCGAACCTCTCGTGGCTTCGATGACGCATTCATTTACCCGTCGTAGGTCGGCACTTTGGGCATCCCGCACTGACTCGATTTATCGCATGCAACTCCAACTCGGAGATCTTTCAAAATGCGTCTCCAGATCCACTGGGTTCAATTTTCTCCTCGATGTCAACTCCTACTGTACTCTACCCTCCGGGCTACCTCGATAAGCTGGGCGTACCGGTGATAACCGGTGAGATTGTCTCATCTGCCGGTTTATTTTGACTGAAATATGAGGGAAGGTGCAATGCTCACACCACCGTATGTATGATGATGCTCTTGCTGATGCTCACGCTCAATGGTTCACGCAGTCTCTACGGAATTGGAGTTGCCCAAGTCACATACTATTATCGTTCTTTCCCCGATGACCCCATCTACGTCAAGCTAGTGGTAAGTGTGGTCTCGCTCACCATATGTCGCGGCACAAACTCAACTTGTCTGATTCAGGTCGGAATATTGTTGTACGAAAACATAATGCTGTCAGCGGTATTGGTTGCTGAGCGATTATACAGCGTTCTTGACACTGCACACATCATATGCCAGCTGCAGTCTTCCTATGAATGGCTTATAATCAGGCTACTCGGACCAATCGTACCCATGTACTGCGTCTCCTTTTCAATCCTCCTCTCCGTCTGACGGCTTTCATCCAGACCATTTTGTGTCCGTGATGCTCACCATCTCACTACGTTGAACTGACATTATTTCGCCTCAGATTGGAGTGGCCCTTACGGTGAGTTCTATCCAGCAATGCTCATGATTACATCGCGATAACTTCGGATAGTACATAATCATCTTCATCGTTCAATGGTCCTCTACCATATCCCCTCGGCAGAATTTATGCTGATCGAGCCATACCCAGCTCATATGCGGCGAAACTGTACATCTGTGAGTTCCATTCAATCGTTGACTGTAGCATCTGAACCAGTTTGTCAATTGCAGTAAGCAACAAAAATAAATTCGTCGCCCCGCTCGTGGCACGTTTGGATGCTTTTGAAACATGAATGATGGTTAACGTGCCTCGCATAGATCGTCCTCGCTTGCGGCCAAATAGGCACGTTCTCTCTGTCTTACTTTCTGACGCCGACACCTATTCACACCGTACAGGTGGCGGATTGAGTATGCGGCCTTCCTACGCTTCACATCTAAGCCGACTCAATGCCTCGCAGTCCAAGCCATAGACCAAATCAAAACCCAAGACCCCAATGATACTCAGACCTCCCGAAGCTTCTCTGTGGGTTCATTGTTCACGTCCGCTGGACCATTCCTAATTCAATTCACTCGCCTCCATCCAGATCGGAGGCAAAATAGAGCTCAGCTGCAGTCTCGTATGCGATGTCCTCATCGCTGGGGCGATGGCGTACTTTCTCCGGACGAGCGGAGGTAAAAGCACTATCCGCAGGTGCTACTCCCAGCCTCCAGGATAACCCTTGCCTTGATGCTAACGTCTTTACAGAACGGCAGAAGTTGTGAATAGTATCATCGTATACTCCATCAGCGTCGGGCTATTCACAAGGTCTTTGAAATTATTTTGTCGCATTTATGGGCATCTGAAGACGGCGATTTAGTGCTGCCACTGCACTTAACCTGGCCCTGGTGCGCTCACTCATATCTCACATCCAGCCACAGTCACTGAGGGCGTTCTTCTAGTGGCTCGCGCTGCCGGGAAATTTTGCTTTCGCCATCTTTCACTTGATCCTCAGCAAACGTACGCAATTCAATCAATCGATCGTTGGTTACACCAAGCTCACGACAACTTCAGTCTACGTCAATTCCCTTCTTGTCATGTATTTATTCATTCAAATTTGTGGCCCAACGCTCTTATTTCTCGCCTTGACATTTTTGCCGTAGGTTGAACTCCCGGGTCAAGTTGAGACGCCGATTTTATACCGACGAAATGAGTAGGTCTATCGCCTTTCTGCCGCGGTATTGTTTGAACGGTGTCATCCCAGTTACTCTTGACCTCCGTACTTGATCTGGGGCGACGGAAGGTCGGATTTGAGAGCATGGATTTTCAGTTTAATCATGTACGGCTAGCGCTGAAACTTTATACATCACAACCCTATGTTTGTGCGTAGGCTGCCACAAACATGGTGCAACCTAATTGTCTTGTTTAGTTTCGGTCTCAACTAATACCTGAGCAATCTATCACCTCAGTGAAGAACGATTGAAAGTTGAAATAACCTCTCCCACCCGATCTAAGGCCGGGAATGGGCGGTGAAGCCCATGAATTTCCTACTAACGTCCCAAACTATAGCACTCAGATGTACTAGACATTTTTGTGGGCCACTAGACCAGGATTTAGACAACTGCCATATCCAGGACGGGGGTATTTTAGGGGTCTTTGTACTTATTTGTTAGCATTCCATTTCTGGACGTCGATCAGCCACCGAATTCTGCGAACAGCGAGTCACTCAAAATGCCGTCCGCCGAGGATGTGAAGCGACTGGAGGGTGTCTCCGCCGCACAGCACCGCTTCCGCCTCTCTGTTGACGATCCCCCGATGGAGACCGCCTCCAGCGCCGATGCTGGTCGGCGCACCCCACACGCGCCCGACCAAGCCGCGAGTGCCCCGTTCATCGTGCGTTTCCCCCGCTGTGCGTGGCGCATCTAACAAAGACAACATGTATAGCAATATGCCCAGCTGCCGTATCGAAATTCGCGGTACAAGGAAAAGTAAGTCGTCGTCATACTAGGCGCCCGCACGTTGCCAGCGGCCGCGGACTGACCACCCGCAACGCACCGCATAGATTCCAAGCGCTACGGGAAAAGTACGACCGCGTCGTTCTTGTGCGTGCCTTTCTATTCAGTCCTATATTTACCGCGACGCGTCTGAATGAAGGACCTCGTAAAGAAACAGGAAGAGTATCACCAAGACCTCGAGCTCGCGACGGCGAAGATGAAGAAGCTGCAGGCGGAAAACGAGTACGCGTTGATTTCATGCACCCCCTGTGCATCCGGTATTGAATGACCACCGTCGCGCAGTCTGCTGCTGGACGCGATGAACCTCGCCGCCTCGCACCAGCCCTCCATGTTCGGCCTCCTCCCGCCGCCCCTCCTAGCTGAGGGCGTCCCCATGGACGTCGACGCGTACAGCGCAGGCCCCAGCGCCGACCGCGCACCGCCGCCGCCGCGACACCACCGCGTCAACGGCCACAACGGGAATGGCAACCCCGGGCCCGTGAGCAGCAGCAACGGCACGCGCAGCGGAAGCAGCAGCAGTTTCGGCCCCCAGACAAATGGCTCGCATGGGCCACCGCTTGAGGTACTTGCCTTATTCTCGCTTCCCTCTTCCTGTTGTACATCAGCGCTAATACGACTCGTGCGTGCAGCAACGCCATTCCCGACAACCCTCCATCGAATTCATCCCGCACGACATGAACGGGCGCGGGCCATGACTGGCCTCTTTTCCTCCCAACTTCCTTTCTCGGTCTACATCGCACTTTCCTCTCTGTATCCCACATCTCTCGCATGTACACTACATTCTCGTCTCGTCCCGTCCCCTCTGCGTACTTTTATCTATCTACACTGGTTCAACTCTCGAATAGACCGTCTTTCTCTTGGGCCTCTCTTGCTTGCATCACATCCAAATCTCGTCTTTCCTTTACTCCAAGCACCATCCAAAAAATCGTCTAGTAAACATCTCATTCCAAATCCCAAATCGTACATCCAAAGTCTGTACATACACATACACGGAGAAATGTTGTTGTTGTTGTTGTTGTTGTTTTCGCTGTTTGTTGTTTAGTGAATGCTAACCGCTAGCGGCGGCTAGTCTCGCCGGGGTAGGGGTGGTGGTGCGCGTGGTGGGTGGGTGGGTTGGTAGTAGTACATGGGCCAGGGGCCAACGGACGGACGGACGGATATCTAGTTCCGCCGCTCCCGTTCCTTTCCTTCCATCCAAGTCGGAGTGCCTGCCTAGACCGCGCTACCAAAGAGCCCAGCCCAAAAGGGCCCAGCCCGAAGAGGGTTGGGCCAGGAAGCGAGCGAGGGTGGGTGGGCGACACACGCGGGGGGTATCCCGTGCCGTGCCGCGCAGTGGGTGCTCGTGGGTCCGAGTCGAGAGTAAATCCAGATGGTAGGAATGCGCCCTCCCTGGTAGCTCGATGGATGGGATGGATGGATGGACGAATGGATGAGGTGCAGTCGCGTCGGTCGGTCGGTCGGTTGCCTCGGTAGCCAGAAGGGTAGGTAGGATGCGTGGTGGTGCGTGGTATACAGGATGCGGCTGACAAACACAGAGAGCAGGCAAGCAAGCAAGGGCAAGCGTGTAAATGGTAGGTAAAAAGGAAAGAAAAGAAGAGAATAGGAAGGAATAAACAAGGGACGGGACGGGGCGGGACACGAGAGCAGCGGATGGATGGATGGATGACAGCGAATGTATCGAGGAAAAGATGACGAGAAGACCCAGATCAACGAGGGAGAGACGAGGCGAGTGAGGGAATGTATGAGTTGTTTTTTCAGTGGTAGTTGCACAAATGAGTGAATGAATGGAGGGTAGAGCTAGCGAGACTGAATGAATGAAATGAAACCATCTAGGGGAAGCCATGACCATGAAATGAATGGATGAAGTGTCCGGTTCGGGGCGGGGGGAGGAGTGAGTAGAGTACAGCGACGGCGACGCGTCGTTTGGTTGTCCAAGAGACGAGATGAGATGAGATGCGGGGGCGGGGTGTCAACCGAGAACCGGTGGGCGGGGCGGGGAACGGAATCGGAGGAGGGCTGGGGAGGCTGGGCTACACACCCATTTTTCTTCTTTCTTCGTCGCGTCGCGTCGCGCCTAACGCGCCAACGCCACCACACCACACCGTAGTCATCACCGACTCGGCGCATTACTCGGCACCGACGCACCCCCGGAGGCAGGCCCCCGCACCCCGCCCATACCCCCGATATTCGGCATCCCGCGCTGCCCCTGCCCATGCCCATAATGCGCCATCCCGCTCCCGCTCCGCGGCCTCCCCCCGCCCCCTCCACCCCCGCCGCCGGTATTTGTATTTGTTGCACCCCACGGCCCCAACCCGCCCCCGGGCTGCTGCAGCGCCGCATACCCGAGCGGCGCGCTATCGCTCCGTGCGCGACTCGTGCGCGGCTTCGGAGGGCTGAGCGAGTCGACGGACGACGCGTGGTGCGGGTGCGGGCTCCCGCCGATGCCGTTCGCCGAGTGCGGCGAGTGCGCGTGGTGCGAGTCGTCCGACGACATCATCCGCTGGCGCTTGCGCCCCCCGCCCGAACCGTCGGGCCCGTCGTCGGAGCCGGGCCCGCCGAACATCTCCATCGTGATGCTCCCCGGGGAGGCGGGCAGCGGGGAGGACGCGGACATGTGCTGGAAGCTCTGTTGTCGTGAGAGCGAGTGCGAGTGCGAGTGCTGGGCGTGCGAGTGCGCGGCGTTGTGCGGGTGGTGGTGGTACTCGGAGGTGGAGGAGGGCGGGGGATTCGGAGGGGGGGTCGTACCCGCGCGGGGAGGTGACGTAGATGTTGGGCTCGAGGAGGTCCATGGGGAATGGCGGGACTGAAATGTGGTTAGTTGGATGATGAGTGAATGAAAAGTCGAGAAAAGTGAATCAAGTATCGAGCACGAGACGCGGCTGCATCCGAAGCAAATCCACCCGTACCCGCAGTCGCGTTCTGGCTATCCGGGCGCGGTCGAGCGAGTTCGTAATCCCCGGGCCGTACCAGCGACAAAGCACACAAGAGATGGAAATAACTCGAGCGGAATCGCAGCACCAACGCTACGGTCGTGGTCTAGCCCGGGCGCGTCCCGCAGAAACTTGAACTCCGGGAGTTCGTCCAAAGACGAGATAGAGATAGCTGAGCGGAACCGCAGCACCAACGCTGCCTCGGGCTCGGGCGCGTAACTCCGCCCTCGAATTCGTCATCCCCCGCAGGCGATCCACGTTCCCCGGTAAAGAAGAGATAAGACCGGAACGCCCAATCCAAACCAATCCCAAAAAGGCAAAATGCAGAAAAGCAAACGCCGTCTCGCTGACACGCAACGAGGTGTAATCGATGAGACGGCGTCGAGAGGCTGAAACGGTAGGGCGTTGCGTCGAGGGCACACAAAAAGGACGAACAACGCCACAAAAACCACTCACCACTCCCCGGAAACCCCTTGCCCACCACGTCCCAAAGCCGCCCCACCAACCCCACGAGCTTCTCCACCCTCCTCCTCTCCGCCGCCAGCTGCTCATACACCCTCATATTCTCCTCCCGCATGGCGCCGAGCTGCGCGGCGACCTCGCCGGGGAGCTCGACGCGGTGCTTCACCGCTGGATCGGGCTCGAGGGCCTTGCGCTTGATCTCGTCGAGGAGGTCGGGGCGGCCGCGGAGGAACTTGTGGTGCGAGAACTCCCAGGTTTGGGCGTCGGAGGTGGTGCGCTGTGCGCGGGGGGTGCGGTTTATCTTGTGGAAGCCGTACATGTTTAGTTGGCGGACGAAGGACGAGAACTGCGCGCGCATTGAGTGTTTACTTGCTAGTGAGAGACAGAGGAAGGAGGGAAGACCCACGTTATTGTGCTTGAAATGGCTCCCCAAGATGCTGCGGCTAAACTCGCCGACGTTGCTCACGACGAAGCTGGTCCCCATCTCTGTCCACGCGATGAAATGCGAGCTCTTGGCGTCGGTGATCATCTGGTACAACTTTGTGACAAAGTTGTTGGTCGCCATCGGCTTGCCGAGGACGACGCCCATGGGGGGCGAGACGGTCATCGGGACGAGCTTCGCGGACGGGTGGTCGTCGCCGCTGCCGCTGCTGCCGTCGACGGGGGAGTAGGTGGGGATGCCCATGTCCATGTCGTCGTAGCCGGCGCTGGTGGGGTTTGCGCTGACGGGGGACGCGGGGCGCGGGGAGAGGGTGCCGTTGTCTGTTGTGATGCGCAGGGACGGGGGGTGCCCGCCGTGGTGGACGCCGCTCGGGGTGTGCGCCCGACTGCCCGTGCTCGGCATGGGATCTGACGAGAAGCTGCGTTTACGAGGCAGGGTGCTCGTCGTTGAGCGCGGCGAGTGAGGGACAGCTACAGTGACCGAGTCGTACTGCTGCTGGTCGTGCTCGTCTGCTGCGCCTCCAAATTGAAACGCCGCTGGATGAAGGTGGTTGCCATACGTTGCTGGGCTGATTGGGGTCGCTGGAAGAGCACTAGAAGGTGGACCTGGTCCTATGGGAGACAGATTCGTCGGTGAAGCTACTGTGAGGGAGGAGAGGTTGAGGGAGAGGGACGAGGATGAGCGGTGTACTGGAGTGTGCTGCTGGTTGAACTGGAATGGCGGGTAGTGGGTGTTCTGCTGCTGCCACTGCCTGTTGGTGTAGTTGTCGTCGTAGTTCATGGCGATGGCCCTCGTCGTCGTCGCTGCCAGCGAGGAATCCAATCTAATCGCGTCCTTTTTGCTTCCGTGTCACAGACACGTCACACTCGCAATTTCAGCCCATTTCGAGCAAATTTCGACGCTCGCTCCCTTCTTGCGCCCGACAGACACACAGACACATCCACGTCCTCCCGTCAGCTGCCCCTCACTGCTTCACGCTTGTCGGATTGTCAAAATGTTCAGGCGAGTCTCAACTCGACATCGGCTCAGCCGAGCGCTTTGGTCTCTGAGCCCAAAAGCCTGCGGAGTGGTTGCATTCCAATGTCGCAGTCATTATACGCCACACATTCAACCTCTCAAGTCCGAAAAGCGCTCATGGGCGCTTGTTCTCGGCAACTACGAGCCCGTATAACTGAATTGGCTGGTTCTGAACTGCATCCACCGCTTGGCACTCAGTCTATTCAACTTGACTTGAGCATAAACCATACTCGGGGAGCTGCAGAATTTCCAATACAGAGGTTGGGAGTCGACCGCAATGGAGGACTGACAAGCGCCGGGAGCGGCGGCCGTCTGGATAAGCGCCCGGCCCACTACCGCAGCTAATATTATCGTGGTTATTTCTCACCTACCACCTGCTATGGACGCGAAACGGTCCTGCTCCTGCTCCCAAGGGTCGGACACCCTTTCAGCAGTTGACTCGGAATCCCTTCAAACTACCACCGTACGACCGTGCCGACGTAAGCGCAGGCAGATCCACCCCAGGAATGCTTCGACTGCCTGTTCAAAACCCACGCACATGGTACAGGATTACTCCCGGTCTTTCGTTCAGCTTCGGCCTGATTCAAAGTTCTCACGGTTGAATTTGCGTAGGTGCATAGGAACGCGTCGCGGGTGGGTGCACAAAGTAACTATGTCCACATCCATGTTCTTGCCGACATGTGTGCTCATGTCAAACGAGTCCGCAAGCAGGTAATCAAGCGCAACGTGCGCTCTCGACGTCGTTCACAAGCTGCCAGGCCGACTGATTGTCTCTTTCAAGCGAGTCGCCCGTTGTCATCCATTTGTTTCGTTCAACTTGTTCCAATTCATTCCCTATTCATATTTGCATGAAGCCTGAACTTATCACTGTCGTTCCCGACTGGGTTCTGGGCCTCGAATGGTTTCAGCAGTGCTGGCCTTGCCGCTACTTTCAAGGCACGCCCGACTGCCGAGACTGTGACCCTGGGACTCAAATAATTGACTGTCCGTCTACACGCCCAGTCCTTTCAGTACCGGCAGCCCCTTCCCGGGACCCGACCCTGGCCCAGCCTCGCACCTGCAAGTGCCATTTATTCCATTGATCGACAGCCTCAAGCAATTGGCGGCGTATTCCCTCTCATGGGTATCTGTTTCTCTATCTGTTTCTCTATCAGCCCCTCTACATCGAGTAAATTGTGTCGCACCCGCGCCAAATTCAACCTGCTTTGTGTCGAAAATATACAGCAGGTGCCGCGTCAAGGAACTGAGTAATTATAAATTGGGAACACTACAAATTACCTTTGGAGGTCAGATAAAACTCTGCGCATATCCATATACGAAGAGCATGCATACTCAAAGCCTAATTCGCCATGAGCAGGATTCAAATGAGGAGGGATAACACAACAACTTACCCGAGATTTCAACCGTGGGAAGTTTGCATCAACCCCCCCGGGTTGAGCCGCTGGACGAATAACGCGTCGGGGGGAGCTTCAATAGCAATTCCAATGTTTAAGGAGGGTATATATCTACATAGGATGAGGCGATACTCGAGCGCGTGGCGTCGATTTAAAGCGCATATAAGTATCCGTGATATCCCGGGGTACTACTGCAGCGAAATAAAGCAAGCAAGGTTCAGTACCACAAAGACGGGTCGAGGAACCATTGTCCACGTACCAAAGAGGTATTGTGTCTCGAATACATAGCTTTGTATGCCTTATGGATCATTAATTCAGAGAAAGTTGGGAGGGTCCTTGAACAGTGGTTGGGTTGAAGGCTGCGGATATCTCAATCCTGACGCAACTTGGCAGCTCGGTTGGAACGACGACATACAGAATGCGCCTGAAGTAGAGAGTGACTCGAATCTGTAAGTATTCGTCGACCGTGAGTGAATACTCACCTTGAGCAGGTTGAAACTGACGGTGTTGAGTGTCTGGGCATCAGCGGGGAGTGGGAAGGTGAAAATATGACTACCAAACAAGATTAGGGACACACAATAGGATATAATATCGGACTAACTTGGTGCGATTAACGATGGGATTGGAATTCAACCTGACATTGTTTGCGTGAAAAATGTTCGAGATAGTACTGTGTCAATAAAACGTTAACCGAGAAGGCCGAGACCGCCTTGGCCGGAATCCCGCGCCCAGTGGGCAAGATACTGGGCGACTCCGATAGCCATAAAGTAGCCATTGTACTCAATCGGAGATGCCAAAGAAGCGAGCGGCGACTTGAGAGGCCACAAATCCACGCAATTCCATGCGAAGGGGGCCGATCATGCGTAGGTGGAGAGGATGAGAGCGAGCATTCCTTGTTGGACTCAGTATCCGATCGCGGTTGAATGTTGAACGGTGAGCTCAGGCAGAATTCCCACGGTTCAACTTGAGAGATGATCAAAATTCCGGCTGCATTACTGGCCAGGGTAGATATTTTGCCGTGCCCGTATAACATTTTCCACAAGGTATCTAGACGTTATCCCTCAGACTCGGCATTTTTCTTGATCAAGGGGATTTCTTCCGACCAAGACCGACCACCCGCCTCCACCTGCGAAGTCCGGTCGAGACTCTTCCTCCTCATCTCCTCCATGACCACGTCTTCCATCCCTGCCTTTGGATCCTGAGCCACCGCCAGATTACCCCGAGATGCTTCAAGGTCACCGTGCGCGACGTCTGGGTCAGCTCCCACATCCACTAGGCGCTCGCGTATGAACGCGACAATGCCGGCGTCTTCCGACCCGGGGCGGCCGCCCTCTGTCCGCAAGGCAGGAAAATCCGTATTCCACCGCCTCACGAGCGTGTTGCGCTGGAACACGTGGATCAGCCCGAGCGCAGAGAGCGGTCTCCGGCCTGCAGGACACGCAAAATCAGTCAGCAAGCCGGGGAGCAAAACAACGACGCACCAAGGGCGAAATACACCACATTCGCGCCAAAGAGAAGCGCAAAGGCGCCGTTGACGAAGGTCCAAAAACCGCCGAAGGTGGCGAGGCCGGAGAGGGGTGTTGTGTCTGTTGTGTCCTGCTGCAATTTTGTCGCGTGCGTGTAGGGCTGATATAGAAGCAGGGTCGCAGTAGTAGTGCCTATTGACGAATTGGCGGCAGGCGGATAACTTTGCAACCCATTAATCTGCGCAATGTACACGGGTTTCAAGCCCTGGGAGAGACGGTTCAAGGGTGGCCACTCGAGAAACTTGAACATACGGTGGGCAGCCCCAAAACCAAGCGCGAAAGTGTTTCTCGTTGAATCCAGGTCAACCGTCCGAAGAGACGGCTGCCCGGGACCATGCTGATGGGCTCGGCGGGCGTGATGAGTTGAACAGATTTTGCGTCGGATTCAGCCTTCTCGACCGATTCCAGCTTTGGTGGCCCGTCGAGGGCCATAACATTAACAACGAATCCCAACGGGACATCGATGGAAATCGAAACGCTCAAGGCGGATGTCCATGCGATAGGACCTAAATACAAGAGTGAGACCTTGCAACATCAAGCGTCACAAGTACTACTCACATTCAACGAGACGTTCCGTTCCAGCAAGGAAGTCATCCTCGATGCTGCCTAATATGTCGGTCACTGAGCAGTTGACCGATTCCACTGGGATCTCTTCGAAGTCTTCGGGCCTCTTTTGAATTGAAATTTGGTTGATAGCGTATTCGGTCTTATAAAAGTCGGAGTTCGGGTCGAAGGCGAAGGAATTCTGAGCAAACATGAATAATTATCCAGGGAAGCGGGTGAAATATCTACCACTACGAATGCAGCGTTTCCCCCCGGCGAGCCTAAGTTTGCAATTGCCAACGCCGCTATGTCCCTCGTATAAACTTGCGAAAAAAGGGGGCTGAGGAAGATGGCGTATACTGCATATACTGGCATTCCCACTCCGATACCGTTGAGAACGAGGGCCCTGATAAAGATGATGATCGCAGATTCGCCCCTTGGACGGTTGCGGTGAGCTGCTCAGTCGGCAAAAATAAGATAAAAACATCGGCTCACTTGACGAGTGGTCGCCCTATGGACCGGTTTAATAGGATCGCCACCGCGGTATATGGAACGGCCGCCTCGGAGTGGCATCCCCCCAAGAACGCGAACCGTTGGCGGAAAAAAACGACCTTTGGAGCGGACTATAGTGGCCGTGCGGAACACGATTGTGACGGCGAGTGAAATGCCCACAGGAATGCAAGCAAAGTCAAAGAAGCGAGGGCCCGAGACAAAGTGTGAGCCGAGCTCGGTGAAGAGAAAGAGGAACACGAAGCCCGCCGCTAACCCTTTGGGAATGGTCAGCGGAAACAACGACTTTGGCAGTCAAGTTACCGACCGCAGATTTCGAGTAGAATCAAGACCCAGTCCAAGAGAGCGAAGCCGGGAACGGGCCATTCGACAAGGCTGCATGCCGTGAGATACAAACAAATGAGGCGAGAATAAGAGACTGCACACACAAGGCAATATGGTGCAGCAAAATGAAGCCGAAGGTGGGGTATAATATGAGCACCGGCAGCTGACCCACGTCGGGGGTCAGGTTGTGAAACCGAAATTCCACGCCCATGAATAACCATGCGGCGATTACCTCGAGGAGGAGCAGGCGGAGGTTCCACACTCGCGCTGTCGGGCTGAAAAGAAAGTCAGAGAGGGTCATGTTGTGGCGATACTACCATGGCCCTTCACCTTCTTATAGTATGCTGTAATATGTATGCCCTGAAGAGCGGGAGCCAATCTGCCAGTTCGAAGGTTACAGTGCCGCTGTGATGCCTGTACATATGTGCTATCGAGCTGATGCGGGAGCATGCGCCGGCCCACTGGCAGGGGCGCCCAATGGACCACAGCAGTGTTGTCGCTCCGTTGGCAGGCAATTTGTCGATGCTCGACTGTCTTTGAATTGCAGGCACCTATAATCCCTGGAGAAAAAAGTGCAGTTCAACTCTGCAACTATCAGAAATTCGGAAGGCTGTTTCGAATCTCATGATGAAGATTGAATAAAGATGCACTGTCACAGTGCCGCACCTGTACTGTTTTTTGCGCGCCGCCCTCCGGATCCGGATCCATTGTCATATTTGCCCTGGTTCAGTCCATCTGCCGTTCCTCAGAAGAGTGACCACCAACCACCAACCGATGAAGTCCATGCTCCCCGGCGACGTATTCAGAGTATATAGGTTAGTCTCGTAAATCAGACTTGACTCCGGTTCGACCGAGAAGAGAATCGTTCCCGGTGACTCAACAGTGAAGCTAGTGAAGTCTGAGCCTTAGTGTTCGGAGACTTGACAATCACTGATGGCAGATGCTGAGTTTGAAAATGCGTGATTGGTGCCATCTTAGTGGCGGTCCCTTTTGTTGCACCATTTTGACGCGTCGCCTTCATCCTCCGTCCCGCCGCCACGCGCCGCCGGCTGACCAGGGCTCGTGCATTCAGTGATAGAGACCTCGATGGACGAATCAGACACGTCGGACGCGCTCTTCCCGACCGTCAATTCCAGATATAATTCTGAGGCACGGCGCCAGCACAGTCGCGACTGTTCGCTAACCCACGACGTCCGTTACTTCCAACCTCCGCTCGCGCAGGTTTTTAGACGGCGCACCAAAACTCTTCGTCGCGCTCTCGGTCTGACAGCGTCGTGTTCTTGACCAGCCAGAACACGAAGTAAAAGTCCATCAAGTCGGTCTGCGACTCGATCTGCGTCCGGTGGTGGGCCTGGGTGAGATGGTCAAGCTCTCGAATTTTGTACGCGTGGCTTCTATTGGCGCCCGGATACATCGACTTGATGCTCGTTTTCAGCGCCGCGTAATCCTTGGATCAATCTCGACCTAGGTCCGCTTCGTCTTTAGCGAGACGCAAGTAATGCACCTGCATATCTCGGCAGAAGATAGAGCGTGCGCAGTCGCTAAATCCTCGAAGTCTTCGGGGGGGAAAACAAGGACCTCTGGGGGCTCGCCAGTGAAGCTCGGCGCGTTCGACGAGGTGGATGCGAGCATAGTACCAATCCCTCGAATGCCAAGTGGTCGACATCCGGAATGAGATCTGGGGAACTTCGACAATCGCGGTGGGCTCCGGATGTAGAGCTGCATATTCTCTGTGCTCGGACGACTGCTCGAGGGAAAACCGACTGAATCTGCCAATTACCGATGTCCGGAGATACGTCTGAATGCGGCCACTGAGTCGCGTCAGCTCGGCGGCGCGTGCATACACCCTACAATCGCGGACCGTCTAGACAGCTCAGCATCAAGCGCTCGGGTCAGTGGTGGGGCGTCCAGATTGCGGGTGTTGAATCAATTGGCATCCAGTTCGGGTTTGTTTTGATTGTCGATCCTGGTTCGGTTCTCCCAAGAGACTCGCACAGGCCTCAATCTCATCGCAACCCGCCTTTGAACTACGCGCTCCCTCCATTCACAAAAGCCCACCCTAGTCCAGCGGTAAACCGCCCGTTCGGGAGTAAAATCCTGAACCGGGCCGGCAGAGGTTCGACTCCTCTCGGTGGCACGACATAAACCCAAGTCGATCCCCTCTCTGGTGACAGGTCCCCGGCTAAGCGTTCTCCCGCGGCACATAGCATGTGGGGGGTTCGTGCTAACCGGGGACGGCTGTCGGGACGCACCCAGCTAACCCGCTATTGCAAGGCCTAATTTACAGACGGGGCCGGCGGGCGACGCTACGCCTGCCAGCGCGTGGTGGTGTGGGGTTTATCTTTTTCAGAGCCGACCAATCCATCGACGACGGGAACTTGAACTTCTCCGGGATGAGGATCTGCGAGGATTTCAATAAGTTCGCAACGTCAATCTGAACCATCAGCGATCTCGCCAAGTTCCTCCCACGGTTCGAAAATCGCAAGGGCTCAACAAGGGCCTGTCGTGTATGCGCATGAGACGCGTCGTAACTCAGCCCAAAGTGCGACGCCACGCTCATCGCCTCAGCCTGACGGTAATGTGCCTTGTTCGCGCGGAAACGATCACCTGAGGCCAATAGATCATATCCCTCTCCATAGATACCGATGCCCCCTCACACTTGCCGCCGTCCACTTAGTGAAACAACAGCTTTACTTCGCCCATGCTATCCCATCCCTCAGCGTTATAAAACGCGCCAACTCGCGTAGTGTTAAGATATACCGACCCTTCGACTCCCACTGGCATGCCGCCTAAATTCACGCTCTTTTTCGCATTGATTGCGCTCATTTCGACGGTCGTATCCCAGGATGCAGCCGTCAAATTCACCCTCCCAGGGACGCCAGACAAGGCGTTCGTCGTCCCGCAGGGCTACATCGGGTTCGGGATCGAAATGAAGAGCTTTCCCGACTATCTAGGTTCGTAACGGTTCACCACTCAGCCAATTCATTGCCGACTCAATGAATCCAATTCATTCTTAGGCCGCGCCACCCCGAACAAGTTCTCCCACTTCCTCCTCGCGCAACTCTCCAACGCGACCAACAGCCCGATCCACATCCGTGTTGGCGGTACCTCGATGGACAACACCAAGTTCTCCGCCGCCCTGACGGACAAAGCGATCGACGTCACAGGCGACTCCTCCAAGTGCCGCCTCCACACCAACATCACCATCGGCGCGCCCTGGGTACAGTCCTTCGCGCACTTCCCCGCCTCCCTGGCGCGTTACACGCTCGGAATCCCCCTCGCGCGCAAGGACGTGTCCAACGGGGTGCAGTTCGCCGCCGCCGCGGTGCGCAACATGCCCGGCGCGCTCGCGCAGTTGGACGCGCTAGAGATCGGCAACGAGCCTAATTTCTACCCGCTCTTTGGATGTGGGGCGCCTGATCGCCCAAAATCCTTTGGCCCGCCGGAGTACGCTGTTGGGTGGAACGGGTATGCGGCGAGCTTGAAGGACGGGGTACCCGCGCTAAAGGCGAGCGCGCGGAAGGATTGGTTCCAGACATTCGCGCTGTCGTCGAGCGTTGATCTTTCACTTTGGGATTTGTGAGTTTGATCGCAGGTTGTTGAGAAACGATTGACCTTTCTTCGCAGATCCAAAGTCTTCACTCGACTGAATCAAGGTGGGTTCGTCAAAACTGTGTCGCAGCACTAGTGAGCCAGTACATTGCTTCCTGCGAAGAGATAAATTAATATAATCGAACTCAACAGCTACCAAGCAGACGCCAGCGGCCCTCTGAAAGGTGAGCATTTCGTCCTTTCGTCAAATCAAAGCTCAGACACGAACTGAAATCGGAATCCCCAGCCGAACTCCTCACGCACAGCACCACCGTCTCCAAAATGGAAGGCCACTTCCGCGCCAACGTCGACTTCACCGCCGCACACAACGTCGCGTTCGTCCTCGGCGAGGTCGGCAGTGCCATCGGTGGGAACGGTACCGCCAACCCGCAGCTCGACGGTACGCTCGGCGGCGCGCTCTGGACGCTCGACTTTTTGCTGTACGGGATGACGATGGGCATCACGCGCGTGTCGATGCAGCTGGGGACGGGTTTCCGCATCGCGGCGTGGCAGCCTATCGACGGGGGCGCGGGCCACCCCAAAGCCGTCGCGGGCAACTACTACGGGCTCGTCGCCGGCGCCAAGTTCATCGGCTCTGCGGGGGATTTCAAGATTCGGCAGCTCCCCATGGACGACCATCCCGACATTGTTGGGTACGCGGGGTACAACAACGAGAAGTTGACCAAGATTGCGGTGTTGAATCTGCAGCTTTGGAACGGTGGCCCCCGGGCGCAGAGGAGCATCTCGCTCAAGGCGCTGGGCGCCGACGTTAAGAGGGTAAGGGTATCGAGGTTGACGTCCACCGCGGGTGCCGCGTCCGGTAAGGCTATCAACTTTGGAGGGAAGCATTTCAGCGCGGAGAACGACGGGACGGTGTCCAACCTTGGGCCGGCACCAACGACGGCTAATGTTGTGAATGGGGCGGTGACGTTGACGGTCGCCGCCTCGCAAGCAATCGTGGTCGAGGTTCTCAGGAACTAGTTTACTGCTGCAAGTAGCAGTACAGTAGTTATGCATGTCGGCTCGAAGTTCAAGGTTGAACCGAACTGTCCAGAGAAAGCGCTGTACCACGATGTAGGGCCACCCGCCATCGAAGAGAGAATCTGCGACGCCCTCAGGCGGACGCGAGCGCACTCGCTCGGTTGTGAAAGTAGTGGTTCAACTTCAACCGGAACCATGTACCGATGATCCGAATGTAACTCCGACGTCGGCAGCTGTCGGCGCAGAGGAAGGCAGGTCGAAAGACGGGGAGCAAGCGCTCCTGTGAACGCGATGGATCGGGGTGCTCTATCAGGACGACGAAAATAATATATTACAAGAACATAGATAGGGAAGTGGTTGAACCGGGTCTGAAATTCAGTCTGCGTCAGAAACCGGCGTCAAACTTTCGCTGGACTTCCAGGTTTCTGCATGTAACGGTGAGCGGTTCGAAATATACATCATCGCAGGCGTGCCTTACAGTGCCGACGGATCCGAATGGCGCCCTCTGCTCGCCCACACGGACTCAGTTCCATGGGTTCATTCAACATGTTCAAGACAAAGCTCACCGGATCCGAGTCCTCATCCAGGCTATATCCCCGGGTCCTCTTCGACGTTGCGTCGTCGGTCATCTGGCCGTGCTCGACCGTGCGCGAGATGTGGATGGTCTGCGACTCTGTGGCTGCATGGTTGAACATGTTGGACAAGGTCGTGATCCGGTGGTGCGTGTTGAAGCTTTGATTCTGATTAGTAGGTGTGGATTGAGATGGATCTTCTTCGTTTAGGCCCTTGCCGCGGAATGATGTCCGGGAATTGAGCCTATGGAAGGGCGGTTCAGCAGGTCGCGATGATGACAGACATGGATTCAAGTACATGCTCAACATTGCATTGATGGAAACTGGGAACACGGCTTCAGTCGATAGTGGGACGGAGAAGAAAGAAAACAACCTTTGACGGCGGTAAGGTACATCGGGATCCAGTAGACCTTGTGTGACCGAGTTACGAACTATAAATCACAGTAAATCAGCGGAACGTCTGTGAAAAATTCGGGAATCCACACCAGTAGCAGACACCCAAACCAAATTGCGGTCCCGACGAGGCCACGGGGGAACAGATATAGATAAATCTCATCAAAAAGTGTGCGCTCGCTACGGTTTCGCATTAGTATGCTCCTAATTTACGGAGGAAAGGGCCTCACGGTGAGCGTTTTGAATATTGGACCAAGGCAATGAATTCCACAAGGGAAGCGAGCATGGTGAACGCGAGCGCGAATGCGATGAGCGCCTTCGTGGTTCAGTCCCCGCTGCTACGAATAACACCGGTGCTCACCCGAATGGAGGCCAAATGCGCAAACAGGGGAGTGTTGAACATCGAGGCGACCATTGCTAGGAACGTGGTTGAAAAGCGCAACTCGATGGCTTGTTGGAATAGCAAAACTCACCGAGACTCAGGCCTATATAGGTAATGGTGAGCGCGGTCCGAATATGAGCAGATTATTCACGTACAGAACGCAGCAACGGAGATGATAGCCTGGTGCGAATTAGCGTGGTGCTCATTGCGGTGAGCGGAGAAACTTGCCGACAGACCGGCAGCCCAGATATTCTGGCTCACTAAACGATATTATAGTTGAGAAAACCTCGGTGTTCAAAAGTCAAAACGACGTACATTTCCAGATTCGAAGCGAGAAGAACCTTCAGAAAATCAGCGTGTCAGCGAGGTCCATTTAAACATGCCGTGGATCGACGCACAGTTGTACTCCAAACATGGCAAGCGTCTTCATTCGATGAGTGAATATTGTCAGTGGATGAGGACATATCGGGTGCGTACAGACAGAAGGAATTGGGCCTGTGTTGATTTTAACGTGTGGCGAGGTCTTGAGACGAATGAACACGTACATTAAATGTTCTAGAGATCCCGCATGAGGTCAGTTATGGTGAGTGCAAGGATTGATCACACCGCTGAAGTTCGACCAGACCGTCGATGTAGGGGAGGGAGAGAACCAGGTACGTGTGTGCACTTTAAAGTAGGGTCACCATCCGCGTTGTGGATGACCGTATCCGGTATGGCGTACGTTTTTGACACTTGTTGGAGTTATTATGAGTACCTTCGGAGGCACAAAATGGAGCCTCACCAAGGGCCGAGGTTACGGTGTCAAGTGCACTAAATGGTTCATTAGACTGTCCCCCCGCGGATAATGAAGAGCTCGTACAAGATCATCGAGACCTTGGCGTGTCATTAGCCTTGACCAAGTTCCCCAAAGCCTGGAGAAGACGCACAAATAATTTCAACCCCCAGTGATCAGCGGGGTAGCCCGAAAAGTACACATAGGTCTCTGCGGACGAGCGCCGTTAGTAGATATGGTTATATGTGGCTTTAGACAGACGAAAGAAGGTGAAGCCATAGCCGGCCATGGAGAGGGTGAACCTGACGCCGATGAGACTCTGAGTCGGAGCGAATGCTGTTTGTACGAGTGAGCGCGCACCCGATGAAGAGCACCCCAAAGGTCTGCTTGGGATTCGTTGGGTCAGCGACGGACATGACAGATGAGAGGTGAGCGACTGTGGGATCAACTTGGAGCGAATGCTGTGCTCAGTGATCCAAATTCAACCGTGGGAATATATGTTTCCAACACGTTTTTCGCCTGCAAGCGATCCGTGGAGAGCGGAGCGGCGGCAAAGGTCAGATCTATTCCCGTGCAGAACTCGTTTCTGTCAAGGTCTCCACAGGTGATTACACATTTGTCGGCTCAACCGGTCAATTAATACATACTGTAATTACAGTGCTAGGAAGTAGGTAGAAGTAGCCTGTGCCCTTCGGTGACCAGGAGAACAAGCACTGAAGTCGAGGGTGGCCGTGATATCACGCCGGCTAGACAATGGCCGACAAGTGTACTCGTTTCATCGGTTGTCTTTAATACAAAATCTCTTGACTCGACCCGACGCCACGTTGAGAGAAGGAGTCGATGAAGCATGGCCGGCAATCAGAAGATATAGAAAACTTGGGCTAGAGCCTAGCATTGGAGGCGGAGATCCGAGAATACGTTCACATTCTCCACTGATTTGCAACTGATAGATACATGGCAGCCGATCCTCGCCTTCCAGTACTCCAGTAGCGACTCATTGTCGATTGTCGTTTATAACATCAAAATTCAAGTTGACTGTGCATTCCACCGGTCAGAAGACATTGTCGCTGACTGAAAAATGAACCTACTCGTTTCCTCGGCGTACAAATGACGCCGTAACTTGACCCGAGAGTTCAACCTGGTCCGAATCAGAAGAGCGATCAGGATGGGGAAACAAAAGTAGATACATGACGAGAAGAGAGTTAACGTAGACTGTCGTATTCGTGAGCGCGGTGTTGAGTAAAGGAGCAGTCGAGGTGCATACGTTTGCTAAGAAGCAAGTGAAAGACGACGAAAATGAAATTTTCCGGCAACGCGAGCCACTAGAATGGTGTTTCTCCGTCAGTGGTTCGACAGGCGGATGATCGCACGCACCAGGGCAAGGTTAAGAGCGGTGGCGACACTAAATCACAATGGTTAGATAGATGAACGGGGATACGATGAAACTTTGACCTTATGAACAAGCCGACGCTGATGGAGTACATGATGATACTATTTACAACTTCCGATGTTCTGTGTGAAGGAATTAACAGTGTATCGTGATCCTCGTGTCAGAGCGCACCTTCGGATGGTGTTATTGCCTCTGCCGGCTCGGAGGAAATACACCATTGCCCCAGCAATGAGGACGTCGCACATTAGGCTGCAGCTGAGCTCGATCTTGCCGGAGATCTAGTTGGGTTGAAACTATCAAGTGGTTGCAGGGAGATTAATTCATTTACAGACCTCAAAGCTTCTGGAAGTTTGAGTGACATTGGGGTTCTGGGTTTGGATTAGGTTGATGGCCTGGACTGGCAAGCCTCATCAGGCCAGTCGTCAAAGGGGAGGTAAGAAAGAAGCATACCCAGTCCACTCCCTGAATACGACTCATGTTAATAACCGGAAGTAGACACGACGGGACCTGCCTATCTGCCCGCTGGCGAGAATTAGCTGCATCGAACAATCAGCCGAGGTAGACTTGAAGAAAAGTCAAAAACTTCCCACAAGCGGAGCGACAAATTTATTTTTGTTGCTCACTGTAAGCTGTCGTGAGTCCCGGGATCGCAGGTGACCGAAATGAGACGCACAAATGTATAGTCTTGCTGCGTACGAGCTGTGTGCATAATCAACCGGAATGTTACAGGGGATCTGTATGTGCAAACGATACCATTGAACGATGAAGATTATTGTGTACTATCACGGTGAATCAAGCACGAGAGCAGCTACATTGCGAGGTAACTCACTGTTAGGACGAGTCCCACCTGACGCCAGATAAATTCAGTGTAACGTACTCAAGTAGCCAAAATTCACGGACACAAAACAGTCTGGATGAAAACGGCAATCAATAAAGAGAAACGAGGATTGAACAGTCAATGCAGACATGGGCATAATCGGTCCCAACAGCTTGATTATAAACCATTCATAGGTGGATTGCAATTGACAGATTATGTGCGTTGTGTCGAGGAGGCTGAATAATGGTTCAGATCGACGAAGAAACCGCAGCAGGGCCGTCCTCGTACAACAATATTCCGACCTGAAACAATAACAGTGAGGTTCTTGTGCGAAATCTGGGGGCGAGCGAGAACCTACCACAAGCTTGATGTAGACGGGGTCATCGGGGAAAGACCGATAATAATACGCGACTTGGGCTACTCCGATTCCATAAAGACTGCCGAAGCTATTGAGGGTGAGCTTAAACGGGGAAGAGCCCTGCATACGGCGGTGTGAGCATGGCGGCTGCCGTTGCATCAGTTCAAGTAAACTTCAAGTGACCAGGCAAGCTCACCAGTTATCAACGGGACGCCGAATGTACCGAGGTAGCCTGGTGGATAGAATTCGGTGGGCGTCGCCATCGGTTAATACTCTCGGGAAATCCGGAGACGCGTGCGTTAAGTAGTATCAGAGTGGAGTTCGTCACCGGACGATCTCACGACTGGCGCTAGTCGTTTCAACATCCAGGGATAGATTGATAGCACCAGCGCTTCTGTGTGTATCAATCTTTACCTCCCCGTGGCTAGCGGTGTTCATTGTTAGCGATGCGACACTGTTGGAAGCAGATTGGCGCCAGTCGGAACTCCGCTCACTGGCCCGCTTCGGAAACCTGGTTTTTGGACGTCGTGGTCGGTTATGCTGGAGCTGGCATTTTCAGAGATTCCTTGTTGCAATTCGATGGAGGGGAACACGCTAGAGGAGAAGGGTTTCGAGCTCGCAGTCGCGCATCGTGGTCACAAACAACCCAGTTCGCCGGCAATCGTTCGGTACTGATCCGAATGTTGGGATGGTGAAATGTTACCTCTGCAGCTTGTTTGCAACTCCCGCTCACGATTGGCGCTGGTCGAGGAGGCATCGAGGACGGAGTTCTGCCTCCCCCGCAATGAGCACCCTCCTCGAGCACGCAACAAAAACTGCACAACGAGAGAGGTGCTGGGTCGATTCCCTCGGCGTTGCGGAGTCGCGTGTTCAAACCACTGTTTGAGGGGTTCGCGCCACAGAATCTCTGAGTAAATTTCTGCTGTTGTAACGGTTCCTCGCCCTCTGTTCGATGGGTGCATACTTATATTACAACTTTCGTCAATTCGCTACGAGAATTCGACCTTCCGTCATCAGCAATCAAGCACTGAGGTCGAGCGTGACTGGGATGATACCAGTTAGTCGATATCGTGGCAAGTAGACGATACACCTACTCATTTCGTCGGTATAGAATTGGCGTCTCAATTTGACTCGAGAGTTCAACCTATGGCAAAAACTATCAAGACGAGCATGAGAGTGGGAAGCGACGCATGAATGCATACATGACAAGGAGGGAATTGACGTAGACTGAAGTGTGGTGAGCCTGGCATGGGTTATAACCGATAGTCGATTGGGGTACGGACGTTTGCTGAGGATCAAGTGAAAGATGATGAAAGTAAAGTTTTCCGGCAGCGCGACCCACTATGAGGTTGTCGGAGTGTGATTGGATGGCGCAGATAAATACACGCACCAAAGCCAGGTTCAAAGCGGTGGCAACACTACCCTGCAGTGGTCAGATAGACATAAATGCCGCGAAAAGGTTTGACCTTGTGAAGAAGCCGACGCTGATGGAGTATATTATCATACTATTCACAACCTCTGACGTTCTGTAAAAAAAAATAGCATTTACCAATGGTCCCGATGTCTGAGAGCGCACCTGCGGATAGGGATGTTACCTCCACTTGTCCGGAGGAAATACGCCATCGCCCCAGCAATGAGGACGTCGCATACTAGACTCGAGCTGAGTTCGAACTTGCCAGAGATCTGCTCGGTTGAATTATTCAATGGTCGCAGGGAGACCATTTGATTTACGGACTTTGAAGCTGCTGGAGGTTTGAGTGACATCGGGGGTTTCGTTTTTCAACGTGTCGACGGATTGGACTTTCAGTGATCATCATGCTAGTCGCCAAAGGGAGCGTAAAAGCAGCTCACCTATCCCACTCCCTACATGCGACTCAGTATTAATAACCGGAGTAAACCCTAGGGAACCTGCCTATCTGTCCGCAAGCGAGTATTATCTGCGCCGACCGACTTAGTCGATACGATGGAGGTGGACTCAACGAGAGTCAAAACTCGCCACAAGTGGAGCGACGAATTTATTTTTGTTGCTCACTTGTGTGCTGTCGTGAGTTGCGGGATCGCAGTCGACCGAAATGAGACGCACAGATGTACAATCTTGCTGCGTACGAGCTGTGCGTGTGATCAGCCGGAAATTCAGAGGCCAGGGCGAGACTGAGATACCATTGAACAATAAAGATGATTATGTACTATCCGAATTTAACACGATGGAATCATAAGCCTTGCTGGATAAAACTCGCCGTAAGGACCACTGCAATCTGATTCGAAAGAATATTAGTTCAACGTATAAGTGGACAGTATCACGGACACAGAATAGTCTGCATGAAAGCCGTCAGACGGAGATGAGGATTGAACATGGGTCACGGTACATGGGTAGAATCGGTGCGAGTAGCTTGATTATGAACCATTCATAGGCGGATTGCAAGAAACAGATGATGTGCGCTGTGTCGAGGAGACTGGATGATCGTTCAGATATTCGTTAAAAGAGTAGGATCTCGTACAACAATATTCCGACCTAAATCAGGCATTGAGTTTGTGCCTAAATATATTGCGAGCGAGACATACCACGAGCTTGACGTGGATAGGGTCATTGGGGAACGAGCGAAAATAATATGTGACTTGAGCAACTGTGATTCCGTAGAGACTGTTGGAACTATGGGTATGAGCGTCACCAAGAAAGAGGATTGTGCATACGGTGGCGTGAGCATTGCACCTTTCGTCTTCACGTTAGTACAAGTAAACCTTCAGATGAGACAATCTCACCGATTATCAACGGTAGACCAAGTTTATCAAGGTAGCCTGGAGGGTTAAGTACCGCGGTAGGAGGCGTCATTGAGGAAATCGAACGCTGTGGAAGTTCGGGAACGCATCTTAAGTAGGTGGGGAAGGAGTTGTTCACCCATGCCACGGCATACAGCTATCTCCGAAGTGGAGTTGGAACGCCAGATGCCCAAGTTCCGAACTCTGCGAACACCAGATAAATTCGGAATGTGCTATGAAAAGGATCAGAAACTCGTCGTGCATTCAGCCGCCACCGGCAAGATTGCACATAGAACTCCAGTTTCGTAACCCCGACTGCTGGACGCCCCAAAGTCTCCAACGGTGTGACTTCACGGAGAAAACGACTCGGAGTTGTTCAGGTTCGAAGCTCAACTTCTTTGCGAACAATGAGCTCGAGTGACCGGGGTCAAAAATTCAAACATCCGAGCCGCCAAACCAGATCGACATGGAAACGTTGGACTAGCCAGCGGAGGCTGGTCAGGTCGATATTGGGTCGCAGGCGTACAGATGGCGGTGAACGGTTGAGCGTGGAGCCTGTGAGTTCGTCTCGTAGCCCTGCAGTGCGTAATGGCTCCAACGAGCCACCCCGCCCTGCCCCACTGTCCACTTTTTCTGTATCGAATGTAAAAGAGACCACTTCGAAGATGGATTGTTGCACCTTGGGACTGATGAACGCTCGACGCGTCGCTGGCAAGAATTTGGGGGATTCCCGTTCAGTTCGCACAACAGATCAGACTCGGCCAGTGAATTCCTGGGTTCGAGCCGGAGGAGACGTCGGACCCAGAGTGCGACTAAATCTTTAGGTTTTGCAGTGGTAGATCCGTTCGGGAGGAGCCTGAGCCTGAGCTTCGGGTAGAGAGAGAGAGAGCATAATGTATTTGGCATGTATGCGCAGAAATTGCGCAGAAAGCTGAGGCTCGTTTCAGTGAATGTTTGCCTCCAGAGCGGTTGTTACTGAGAAAGTATCCGAAATTTTGTGGTGGTGGTTGAGGAGCGAGAGGCGCATTCAACTCCGGAAGTTGATGGGAACGGTGTCATAATGGCCCTTTTGTCTTCTACGACGCTCCTTTCCCAGACCACGACTCTCTCAAGCCCCAGTATCATCCAGCAGGGTGATTCGCATTTGCCTCACCTCTGACATCCATGTCCCCCACTGTCCTGAAGCGCAAAATATGCGCCGCCTTCGCCTCCATGCAAAACTTCACCCTGACCTGCCGAGGCCTCCGTCCCTCAACCCATCAATTTTGGAAGCCAAGCTAACCGTCTAGTCCGCCCATTCTGTCCGAAGCAGCCTGTGTCCCCGCGTTGCGGCCAGACGGCTTTTTCTACGTAGTCAGCACATCCGTGCGCCGTACAAGACTCGCGCATATCCTACGGCTTCCCCTGTGGCTCCCAGCCGTTCCCGCCGACGCTGTATCCTCAATATGGCTCGTGTTCTCCGCCGGCGCACGAAACGATTAACCGTCTCAAGTCAATGACGGGCAACACCGATCTTCTGACTGACGAGGACTCGACACTCACAAATCTCTTCAACTGGACGGCGGGGCGCTATCCGGTGCACACCTTCGCGCATCAGCATCAAAGGCGTGCAAGCGCGGTTCTGGGAATTCCTGACGAGCTCAGGCAACAAGGTGCGTTCCCATTCCACAAATTCACCCTAATGACCCTGCTCCAGTTCTCCTGTACCTGCAGTACCCGCCACTCAAAGGCCTCAAGCGCTCGTCCCTCATCCGATGACAGTCATGTCCGTCCCGCCCCTGTGGAGGTATACACGGCCCTGCCCGAGCCCACCATCTCGCTAATGATGTGCGCATGCCGCGGCACTAAAGATCCTCAAGACGATGGGGTCGATGGTGTTGGGAGGCGGAGGAGCAGCGCACGGTCAAGAGTGCAGCCGTGTCGGTATTGCAACAAAACATTATACGCTCGAATGATGTGATGGCCTGATGCGCATCATCCGGCAGGTTGCAGGACCCCGGAGACACACCTGGCCCCTTGTATCCTGCCCGTGTCCAGGTGCTCCTCGTCCGAGTCGTCGTCCCGACATCACGCCTTTAACTGACAACACGCCCAATGCTCTGCAGGCTGCGGGTACATCGCTTACTACTACTGTCCCGTTTCCGTCACGCCGTTCGGGCCCTTGACGCTGCGCACAGGCCCCAGCAGCACGCCTTCGCAAAGCATCGCCCGGTGCACGCCCCCACGCTGTATCACCGTAGTCGCGTCTAGTTGCGTGTAGCTTTAGCCACTACTTACGCGCAGCCGTAGCACGTTTTGAAATAACGGGGCTTAAATTCATTCTAGCAAAGATTCAACAGGATCCAATGGGCCAACCCAGATAACCAAGCGGCAGCCAAGAGGTACCCGCCGCTGAAAGCCGAGACACTAGGTACCCGTGGGAGGGAAATGTTGATGCATCACAGAATTACTATACATGGTCTGACAGGCACCATATATGGGTATTGATGCGATCATTATTACGGAGTCTGTCTCCAAAGCCTCAGGATTTTTTTTCGAAAGTTGCGCAGAGAGGTCCAATTCGTTCAGAAAAATAAGTGGTTGAGGGTTTCCTTTTGGGGAAAATTTTCGTTCCCACGGGTACCTAGTGTCTCGGCTTTCAGCGGTGGGTACCTCTTGGCGGCAGCTGAGGGCTTCACGTCAAAACACATTCAGCAACTCAAAGGGCGCATGTACCGTACCGCGACGTACCAAGTGCACTGACAACTTGAACAAGGTCTGGAACCCAACCAATCCACGCCGCCACGTACCCACGCCCCATCGGGTTCGCTCCGCCGCCAGTCGCTTGCTTCCTCGGCGCCGACGGTTTCGTAGAATTTGACAATAGCTCGAGCCTGGCCCCTCACTGCGAGTTGCACGTTGGTGATGAACATCGATGAACCCTTGCCCATGTTCGTTTCGAACACGCGCACAGCGCATCCCCGTGCAGGCCTCGCTGCGCCCGCACCCGTCCTTCCTCTTCCATCACATTTTCCTACTGCAATCCTTCTCTTGTATCAAAATCCTGAGTGCACTTGCTTCTTCCAGTGCGGGTCCAGGCTTCTGTAGTCGAAGAACTGCCATAACATTTAGGGCTTTTCTCAGGAATCCTAACTTCAACGGAAAGCCATCGAGGTGAGGAGTCCATAAATTGAATCGAACCTACTTGGAAGTCAAAGTTGGGTCAGATCGAAGGGACCCATGTGCACCTGCCAATGAGGGGACAAAGCTGCAAAGGAGCGACTCGGAAGTTGAGTGCTCCTTAACTCGGAGAATTAATCGACGCGCACCAAGGTCAGTGAATCATGAATGTTGCAGCATGCATAGTTTTCATCGCTGACCCGGAGGACCAGAAGCGCAGTGCATACACCGGACTGAGAGCTGAAAGGCACGATGGAACGAAGATCAGTAAATCAACAAAATTCAACCACAGACTTACCTGGATTCAAACTGACAAAGGTTCGGTATCCCGAGCCTGAGGTTAGAACTTAGATGGAGCCGCGAGAGAGTCAGTACTTAGACGAATAAATGAATGAGGCGTGATTCACGTACCTGGGAACCATCCAAGCCGGTCTTCAACAGAAGTATCTGATCATAAGTTGCACTACTGAAGCACGGTCAGTAAGATGCTGCAGCATGTAATATTCGCAAACCTCGGTCCCGATGAACTCAGTTCTGGTTTCTGGAGACCAGAAACGCTGTGCATTTGTCGGTATCTTGAGGTGAGGGTTGCAAGACACGCCGGAACATAGATCACTGGCAGTTGAATAAATCAACGAAATTCAACCACGGACTTACTTGGATTCAAAGTGACACAGGTTCGGTATTTCGAGGCTAGAAATTCAAAAGAACCTTGAAAGAGTTGGTACTTGATGGACTAGAGGCGTTAACGCACTGTTTAATCGCTCGAGGTTCGAGTTTAACATCAGTTGAACCCTCGACTGGACCAAACAAATCAAGGTTGAACTGTTAGTGTTCAATGAGCAGAGGAAATTGAACCAAGACCCCGTAGGGCAGGAACATCAATAAACACATACATGGGGTCAAATAGTGCACATTTGAGCAAGCATGGCACATTTTTACGCCGATGTGCCGTGCTTGATTCCACCCACAATGCCGTTTCGTCTCACGCACAGCCCCACCCAGCTCTTTCTCTTGAACCACCACCACCCTGCCAGAGCGCTTCCGGGGGGGGGGGGGGGACTTCGAAAGCACGTCAATATGGCATCCAGTACCACACCAGCATCTAACACCCGACGGCTGACCAGGAACACAGCTGTCAGCGTGTTAATTGATGAACCTTTGCGAAACTACGTACGAGGGCCGACTTCGCCTCTTCCTGACGCGCTCAAGTAGGTCTTCAACGTTCAACCTTCATCGCGCCGAACACCGCAAAATTCCTCGACCATGAATGGATTGGTGTGACACAAATCAGGCAGTTCATCGACGCGTCTCGAACACGTCCAACACCGGGAGGGAAGGAATTTCCCCCGATGCTCATGGTGCCTGAATGAACGCTGTTTGAAATTCTTTCGAATTCCGCATACGACTCGAATCTGGAGGTAATGAAAGCTCTGAGACCTGGGTCTCGTTCCTCCGGCGGTATGTCCGCTGTGAGCTTTGCTCAGTCAACCTTTCAGATCTCGCCAGATCCTCAAAGGACAACCCGGTTGGGCGGACGTGATACGTCCCCTTCCTCGTTTAGCGGCAGGTGCTTGGTTTTCAACGGTAACCAGACACTCACGGCGCCATGGGCAGCACCATTGACTGAGTCGCCGCCAGCTCCCTCTCCGCCCGCCCGCGTTCTCGGGTCAACCCAGCCCACATTGTTACTTCGACGCGGACACGCAGAATGACCCCCGGCCTCCATGAAGATGTTCTCTTGACGCTGCTTTGAACTAGTGAGTTAAAGGATTAAGGTGAGGCAGATATGAGGGAGTGTCTCGAGTTGTTCGATGTGTCTTCGAGTCGGATTGGAATGAAGCCTGAGGCCCCATCAAGGAATTGCGTGAATTGGAGATATCATTCATCCTTGGAGGACAGATGAGACTATCAGGATATGCTTATATACTTTGGCTACTGGAGCGTTACAATTTGTAATGAGTGAGGCTCAAGTGAAAAACTTGCCTGAGATTTCAACCGTGGGAATTCCCCATCAAGGCATCACGGTGAAGTCTCCTTGCGAGAAACACGTCGGGGTGAAGTGGTATAGCAACAGAAATGTTGGAAGGATGTACTTACATGGAGGAAGGGTTAGCTCATATATGGGGAGATCCACCAGCGGGTCAACTGGATTTGTGTCCTTTCAACTGAACTAGGGAGCAGTCAAGGTTTGCGAGGGAACTACACAAAACGACGGAAGCGACGTTTACTACCGAAAAGGAGGGTCGAGTACTGGACGTACCAGAGAGTTATTGTGCATCAAATTGTCAATTTGGATCCTGTCAATTTGGGGTCACCACGGCTCGGGTTGGAATATTCAACCTGAGGTTACTTAGTACTTACTGGTCGTTCAGATAGAACGAAGACACGACCCACGCTGTCATCCGCGAGTACGGCCAGCTTCTAGATCTCGTAAAACGCACCAGCTGCTTTTGCTTGCCTCAGTCTAGGTATGTGTGCTTCTCTTGAGTCTTCACGGCGGGCGCATACTAATCAAATATATAGGCACATAGCTCTAATGCAAGGCGTGCGGCGTCGAGCAGATGCAACTGCGGTGAGACGGCGATGCTACTGGCAGTCGGCGGGAACCGGAGGTATCGTCCGCGCCGCGTCCCACAGAGACCGTCGAGCCACTTGGAAAATGCGGGGCAAATTCGGATTCGCATGACAGCACGCGTCAAAGCGCAGCGCTCAAGTAGCTCACCGTAAATTGCGTGCGCACGCTGTATCCGTACAGCCAGCCAGTGAACAGCTGGGAACGAGCGGAAGAGGGGTAGGCGCTGTTGGCCGCCAGGCTCCTGATGGTACTACGGCTGCCCAGGCGAGGGGCACGGGGAGAGGGCGGGCAGTGCAGGCAAGAGAAATGGGGAGGGGAAGGGAAGGCTTAGGCGGCGGCGATGGCGGGACGGGTGCCTGGGGTCTCTGGCCCTTGCCGCTTGAGCATCACCTCACATCACGCAGGATCAGCACATTTGACGCGGCATCAGCTGCCGGAACCGGATCAACCAAGCGTATAATGTTCTGTTGCCATATGTCGGTATCGCTCGCTGATCACGCGCTCGCGAAGCTCCAGTCGCAGGTGGCGTTGTTGGCCGCGCAGCTCGAGGGGATTGCGCAGGAAGATGAGGTTTTACCGCTATATCAAGTCCCTCGATTTCTTCGTTACTGGTCTTCGTAGTGTATGAACCAATTCTCCTCGCCGCAGTTAATACCATCCTCCTCCTCCTCCTCGCTCAGGCATAATGCGCTGTAAATTCATAACCGCTGTGGCTTGAGCACGAGCCATGGTGATTTCTTTGTGTTCCATGAAGTCCCGATGAGAAGGAAACAAAAAAGGATGTGCTAAGGATGCAAAACAATGGCAGCACGGTGGCTTGAACACCGGACCTTCAGATTTACCGAACGACTTCAGTCTGCTGCTCTCCCAACTGAGCTATGCCGCCGAATGCAAGCATCCTCACGTTAAAGGCCAGGATGTTCGCAGTGATTTGTTCATGTTTTGAGCGGGCTTTGATGATCGATCATAGTTCATTCTCCACGAACGACGACCACTTTTGCGCGCTGCTGTCGACCTCCGGGTTCCCGAACAACCTTCGACTCAGCTATTCCCTTGGCAATTCCCTCTCCTTTCTGGAATCTGGTGGCCATGATGCTCCCTTGCAGCAGTTGTCTCAACCCGGACGGCTTTTTTCCGCCCTTCAAGTTTTCTGCGAGTCTTTTCTGCGAGTCCTGGGGACAATACCGCAATACAAGAACTTCCCTCGACTCACAGAGCAACGCGCAGCTTCCCACTCGAATGCCCGCTTCCCCAATGCTAAGTTCTTCTCACGACGGTGACGTTCTCAAGTTCAATCCGCCGCATGTGGTAGGCTGTTGAAGTGGCATTCTCCACTCTCTTCAAGTTCAACCACGATGGTCGACACCGGTGTCGGCAAGGAGGTCTAGGCTTTCCTCCAACGCTGCAAGGTCCAAAGTCAAGAGTCAAGCCCAGAAATATTGCGCCTACCACACCGCTGACTATCGGAACAGCGCTCTTTTGGCTCCTTGGGACCAGCCGTTTACTACCAGCTCGCAGCCGTGGCATTTGCATGGCATACATGGGAATACCGGCGACGCTCCTCGCGAACCGGATTTGACCATGGGAGCCAATTTGTGTGGGGCCTCCGTGTATAAAGCTTGGCCAGAAAGCTTGGCCATTCCTCTCGCGCGCACTACCAGTACCCAAAGAGAGTAATGAGCCCTTTTGCTTTACTTTTATTTGCGGCGCTTGTACTCGGGAAACCTCCGGTCGTTGTGGGTCCAGTACAATTTACTCGCAGATGCTTTATATGACGGGTTTGATTCCAGGTCGAAGACAAGCGAGCCTTCGCCGTCTTGGATCCCGCCGGCCCCTTCCGTAACGTCTCTGGGCACTTCGAACCCAACCCAAATGCCAACCTGACTCCTCCGTACTTCCAAGTGTACGACGAGAGGTTCAATGCGATTCTTGGCCCTAACCCGTCCATTCGCGTCATTGTGGAAAACGACACCTTCGCATTCGCGCATGATGGCTGTGTGTGGATCGAGGAGACGGACCAGATATTCTTTACTGGAGGAAAAGTACAAGGGCGACCGGTAATTAAAAATCAACCCATACGAGCGTGAGCTTAACACTGTTGAATCTCAGGTCTCCATGATCAACTTGAATGACCTCAAGACGAGCCCGACGGGCTTGATCAACTTTACCATCGCACGTAAATCATATTGCATCCATCCCTAGGTTAACACTTGTGTAGCTTCCCCTCAGCAAGGATGTTCAGATAAACAACGGCGCTACCTTGTTCCGCAAAGACTTGCTACTAGTGACCACCGGACAGGGTGCCCTCCCTCCGAGCCTTATCAGAATGAACACCAACCCACCATTCAACGACACGATCATATTAAATAATTACTACGGGCGCCAATTCAACTCACTCAACGACGCCAAGGTCCACCCCAAGAGCGGTGCTATATTCTTCACAGACGTCACGTACGCCCCAATTTCTGTAGCTGAGTTCTAAGCTGATGCGGTTCGTGCAGTTACGGGTTCGAGAACGGTTTCCGGCCGGCGCCTCAAATTCCGAACCAAGTGTACCGCTTTGACGCAGATACGGGCGAAGTGCGCGTCGTCGCGGACGGGTTCGTTCAGCCGAATGGAATCGCCTTTACGTCCGATGGCAATACGGCCTATATGTACGCCCTTCGCATTCTAAATCAGTCGATTAATCGCGGTTTATCTCTTTGCAGTGCAGACACGGGGGAAAGCCAGGCCGGAACTGTCGGGCTGGTTCCAACGGCTCCTGCAACGATGTGAGTGCGGTGTACTTATTTGATATCAGTTTGGAGGAACGGACAACCAACCGACTGTGTTCCAGCTATGCCTTCGACGTCTTGCCCGATACCCAGGCGTTCAGTAACCGTCGAGTGTTTGCGTTTTCAGACACGGGGGTTCCTGACGGCCTGGCGCTCGACACCAACGGCAATCTGTACGCTGGATCTGGCGATGGGACCCATGTAGGCGCTGTTCTTCGCCGAATATCGAGTTGCTTAAACAATCTGAACCTTCTCCAGGTATTTGATCCCAAAGGCACACTGCTGGGGAAAATATTCCTTGGTGTTAGCTCGTCGAACATGGTGTTTGCGGGGGCGGGGAGGTTGATTCTCATGGAGGACACCAAGATTTATCTCGCGGACATTGCAGCTACGGGACGAAGTCCGCCGTAAGTTTCGTCTGGCCCTGTGTTACATGTACTCGAATGTCCCAAGAGTTCATGATATCCTTTATATACATGAAATACTTCTCCAATACATACTCAGCGCTAGGCCAAGTCAGACATCGATTCTTTATTCTCCAAGCGTCGAGGATCCGCAAGATCGCTCATTACGAATGTCTCCTGCTTGATCCTGACTCCCGCGTTATCCCCCCTCTGGCCGAGGAACAAGTTGACCGCGGGCTTCTCACCCGCCTCCGCCCGCTCACCGCTGGGATTGTTGCCATAACGCGAAGGCGGGTATTTCGGCAGGGTGCTTCCTTCTGTGTTGACACCGCCGGTGGTGGAGTCGGGACCGGATCCCCGGACGCTGTTGCGCGCGTTGAGCGTCGCCAGGAAGCTGTTGACGTAGACTATTAAAGGAAGAGGTCAGAGCGGATATGCTGAATACGGTGAACGAAAGGAGTACGCACGATGCACGGTGACAAAGTCCATTGCCATCGCCCAGATGGATTGAGGCTTGGCGATCAGCTGGGAGATGTTCAGTGTGCTGGATTGCACGCAGATTATAGTCCAGTCCACTAACCACGCAAGTCTGGATGATTACAGCAACGCTGATCCAAGGAAATCAGTGTTGAACTTTGGTTGAGAATTTGAATAATCTCACGTTGTAAGAACGAATCGGTTCATGGCGTAAATCATCAACGTCTTGAACATATTGGTGGACCTGTCGGCTTGGTAGTAGTTTGGTAGGGAGACATGTCGAATTACACTCACCTCCTGTACACCGAACGGGTGCTCGCGTCATATAGCACCAGGCAGAGGACCGTCGCGGTAAGAGTATCCGAAAGAACACGGATAGAGTACAGCGGTACGAGCGCCCAATACTGTGGCACGGTGATAGGTTTTTGAATACAGGTGGCGACATTGGATCGGTCATACCACGATTGTGTGAAGCTTAGGCAACTCCCAAATCAAAATACTGACCAACCATTCAGTAAACGAAGAGTGAACATCTGAGAATTCACTCACAACTTGATTGCTACACCTGAGGGTGGAAGCGGACTCGTCAGCAGCGCGGCGCGGGGAGTGTAGCGTATTCACATAGCCCAAAACCTGCGCAGATGATCAGGTTTGAGGTCTACGAATAACAACCATATCTCCTACCAATTTGCGCGACAATGAGCACACCCTGGGAATAATCAGCAGTGAAATCGAACCCATGAGGGCACAGGTCGCACGAAAACTATGGCAGTTGCAAGCCTCCATTTTTTCTTGACCACTAAATATCACGTTCAGATAAATATGCGACGGCCAGTAAAGGTCGAGGAATTCTTACATAGGTACACCATCCGGGCAAAATAGCTTTCGGCGTGAGTTAGTGAAGCTCCTCAAGAACCCAGTTCGCATTTCGCACATTTGGATGAGGAAGCAGGTCGGTATCTGTTCCGCGATGCCGGGTTGAACATCCAGTCAGAAAGAGAAAAAGACCACTCACGCCGAGAGCGATGGCAGTCTGGGTTCGTGGCCAATGAGAGGACAGTAATCGGACTCGAAACTTGACTCACGTAGACAGACCTGAACAACGAGGGATGAGGGAGAGCCTTGACGATTTTTTTGGGAACTCACCACTCCCCGTCGATCAAAGAGAGCGGGTTGCTGTAGCTCAGGATCTAGATAATTGTCAGAAGGGAAAGGGCATAATTTAAGCGACATACCGAGTAGTGGTACACGGTATGGCAAACTGGTTTATCACTGTGTCATCGCGGCGTTAACTTCATGATGAACGACTCACTCATCCAAGTCTGGACGGACTCAATGAACCTGTCGAACGTTAAGGGATAAAATGGCAATGAAGCCATCGAAGGTCATACACGAGTACAGCGACCTGAAAGATGCAGCGGTCAGAGGGCACACAGATCGCACAGAAAGGGACGAACCATGTATTTCAGCCACTTGCTGTCGCGCGGGTAGTTGAGGTAGTAGATGTAGGTCTGGGAAGAGGTTAAATGGACCACCCATTGAAGCGCGAGAGAACCGCAATCAACTTGAAGGAGTGAAATGCCGAAAACTGGGAGTGAAACCATACAACAAATGAGAGAGCCACCTGCACAAATCATCGGCGACTGCAGTCTGGCAATCAAGGCATGAAGTACCATAGGTTTCCGAGAACTGAGCTTGGGTGAGGGGAGTGATCCTGTCCGGAAGCATGGGGGCAGACATATTCGAGTTGGTGGGTCAGATTCGACAGCGGGGGTCTGTCTGCACGGCGATTTTATATAACGCGACGAGCGTGATCCATCCCACGAAAGTTAAGTTTAGGTGTCCTGTATTGTGGATCTCGGCGGACGAAGCACGAGCGCTCTTGTGCTCCCGCACCGTGATGCCTTTTTCGCAACACCTAAATAAGAGCTGTTGCCAGTTGGGGATTTGTGGGCCTTTCGGCCGCGGCATAAAGACGGATCCCACGTATCGCTCTAGCGATAAATGGCATACATGTACCTCGGAGTCGGACAATTTGGACATTTTGGTAGGAAGCAGCCTTGGGTTGCCGAGCCTTGCCGAACTCCTGGCAATCAGCGCTTGTTCCGATCTTTCGCTGTCACTGGCCAGTGCTATCGTTGTCCTGAACCACGACTGTGGAATGAGCTTCCTTTCCTTTCCTCTGAACGTGAACATGGATACACAAATGGCGCCGAAGACTTTTCAAGAGCACGCGCACTCAACTGTTGACTCGAACACTCGGATACACTCTCCGCATCCTTCGATGCTGTTCCCCTCCCGCCCCTTCCTAATAGTAGGACAGCTCCCCACGCAGTTCCTCGAGCCACTTCAATATATTTCCGTTCTCAGGACGTTGCCGTCTTGGATTGGGTGAAGAATCCTATTGGTATCCGCTTCGCAATTGTCCATCGCCCGATGCCATCCTTCAAGTTCACGCAGCTTCGAACAGCAATCATAGAAGCTGGCCAATTTTTCAACCCGCATTCTGGTCCGGACAGTCAAAGTACCGACTCGACTACATCCACGGATCGCAATTGTACTATGGAAGGTTTCTCGGCGGTCGACATCCTGGCTCAATCAATTGTCTTGTGGAGAGCACTCTGCGCTGGCATGCATGAAACAGGCGGCGAGTTGATGATCCAACACGTTCTCTTCGCACGTCCCTGCAATCTCTGTTCGGTTGTTGCTCCCAAGTTAAGACCACTCTTTCCGTTCTTCTTCGACGCCTGATTGTTGAACAACTATCTGAATGCAGAGGAGCTTCTCCGGACGAAGCCGTTCATCTGTGTATCTAACAGTGATTATAATGCGCTCCAAGCTGTCGGCGCACCGCTCGAGGTATCGACTCATTTGAGGCAGTGGCCTTCTAATGTTTCACATATTTTCCTCACCGCACGGATGTTAGGTTATGATCACAGCACGGCGGTCGTCTTGCTGTTATGCCTCTACATTGCGACTCCCGTCCTGTATCCTCAATGCTGTTCTTGGCCAGAGCCTTTCCTAACGAAAGTGGGCTTCGCTCCGTACGTAGTCTTTCTAGACAGACGCTCTATCGTAGTATCAGTCCCAGCTCGTACCTCGCATGATAGACTCCGCACGCCCTGAATTCTCAGTAAATTATAGCCGACTTTCCAACACGGCGTTCAGGGACTCCGTCTCCTGAATATATACATATGAGCGGTCAATGTCCATCATGTGCTCAACTGGGGTCAGAGCGTGGCCTAGCGTGGCGCACTGGGTATGCTTGGAACTGACGGTAAACGATATTCACAGATGTCATGTGCCAGGAGGGACCAGTTGCAGACGGTTATGCAACTTGCTAGCAAAGTCCGCCGGTGAAAGGGAAACACCCGCGCCTCCCTCCTCCTCCCCAAGGTCAACATCCAGCATTTCCAGATACCTCGCAGCGCCGGAAAGACGGGCAACGCGGCACGCTGTTGCATGGACAGCCAGAAATTCCGCACGGGGTAGAGGGAGTTTCGGGGACATCGTGCTGAAGGTGATGGTGTCGGGAAGCGGCGGGACTTCGATCAGTGGGATATAGCAGATCTTGTACTCGTTCTCCCGACCCTGCAACAAAAATCCGATTCAGGGCCATTATTGTTAGAGAGAAGGGGCGGGCACCTACCTCAAACCGTTCGAACCAAAGCCACAGCGATTCAAACCAGGTGCGGAGGGTCAGCGACATGGTCATGACGTTCCCGAGCTGGTTTAGCCCGGCGCCTTGCACACTGGCCACGAGTTCGGTGCTGAGTCCACCGACCATTTTCAGTACTTGCCAAACGTCTGCGGAGTGTATCTCCTGCGAGCCAACCAACCAACCAACACAATCAAGTAAATGCGGGAAATGACGGAGAAGAACGAACCGCAAGAGGAGTGGCCTGCTCGACGGGGTTCAGTGACACCGGAAGGATGTGCGCGCATCCAGTCGAAACCGCGCGAGTGCGCTCTTGAATGATTTTGGCGCTGAGGGCTGGGGATTTCATCACCTCACGAACATCGTATTTTTCCGTCACCATGCATTTCAGACCGTCGCGGATGAGAGCCTGTCAAGTAGTCGATATTAAAAGGTGCATGCAAAAGGCGTGAATGACCGAGAGATAGTATTCAAGAAGAATAGCACAAACATGCCGTCTAGCCGTCTTGCAGTCGGGGAACTCCACCGCCTGGACCTCAGCCTCTGTTTGAAGATACAACGGCGTGCTGATCTCGACGTGCTCCGGACGCGCCAAGGATGAGTCTTTTCGAACTTGCACAACAATAAGACTTGAGGGAACATGGAAATCGCAAGACAAACGGCACACAAGGCAAAATGAAGAAAACGAGGTATTTCCGCCCGAGCGCGCACAGGCCCTCTAGCGACGGGTTCTCGAGCGCTTCGAGTGCAACTTGCTGTGTGTTCGGGGCGTTGAGGAGCGTGAAGCCGACGATTCGTACGTTTCGGATTTGTTCGACATCCTGAGCCGCTATGGCCTTGCTATGGCCTGCTTTTCTGCCGCCAGGACATGTTCATAAGCGTCGTGGGGTTGACCTAGATGGTAGGGATTGGCGGGTAGGTGACTATTCTCCTGCAGCTCGGTCACTGGCATAGAAAAGGCGTAGATGGACGAAAAGATATAGGGGTCGAAAGCAAAGTTGCAGGGCTGACCAAGAACGACAGAAAAGTTCCAAATGCATATGAATTCCACAAAAATAAGTATGTATGTATGCTACAGGACGAGATGGATACAAAGGCTCGAGAATAAAGGAAAAAAGAGAGAAAAAATGAACGAAAACGAAGTAAAAAGAACGACTACGGCCTCGGCGGCATATCCTCCGGCCTAAAACTCCAAATCTCCATGACGCTCTTCCCCGCCCTCTTGCACATAATAGCAATAACATCCCCACCCCCATCGTGCCCGCCCTCCTCCCCTTCCCACCCATCCGCATCCTCTCCGTCCACCGCATCCCTCCGCACCCCAACCCCACTACTCGCACTACTCCCGCCCCCAAAGCACACCTTCCACACACTCTCCCCGCCCTCGCTCAGCTCGCGCACATACGCCCCGGTCGCCACCTCCCACAGCCGCACCCGCCCGTCGTTCCCCGCCGTCACCAGCCACCGCCCGTCAAACTGTAGCGACGTGACGCTCGAGTCGTGCGCCGCGATCCGGTGCAGTGGCGTGTACGCAGTGGGATTATGCGCGTTGCCGGCGCCCGCACTGCCGAGCGCGAATGTGATGACGCGGCCGTCGGAGCCGCCGGTGACGAGGATGGGCGCGGGGTGTGGGATGGTGGGGAGCGAGGGCGAAAGCTGGAGCTGGCACACGAGCGCAGTGTGGCCTTGCAGGAGGGCGAGGCATTGTCTGCGGGAAAGGTAAGCTTTCGGACTCTCAAGGAAAACACGCGCACGAACCCCGAAAGCGCGTCCCACACGCGCACAGTTGTGTCAAGTCCGCCCGACGCGATGCGCACCCCATCAAACGCCACCGAATAGATCTGGTGAAAGTGCCCCCTTAAAACATGGATGCACTCTCCGGTATCCAGATCCCACACCCGGCACGTCGCATCGTAGCTCCCGCTCACCGCGCGCCCCCCACAAACGTCGAGGCAGCGCACGCTCCCACTGTGCCCCGCCAGCACGCGCACCATCCTACCGCGCTGGACGTCCCAGACCCGCAGCGTCGAGTCGCGCGAGCCCGTGACCGCGATCGGGCGGTTGTGCAGCATCTTGAGGCAGCGGATGGTGCTGGTGTGCCCCGCGAGAACGTGGATGGGGTAGCCGGAGCGCACGTCCCAGACGCGGAGCACCTTGTCGCAGCCGCCGCTGACGACGAGCGAGTTGGGCTGGCCCCAGCCATCCGAGGCGGAGCACGGGGAGCTGCGCTTGCCGGGGAAGGGCACGGGGACCATCTCCCCTTGAGGCAAGTCGAGGCCCAGTGGGGTGCGCCACATGGTGGGGATGGACTCGCCTCCGATGCGCTCGGTGCGGTCGCCGACCCAAGAGCCACCGCTCCCTACGAGACACACCCCCCAGACGCCGGCGTCATGACCGACGAGGGTGCGGGCGAGAACACCTGTCCGGGCGGAGAAGACGTGAATCTTGCTGTTGGCGAGACCGACGACGACCCAGTGCTGATCGAGGGCGACGGAGGTGATGACATCGATCGAGTTGAGAGCGGCGGCGGCATTGGGCGGGGGCGGGGTGGGATTCATGCGGTGGGCGCGCAGAATGGTGCCGCCGTAGCGCCAGTTCATCACTGCACATTTGAGTTAGCTGAGTGCGAGATGTCACATCTGGCAAACGTACTAGTTCTGTACGACTGCTTGAAGTGCTGGTAGTAAGAAAATGTGTTGGGGGGAGAGGGCGGTATTGAAAGCGCCTTGGCTCGCCGCCGTTTCGCCGCCAGCCACTGCTGCGCTGGATCCATGAGGTAAGATGCGAACTGTTCCATCTCTTCGAGAGGTTCGTCGTCGTTGGCATTGGCCTTGATTCGCCGTGGCTCGCGGCTGCCAAAGCCAATGTGTATGCACAGGCCGCGCCAGACGGACTCGTCTGCGACCATAGCCTTCCAGCGCCGACTAACACGGCTTGCTCTCGCGAGAGTGCGGGGCTCGTCGATGCAGCCCAGGACCATCAGGGCGAGCTCTGTGGGCAGGTCCGCGATGAAGTCGCGCTTGAGGAGGGGCGCGATGGTGGTCGAGACGAAGAGCAGTTCCCCAGGGGTCAGCGAGTGCAGCAGAGACGCCAAATATTGCTGGCGGAGTGCTGGGTTCTGGGGTAGGGCGATAGGGATTGGGTGAAATGTATCCTGGTCGGGTCCCGGAGACGCTGCGGGCGTCGGCGGTGAAAGCACGGGCATGTAGATTGTAGAGGCCATCGTAGTTTGGTGGGCGGGGAGGAGGAGGAAGGCTTACTGACCTTCCCACGCTGTCCTTCCTGCTAATTCCGCTTGTCTCCAAAGGTCTCCAACTGCCACGAATGCGAGTACACATCCCGGTTCACGCCTCAGCCCTCTTCTGCTGCCTCTTGGAAGCCTCGCTCGCCACTTCCGTCTCGCTCGACACGCTCAGCTTGCGTTTGTACAGGGAATACCATATTCTATCCGAAACACTGGCGGATTTTCGCTCAACGTCAAGCCGGCTTCGCTCGAGTCTACCTTGCCCATTCTGACAGATTCTGACTCGCTGTATATTCAACGTGTCTGTTCTCAAGAACCGCGGCGCTCTGTAGCGGATTGACCCGCACTGACTCAGCCAGGTAGTATATTTCAGCGCCGTCCCGTTGTTGCGGACACGCACGCAAAAAATTGACCAGCAGAGAGCTGAGGAGGAAACAAAACTCCATCCCATCCCAGACCTTATCGGTGCGTTTGCGTCGTATTTATCCAAAATTATTGACCTCCTCTTGCGGTGTATCTCTCGTGGCGCTCAATATGTGATTCAGAGTTATCGGCCAGCTTCACCCGCCTGTGAAGTCAAGTGTGAAGTCCTGCATGCAACATTGGGTTGACAACTTGAACTGAGGTATTTTCAACGGCGACTTAAGACGCGGTCCGAAGTCCGAGCGTGAGAATTCACTAATTTGTACGTCTTTCAAACTTCAACCACCCAGCATTCGTGTCGCGGGTTTGGAGCTCTTCGTGGAGTTTTGCATGTCTCCAGTCCGGATACAAGGGCTTCTCATGGTAGCCGCCGTTGGTGCTGTAGCTTACAGCTGTTCCGAAAAATAATGAGACAAGCCGCGTTTTTTTTGTCCGATCGTTCCCAAACCGGAAGTGACCGCTTTTGGACAGACGACATCTTCGCCCATGTTTCTGATCCAAAATTGTACAGGGGAATACCCAAAACCTTTCCCTAGATCTCTCCATGAGTTCTCTACTTTTTCATGTTGGAAACCTCGAAGTTTTTGTGCAAGTGTGGAGCTTGCGCCGGCCATCAAAACAATCCGGGGATAATTGAACTTCGGGCCGAAGGGTTCGGCTTTGCTTCGGCCAACTTTCGGACTTCTTCGCTGCAGTCCCAAATCGCGTCGGCAGGGTGGGCGGAGTGGTTGAATGTTGTAATATGTCTCAAAAACTTCCCTTGGGGCGAACTTCATCTTTCTGTGGTATTACGGAGGGTCGTATCCGAAAGCGGACGAATCCGTTTTGGGAACGATCGAGAAAAAAAAAATTGGTGAGTCTCATTATTTTTAGGAACAGCTGTAAACAAGTTATTGATACTGCATCCGCATCCGACGGTTCGATTGCCTCACCAGGTCATGCTCAGCATGGCATCCTCCTGGCAAAATGCTCACGTCCTACCTTGATCTCATCCCTTATCTTGTCTTCTGCCCCCACTGTCGCCTACCGATGCTCGAATTCCCCTCGTTTTCAAACCTCATTCAGGATGCTGCACTACTTGAACACACATCGACCACACTCGCCCTGGATGTGCTCTGTGTTGCCCTGCTCGCCCTCCTCGTACTACTGGTGCTCAGGCGCCCGTATGCTATCACAGAGCGTCGAAGGCCTGCTCCTAGACCGAATCCGAAACAACGTTCTCCCGGTGGTAAGGACCTCTCAGTGCCTCGTAGAGTTCGCGCAACTGAACCCTCCTAGAATGGATCCCCCAATCGTTCGACTACCCGGATTTCGACGCGTCGCCCTATGCACTGAGCGATATCAAGCCACCCATGTATCGGCCTTTCAGATGGGGCGAGTACCAGTACGTTATTGATATTCGCGTCTGTTTCAAACCACTTTCTCTGGCTCACAACTTGTCTCGCAGTGTGACGATGGGAATCCGCAGCATGCAATGGGGAGAATGGATCGAGGTCAGCCTTCCGCATGAAAATCCACGATTGAATCTAAACGTTAACCGGCTATGCAGCTCGATGACCAGTACGACGCCTACCATCGCATTCGGAAGGATCGAATCGAGCGGAAAGGACAAGAGCTGGTGCGCGTATTGCCGCCGTCCACGCGGGTGAACGACGATGAAGACGCGCCCGTCCACGTCGGCGGAGGTGCGGCAGGCGGTGAGGCCTCTTTCCCATGTGGACGATTGGAAACGCACTCATAATACTCGAACTTAGCGATAGAACTGGTGCACGAGCTGGCCGAGTACCTCTCGCGGCGCTACCCCGCGACGTTCCAAGTCACCCGGCACACTACTGCTACTACTTCGGTCTCGCTAATAGACTACCCAGCGGGGTGGGGTGGCGCCGCGCTGATCAAGAGCGTACGCATCGTACCCTTGGAGCAGCAATTTGAGTTGCCTCTGCCTCTTCCCTTGAATTACAATCCGGCGTCGACCGAGAAGCAGCTTGACCTCGAGCGGCAGGGGGAGACTGCCATGCGGATTGCTGCACTCCTAATCCAGGACGACCTCGCCGTGATGGTCGAGGGCTCGAACGGGGCTTATTATTTTCAAGGCGGGGCGATCTGTGTTGGAGGTGTGTTTACGACCTCATCCGTCGTTATCAAGAGCCAATAAAGAGACCACAGGGTTTTGGCGTATGAAGGATAAACTCGGTATGAGGCTGGACGAGATACATATTAGCGGCAAGGTTCCCCAATGTGAGGACGCCCTCGGGCAACAACCTTTCTATACCCCAACTAATATCGCTGCGCAGATGAGGAAAAACTCCACACCTCAATGGCGCGCTTCTTCCGCAGACTCACTGTGGACAAGCCCGTCGTGCGCAACAACTACTTCGTCCAGGTCTCCCCACACCCCTCCTCAACGCCGTCGCTCGACCCAGACGAGCTGGCGTGGGGCGAGAACGTACTCGGGCCCGAGGATGACTACGGCACGACCAAGCTCTCTTCCGCAGACCGGCCAGCCCCGATCGTGACCCCGCAGACCCTGCGCCTGCGCACCGAGCGCCAGACGCTGCGCCGCCTCCCGCGCAGTGGCGCCATCGTGTTCACGATCCGCACCTATCTCGTGCCGGTCGAGGCGCTCGCGCGCGAGGCGGGGGTGGCGGCGCGGTTTGCGAGTGCGGTGAGGAGCTGGCCGGAGGGAGTAAGGGAGTATAAGGGCGAGCGCCGGTATGGGGAGGTCTTGGTGAGGTACTTGGAGGAGATGGCTGAGGCCGAGGCCGAGCGTGGAGAGGGGGACTCGGAGGCGGTGGTGAAGCCGTATCCATTTTGAGTAGTTGAGGTGTCTGCCCTGTAACGAGTAGAATTGGCTTACCTGAATTATAAATGAGCAACATTCAACCGTGGGAATTAGGTTGCAACTTGTCGAAAGAGGTCGTATATCAAACCAGGCAGGTGAAAAACACCGAAACAAAACTAAGGTGTCTCGAAAGAACACTATGCGAACCGCCACGGGCTTTTTGCCACTATCCCTTCGCGATTCAACCGTGGGAATATCGATGTTTGTTGTTGTGATCGGAGTTTAATTCTTTCTCCTTGTCCTCGAGGCTGCATGACTGGCGATTCCACAGAGTGCCATATCGCGCCACGCCGCGTTAAGGCAGCGAGCAGTAGCTGGAATTCGATCGCGGAGGAAGTTCAGCGACTTATAGACGATCAAGACGACGAGATTGAAGCCATCGCTGAAGTAGCTCGCTGCGAAGCTTGCCTCAAAAGTCAATCGGAGTTGCCGGCTAAGGCGCTTCTGAAACGATGCAAAAACTGTGGAATTGCGCTATATTGTGTATGCGCCGGACGTTCGAATCTTGGGACCTGGATTTACTCATATATTACAGAGCAAAGGATGCCAGCAAACTGCATGGAAAACCCATAAGCCGTTTTGCCAACTTCAAGCCGCAGCGACGCAGTACCCAGTGCGAAAACATGATCCGGAGGATGCTATTGGCCAGGATGAAGAGTCACCCCAAAGTTCCGAAGGAGAAAGTGAACACGATAAGGACCTCAATCACACTCCCCTCCGCTTTTCCAAAAAACAGTGCTTCGTTTGCGGTAAAACCCAAAAACAGCTACCTCCTGGGACCATTTTGAAAGACTGCAAAGCATGTGGATCAACTCAATACTGCGTGCGTCGATCTCCTTTCCTTATTTCCTCCTCCCAATTCCTATCTCAGGGAAGAGAATGCCAGAAAAGGGACTGGCCATACCACAAGGAGCAGTGCCAAATGAACAGCATTCTGAACCAAGAGCTCGATGTCAGAGTTGATTATCCCCAGATGTATGAGGATCTGAACAAGGTGTGGTGTATATTCATCATAGTCGCTCTCGTCTTGAACCAGAATCACGCCTTGCAAATCTTCAGTTTTCCAACACATTCAAGGCCCAGGTTCGTACTTCACCCGTGCTAAACTTTTGATCCCACAACTTCCCACAAGCTCGTCCGTGCAGCCGCCTGCTGTCTCAAACTGCGTACGAATCCCGCAGCGTGGAAAACGCACATCTTTGAGGTTGAGCTTCGATATTTACCATGGAGGCAGAAGAGCTATAGTCGATTCGACATTAAATGGTGTGGCGCCCGCAAGATTTCAGAATTGGACGAGCCAGAGCTGGAGCGTCTGATCGAGAAGCCCGGATACGAGGCTCTCGGACAGCCGGTTTTGCGCGTTGTTCTCCGTGGAAGACCGTATAACGCAAAGAAGAAAGGAATATGTCAGCTAAACGAGTTTCCAGGTGACGTTGCCCGGCTTGAGCGGGCAAATCCTAACTGGCAGAGGGATTTTATTGAGAGCGTCAAAATTGGACAAGACGGGGGTTTAAAGCTGAAAACTCCGCGAGAAAATCTGGACTCGCAGTAGTACAAGAAGGAAAAGAGCCGGCAGCGCAGTAAGCCACCCGAATAATCCTGTCTGCAGGAGGCCTTGCTTACTATGGATACTTTTTCAAGATCTCTCGAAATCATCTGCCGAGCTGCACTTTTGTACCCCACTGTTCCTTGCCTAAATTCAGGATGCTTTTCAAAATCGACGTATTTTGTCCACTTACATCCCTCCGCATGAGACGAACCTGCGACTATCGGCGCCGGCATTTTGTTTTGCGTTCGTTTCAACAGAACATGCGCGATTCAAACAGAACATGCGCGATTCAACCGTGGGAACTTCCCGGTGCTTGTATTTATAGAGTGTTATCGACGCCAGCCAACGCTCGTTGAATACCCTCAGCTAGCCCACTGGAAGTTCTTTAACTTTGAGCTGAGGACGCCGTCAACTCGTGGCCTGTCTGGCCTCAATGGATTTCGAAAACAGAGAGACTCAAGAAAAGTGCGCCAACACACTTCAAGTTCGAGTACGCGCGCAACCGTCGCAGTCACATACCAAACTGTGGATCAATGCTCATCTGCATTCCCATACCGTTCTGGGCGAGCATGCGCTCGACCCTCCGATTCGCGACAGGCTCACCGCAGAGGCAGCCGACAACTTCTTCCAGGGCAATTATACATTCATACATAGCTTCGAAATAATAAGTAGTTTACACATACAAAGCAGATACACACCACAACTTTTCTATACGTTCATGAAGGAGAAAATCGTACTCAGCTCCACCCATCTCCGCGCCGACTGATCTAGATAGCGCTCCACGCACGCCGCCATGGAATGCAAAAACGGCAGGTTGGAGAGGACGACGGCGTTGACTGCCTCTGTGCGGAAGTGATATCAAGCGTGAGTTGAGGTCAGGAAGGGGAGGGCGGGCAAACGCACCTGTATGGGTCGACCCAACGACGGCCTTGGTCACCTTCTCCGCATTGAAAAGCGACCCATAAAACCGTAGTTGGTTGTACAACCGCGCATCAGAGTACTACGTCGCCGTCAGCACACGGAACGAAGGGAACCGAACTCAAACGAACCTCGAAGACGACCTTCCCTGGACATCCTTTCTGCAAGCATCGCCGTCCCCACACCCCCATCTTCCGCGTCCGGTGTCCGCATGCCGTATCATCACACACCGTCCACCCCTCGTAGTACCGAGCGATGTGCTCCCGAATCTGCGTCTCAAGCTGCATCTGCAGACTCCCTGCGCTGATCTTTTCTTTGCATTCCGTGCAGGCGAGGCCGGTGGGATGCACGATGGAGTGCTGAGGAAACAAACACGTCAGGAGATGACGCGGAAAAGGGAGCAGAACCAGATGTACCTCTCGATCATGTATCGGGGCGAACGGTCCTTCAACTTTGCACTTCCGACATCGAATAACAAACGGCGAAGCGTCCTTGAACCGCTCGCTGTCCGACATTTGCGAGTCGAGCGTCGAGAAGCTCGGCTCGTCCACCGAGCTGGTGGTAGCCGCTTTGTAGCGCGCGGGATCCAGCCCTTCCGAGGGTGTCAGCTATGAAGATCAGCTAGCAGGCGGAGAAACTCGCCTAGACACTCCGCTAACCGCGACCGGTCCGTGCCCTCCATCGGCTCGCATAACCGCTCGATTGGGGGAAGGACTTGATGTCCCAGATAATACTCGAAATCTGGTACCCCAGGTTAGCGGGGGTAAGAACTCTCGCGGCAACGAATACGTGCCAAGCTTCAGTCCCGAATCCGGCTTCCTGAACTCATCTGGATGCCTGGCTCGATCAGCCTGCGCAGTCTTCGCCGTCTGCTCGCCTTCGGCGAGACAAAACACATATGGAATGACATCGCCGTGTCGGGCATCGTTATTGCGAAGCTTCATTCGCAGCGCGACCTGCACATGGGGCTGCGATTTGGCGTCGGGGTAGTCCTCCGGGTTCTTGCCCAAGCGCTGGTGCCAGTGCGTTAGCATGCATCTCGAGCGAGCTGACGACGCGGACCGACCTTGTGGACGAGGAACTCCTCCAGCTTGACCTTCCCATCGCGCACATTTTGGCCGACAGTGGTGAGGTAGTCGTGGATGTTCTGGACGGCATCTTCTTGCGCGTCGCCGGAGAGGATTTGCGTCAAAACATACCTGTCAAGCTGTGAGCCGCAAGCAGGTATACTGGATAAGGTACCGACTGCGACACATTCTTGGACAAGGCGCAGTACTCTCGGCGTTTCATGTCCAATCCCTTGACCTCCATCGACGTTTTCTGACCCTCCTCGACCTTGAGCGCGGCGTATTTCTTCTTCTGAAGGAGCAGAAGCCGCTGGAAGATACCATCTAGATCGATCTCGAGCAGTTTGTACTGCTCGTTAACGGCCCGCTTGAAGCGGTCGGAGATCTTCATCGCCTGGTCGAGCTCGACGACATTCGTGTTCACGAATACAGAGTCAGTATCGCCGTAGACGACCTTTCAGAACATCAGAGCGCGCCGCCACAAGGATTGAATTCACGCACATCGAGCTCCATGCTCTCCGCCAACTCTCGCGTATGGGTAAGAATCTCGCGACCCTTGAAGGTGGTGAGGGCAGCGAGCGGCCGGGCGTAGAACCGCGAGTACTCAAAACCCAGACACCCGTACATACTATTGGCGGTCAGCTTGAGCGCTTGTTGCCGAATATCGTACTATAGCGAATATTTCAATTAGAGCCCAAAGGAAGAAGAGGAGAGGATCCGGGTTACCTGCTGGAGCTTCACAAGCGGAAGCCCCTTCTCCTTCATCAACTTTTTGACGGAGCGACGTCGATTAACAAGAGTCGCGATCAAGCGGGGCAAAACGCCCTGGGCGACGCTGGAGTCCGGTGGCTCGGGGATCTTCTCCTCGCCTTCCTCGTTCTACAGTTCAATAGTGAGATCAGGGGCCAGGAAGGAAGAGCGCTGAGCTCACAAACTCCTCGTCGACGTTGACAGTCGTGAAGTCGATATTGTACTCCTGGATGATACTGGGGTACAGCGAGTTGAAGTCCATGACGAGGATGTATTTGTCCCATAAGCCCCGCTTCGGCTCAAACACAAGGCCACCCTTGTACTTGTCGCGCTTCTTCTTGGTCGACTTGCCACCGCCCTCCTCGTCCTCAACTTCGGGCAAAGGCTTCGACTTCTTCCCCCACGTCTTGTCAGGACAAATGTACTTGAGGCGGTGGAACTCGTGCAGAAGAATGTACTCGTTTCGCTCGGCACGTCCACCATTCAGAGTCTTGTTCCTATAGAATGATGAGACAAAAGCCCGTGGAATCGGACGCGGCGTACCAGGAGTTCCCAGCAAGATTCGTGAGCTGCTTGGTCAACGGCAGCATCTGCACTTTGGCGGCAATGGCCATGTGGAAATGGGCATCGAGCTCGCAGTGACGGACAAAGGTCAGCATGCGATCGGGGCTACTGACGTCGCCCTCGAGGTAACTCGCAGTGTCGTCGGGGTCGATATCTTGTCGAGTGCGCTTCAGGTGTGTCTTGCACATCTCCGTCAGCGACCACGTCGTGGAAGAGATCATCGACTAAACATGGGTGAGCAACGCTCGGGGACGAAAAAAGCGTACACGTACCTTGGCGCCGTCGCTTGCGAGGTCGCACAAGAGCCGCCCACTGAGGAACTTGAGGTTTGAGCCCTGTTTCCCGATCGTAGGCCATTTGGAACGGCGGAAACGCCCCAATCGGGACCAGTGGTCGGCCTTCAATTCCTTCATGCGACGAAGCAGCACGTCGAGGGATGCGCCGAGAAAATCGTGGCCAACGATTATGTCGGGGTCTGCTCGGTAAATGGCGTCTAAGGGAAGAGTCAAGATTGTGACGTCGATAAGAGCACACTCTCGAACGTACTGAGGAGGCTGCTGAGCAGCATACGCTCGTTCTTGACGGGGGAGATGGCGCCTTTACCGTTCGCCATTGCCTGCGCTTCGAAGTTCGGAGGGAACTTGACGAGGGGCCGGACAAACGTCTGAACAGTGCACGGCAGCTCCTCCGGGGTCTTGGTATCGTCAATAAGCACTGCGCATGGTCAAAAAAACAAGCTACGGCAACGCAAGAGGTCGGTCTCACTATTGTGCCAAGTCCTCGCCGTACTACAAACGACCTCGCGTGTGTTTTCGTGGTGATTCACGATAGTCCGGATGCTGAGACTCATGATCGTCAACGGAGGCGTGTCCTTGGGCGCATTTTTGTCGGTATCCGGGAAGGGATTTATGTCCTTGGGATCCGATACAGTAACCTCCAGTTTACACCAAGAAAACTGGATGAAGGATGAGCAAATAGAGACGGGGCTTGGCGACAGGACGCTTACGCTCTTATTTTCGATTTTCGGATTTTTTATGACGAGCCAGCAGGGACCCATGATTTTGCGCTTGAGGGCGAGAAGTTCAAAGGCGGTAGTGTTGGTCCCGAATATCCTAGCGATGTTGGGAGACGGGTTGGCGTCCGTGATAGGTATTTCAGGCTCTGCGAGGCGAATAAGTGAGTTACGGCGAAGAGAAGAGCCTTTATGAACACACCATTAAATCCATAAATGACCTTCAGCCACTGGGTCTCTTCCCGGGGCACGTCCGACTCTCCAAAGGCGTAATTGCGCTGGACGAATTTTCCCTTCCACGACTTGACACCCGTCTTCGAGCGCAGCATGTCAAAGTCGCTATACACCTCCTGCAGCTCGGGGACCTCTCCAAATTCGTCGGGCTTCGTCCGCGGCAAGACGTAGACATTACGCTGCATGTTCTCCACCGTGATGCAGCAGGAGACCCAGGTGTTGGTGACCTTGTCTTTGAGTTTCCCGACGAAGTACAGGCGGCCGTCGTTCTCGAGGTACTCGAGCCAGAAGAAGTGGAGGGACCCGTCCGGCTCGAGCGCTGATATATTACTTGATTGTATCGTCGATGAGGACGCAAGGGGTCCGAGCTGATCGTCTGGGGCGCTGACGGGAAGAGAATCGTAGACCGAGAGCCAGGCGGGCCCCGTATCCTCCTCTTTCTTCGCTTCCTTCTTCTGTGGCTTTTCGTCGACCAGCATGGCATCGTCTTCCATGTCCAAATCGTCAGCCATGAACGAATCCATGTCGATGTCGTCGTAAGACGCGTCTGAGCTCTGCACATCGAGTTGCGCCAGCCGGTCCACCGCAGGGGTCATCCCACCATCCGTCCGGATCTTCTTCTGGGGGCTGAATTCGAAATCGTCGCTGGAGATAGTCTGCTCCGTCGGACCGTCCGACGAGGTGTCTGCGTAGGCGCGCGCACTGCGGTACGGTGAAGGCTTTCGTTTCCGCGATTTGGGAGCTGGGGGAAGCTCGACCTGAACAGCGTCCAGCTCACCGAGGAGAGACGCCATGAAGTCCGTTTCCTGTTCCTTGGAGACAACCGGGCGGTACGCGCTCATGGATGGTGGCTTGACTGGCGGCGCCGGCTTCGCCTTTGCCTTTGACGCGTTTTTGCCTACGAGCCAACATTGGAGACCGCAGTGAGCGGATGGGAAGTCAGAGCTACTCACCCTTCTTCTTCTTGGGGGCATCTTCATCCGAGTCCGGCTCCTCTTCCTCGGCCCCGGCCCAGTCCTCCTCCATGCCGTCGTCGACATACCCGCCCACCCCATCGTCCTCCACAAAGTCGTCCTTTTGAAACCTCCCTCGTATGATGCTCTTGTATTGATCCTCCGTAACCTCGTCGTAAATCGCGCTGTCTTCCTCCTACGCGCGCGTGAGTGAAAGCAGCGAGGAAACAAGAGGACGCGCTTCTGACCTTCCTTACGCGCCCGCCGCCCTGTCTGGCGCGCTTGTACTCTGCGAGTTTCTCGAGTTTGGACTTTTGCTCGCGTCGAGAACGGTCGGCCATCGTGGTGTGGGTCAGGACGCGATGTATGGTGGTGTTGATGTGGGAAGCCTTTGAAAGCCCCTATGTAAACTTTTATCAATGAACGAGGCTCTGGTCGACTGCAAGTCGGTACAGATAATAGAGAGATGTGTATGATATTGAGTAGGATATAGTGTAGTTGTATAGAATACATGGTGACCTTGTAAATGAGGCGAGGCGAGGTGAGGGGTGCCTAAGAGACCAAAGCGGAGAATCGTTACTCGCAAGTCCCTGTAGGACAGACGCGTCGTGTTTTTGGTGGAGTGGGGCAGCTAGGGAGGGAATTGACCAATACTCAACCGTCGTCACTTGCTTTCCCATCGCAGTATCCCCTCGTATATCGAGAACATGACGGCTGCGTTCGGGACGACACGCATGAGGTGGGCACTGAGGCCGCCGTAGAGGCTCCGCGCACCCTCCTCCGCGATGATAAGGCGCAGAGTTCGCAGGAGGCCGTGGTATTTCAGCACACCGTCCACCTTGGGTTGTCGAAGTCGTGTCCGAATCACCTGGTGGAAAGTGAGTAGGAGTAAACGCGAGAAAGGAAACTGCAACGCGCCTCGTGAGGATATGTGATGAGACTCGCAACACACTTGGCCGTCCCGGCGCTTCCCAGCATACCCGCCCACTCCTGTACTCCGCCCTTCCCTTCAAGCCCCCCAGTAATCCGTTTTAGTCGTTCGTACAGAACCCATTGAATCGTCCCCTCAGTCACCCCGAGATAACTTGCGCTCAAGCCCTTGTAGAAGCCGCGGAAGCCCTCCTCCCTCATAATCGTCTTGATTGTCGGCCAGCTCCCGCCAAGATGCGTCCCAAGTGCTCCACGAACACTGGATTCGAGCTGTAAGCGTGTCTTGACAACCCAAATTGGATTTGTCGCGGTTCCGGTGACGACTCCCGCAATGGCGGCGGCGGAAAGGTGCACCCAAGTATTCTCCTGCCCATCGTTAAATTTATTGGCGATCGCTTGTTTGCCGTTTCCGTAGGTGAAGAAATTTATTGAGCGGGCTGGTATCACGCCAACCAGGGTGGGCCCGAGGCCCTTGAACAAGGCACGCGGGGATTCGTCTCGGTATATGTCCCTGCACGCGACGGTATAAGATTAGAGGCCAGAGTAACGACGCGTCTCACTCGCCGAAGTATGTGCCCGGTTTCTACGAAGTTGTAGAGCAGATTGGGACGTGGTGCGGCGTAGGCGGCCCCGTTCACACCAGCCATGGACATGGGGGAGGGTTTTTCGCGGAAAAGACTCGATTGCAGTCGGGTCTTGACGACGTCAAATGGACTAGTCACGATAGCGCCGCACATTCCGCCCAGCCTTGAGCGAGATTCAGCTTTGGACAAGTGGGAAACGAGGTGGCCCACCCTCCTGCGACGAAATGCTGCCATGATTTGGCCGGGATGATTTTTGGTGGTGGAGCAGACGCAGGAATATCCGACATGGCTGCAAAGGACTGTAGACAGCGCCAATAGTACTTGGGGACTGTCTGTGGACCAGCGAGGCGTAACGGGCTTGAGCAGAGTGTGGGCGGGGTGAAGGAGCGCGCGGCAACTTGCCGTGAAAAAAAGTTGATGGGTCTTCCGTAAAGGGTCTGTGCTCGACCACCACTGGCCTGGCCATGTTCAACCTCGCAATCCTCAAGGACACCGTCGCCGTCCATCCTTCAGACTTTGGGGGCCCGCAGGAACAGGCCATCACCGCTGAATTGAATAAAAAATATGCAAATCGTATTCTGCACGATGTCGGTCTCTGTATCTGCGTATTCGATCTCACAGAGGCCGGCGAGGGCAAGGTGCGGTATGGAGATGGTTTCTTATGGTATAAAGGTTCGTTTCCTGGGGTTTAATGGACGCAGCACTGCCTGAGATACGATAGTCGTATTCCGAATGGTGATTTTCCGACCATTCCAATCCGAAGTCCTCCTGGCAAAGGTCATGTCGTCGGACCCGAGTGGTATACGATGTGCGAACTACTATCTGCTCTTTTGGTTACCACTCGCTCATTTTATGATAGTGTCTTTGGGTTTTTTCGACGACATTTATGCCCCCGTGCCCTATCTTCCGCTCCCAAACGCCTTGTACGCGTTCTTCTCCCTCCTTATCCCTCCCACCCCCTTACGCGGTATTCTCCTAGCGATCCCAACGAGCGCGCACATTTTTGGCTGCCCAGCTCCGAACTAAAGCAAAGCGAGCTGCTCGACAGCCCGACGGTCGAGCGCATGTGGATCGACAAGGGCGAAGTGGTCCGCGTTCGCGTCGAGGCGGACGAATTCTACGACGACGAGCCCGGCCCCGTCAAGATGGCAGACGGTGTCCAGGTTGTGCGTGAAGTGCAGGCTCGCGCGCCGTTCACCATCACCGTTCGTTCTCTACCTTGACACCCGTCCGAGGAGGCTCATATTGTCGCAGGTTTCAATGGCAGAGCAGGGGTTGGGTCCTACGTCCTGGTGGAGTGCCGCGCAGATAGCCGAAGACGACGCAGACGACAATACGATGGACGAAGGGTAGATTTCGCCGTCGCCGGCGTGGTATATTTTTCTTGGTGTATCATTAGATATCTCACTGTATTCTAGCTGGGACTCGACGTCGAAGGCGACGCACAGATCTTGAAATTTGAAGCTGCTTCTCGTCTTGTAGCTACGGCTATCCGTTGGTCTCAAAAACCTCCGAGGTGTGCGAGTCCCCATGTGCTGTCGGTTTTCGGTTCCGGCGAACATGGACTGCCCCGTGCGTCCTTCCGCAACCTCACGGGCTGGACCATCTCTGGTGATTTGCAAAGGAAGCTTCAATTACTTGGCGAGCATACAGCCACATCGCATCAAAATTAAGTGGATCAGGGTCACTCGGAGGCAAACTCGCCATATCTTGGTTTCTCTGGCTGAAGCCGGGGTGAAGCATAACGAGCCAACAGGTTTCAATCGCTCCAGGTACTGCGGCCTGCCAATTTCCACCTGCAAGGAGTCGAATTTGGGTACTTTATCATTTCTAGAGCTCCGGTGACGCAGACCCGGAAGAGCTCGGAAGACGTTGTCCAAAGAGTCAGAACGTCCTTCAAACTCCTGCTGAAACATTCTTACAAGAGACCCAAGAGGTTCGCCCCAACCCACGCTGCATCAAATTCGTAGTCAGGTTGAAGTCAGCGGACCATCGACGAGGCGTCCATTGGTTCAGCGAATTATCGCCATCTCCGGTTGTTGAAGGCGAAGACCAAACGGATGGTTCACGTGAACGAAACACTGTACGGAGCCTTATGCCCGTCCCTCAGCTGAGTTTTATTTTCGTTCACCTGTTCGCTCTATTTCACGAATCGAGCACCTCCGGTCGGTATCCATGAACAGAATGCCTATTGCGTCAGTCCGAAAGCCAATCCATCAAATCGCGTCTCCACTAGTACCCGGGTCCGCGGGAGCACCACAGCACCTCAAATACTGGACCAGCTTTGAGTGAACCGCACCCAACTTCGCCTCCCCAAATGAAGTTTGCACTCTCCCTCCTCTCCGCAATCACCCTTGCCTTCGCGTCGGAAACGAGCGACCGCTCGATTAACAGTCGCGTTACGGGTTTGACCCCCCGTGCAAACGGGCTCGCGCCAACCGTCAACTCGGCGACGTACCTCCCCAACCCCAGCGGAGGCGGAACATACCCGCGTCTCACGCACCTTGCGGACGGCAGCGTTCTCGGATCGACCACGACGTTCAGCGGGACCACCCATATACTGACGGTAACGCGCTCGACCGACGGCGCGCGCACGTTCTCCACCTGGGGTACCGTCTCCACCGGGACGGGCGATCTCGATAACCTCTTTCTGAAGCAACTCGCCAACGGGGACATTCTTGCGACTTTCCGCAACCACGACAAGAATTCTGCTGGCGCTTACACTATTTATCGGGTACGTTTGTGTCATTGAGGACATGAACATAGCCTAAGACTCACTGGGTTTTGATTCACAGATTACGGCCTCCATCTCGCACGACAACGGAAAAACCTGGACTTTCCTCTCCCAGGTTGATACTCGGACGGCGAGCGGTGTAAACGGACTTTGGGTACGTCCCCATCTTGTGAAAATTGCTCCTTCTGAACTCGTCCCTAGGAACCGTTCGTCCGCATTGCCAAGAGTGGCGCGATCCAAGGTAATCCCGCCTGCGACGCCTTTTATTCCGATGCTCATTCAAGTTGTGATCAGTTTACTATGCCGCCGAGAACAACTCGGGCGACCAAGACATCCTCATGCGCTCCTCTACCAACGGCGGTAGCACCTGGTCCGGCGCAACGACTGTCGCAGGCAAGTCCGCACTGTCGTATCGCTTGAAGTTGAACCTCATTTTGCGTACCAGGCGCCACTACGACGGGACGCGACGGCATGCCCGGGTGCACCGATTTCACGACCTCATCTGGTTCTGCCCGTGTCCTGTGCGTCTTCGAGACCACGGAAGGCACCGCACCTCGCTTTACCGTCAAGTCTGTCGTGAGCACCAACGACGGCGTCTCCTTCTCCGAACGCGCGCAGGTCTTCGTCCCTGGAGGCTCCAACAACAACGGTATGCAACGCGCCCTTTTTCGAAGCTGTGAATTCGATGGCTTACGACGACGATTCAGCTGGGGCACCGGATGTTGTGACCTCGAGCGGAGGAACGCTCGTGGTGTCCTTCATGACTGACGAAGATAGCTCAGCACACACCTGGTTCGGCCTCCCTTTGCCTTGAATGCCCTCGACTGACGTAGGTTTCAAATAGGCCCACAGGCGCTTCGATGAAGATCCTGACATCCCTCTCCTCTGATCCCGCTGTCTGGGGCCAGAAGACGACTGTGTTCCCAGTCTCCTCGCTGTGGCCTGGCTTGTTCAGCCGCGTGGACGGAACCAACACCGTCGTCGCCTGTGCCGATAACAATGGCGCAAAATGCCACGAGATCTCATTTGCGTAGGGTTGCATACTACAAACTTCCAATGTACATTTTATATACCATCCTCGGATGCATCCATCCCACTGTGCCCGTCCAGCCCGAAATTTGAACGAAATGGAAACAATGCCAAACATGCATCGCTCTCACTCTCACCGATCACACTCGGATGCGAATCAGACACCGCTCCTAACCTCTCCTCTGTCCCCTCATGCCGCAGCCACCTCGAAACGACCCTTCCCTCCTGCGAGGTGAGGATGTCGTCCGAGACCCTGCGAGCTACGATCCCATCATCGACGACAAGCTCTTTCTCGGAAAGTAAGGAAACCATTCGTGAACTTTAACTGCTACAGAAATTAAGTCCCGTCTCCCAGTCTATCGACCGCAGAATCCCCCCAATTGCTGGCTCACTTGGGAATAACCCACATTCTCTCTGTCTGCCCCGACTATCTGGAGGTCCCTGCGCACCTCAAGCACCTATCCCTGCCGATGATGGATGACGAACACTATGACATTCTGGAGCATCTGGAGGTTACTTGCCGATTCATACAAGACGCCTTGGACGGTGGCGGGAGGGTTCTGGTCCATTGCGTTATGGGAATATCCCGGAGCGCAACGGTGGTCTGTGCTTACAGTTCGTTCAAATTCTCCCGCCCCGAGCATTATTTTGGTTCGTTAATGGGGGATGTTGGCAGTCATGTTTTCACAGAACATATCTGTGGGACAAGCGGTACGGCTCGTTCGAGCCCGTGCGTATTCGAGATCCACTCTGTTTGTGGCCATGTTGAACCACTACAGGACGGCCGCAGGCTCGGCCAAATTACAACTTTCTGCGCCAACTTCAAGTCTTCTCTGCGTGCAACTATAATGTCGACCCCACGGCAGCCCCATATATTGCGTGGAAGACTCGGCAGGAGTTCGACAAAGCGCATTCTCTGCGAGTGATCGACGGTATGCCCATTCTGACTGACCGACTCTTCCTCAGCCTGTGCGTGGCGTGCTCCCCCTCCAGCCCTCGGTATGTGCTAATGAATGGCTCGGCAGCGACTTCCCGTCCAAGCCCGATCACGCCAGCGCGCTCCTCGACCACCTAGGCATCACCCACATCGTATCAATCACCCCGGACCACATTTCCAACGCCGAAGCAGCCATCCTCGAGCGCCACATGACGCACAAGCACTTCATCGTCCCATACACCGCAAAGGAGTCGCTGCTCCTCTCCCTACCGCTGCTGTGCCGATTCGTCGACGACGCGTTGCGGGCCAATGTGGATTCCCGCGTCTTCCTGCACTGCATGGACGAAATGCGGGGTGGTATCGCGGTCTGCGCTTACCGTGCGTCCTCAATTGAATCTGCGCTTAATAAAATTCCAGCGCTGCTGATAACGAAACTCCCTCCCTCCGCCAGTGATGTTCTCAAGGCGAATTTCACCCCGAGCGGCGCTCGATATTCTACAAGACCGTTCGTCCCTTCTCCTTCCCTCCCTACTAAATAAAACCTCGCTCAACTTACTGTAATGCGTGCCTCACTCTGCCTTTATTCGTCATGGCAGGCCTCCCCCTGTTCGACGCTAGCCCGACGATCCTCCGCCACCTCGAGCTCTTCGACCAGTGCCAATATGCGCCGGCGCAGCGGCACCCCCTCGTTCGGGCGTGGGTAAACAACACCCCGCCGCCGCCCCAATTGCCAGCAACTCAGGGCAAAGTTGACAGTACTAGTTATGTCGCCGGGTTACTGGGCCGGGGTAAATCCCTCCAGGCAAGCGTGATAACGCTGCTCGGGGCGGCGGTAGGACCTGAGAGGGGATCGTGATTTAAAGAGGTGTATGTACTATTTATTAGGTATTTCTTCTTAGTTAGTAGGGATTTGGATGTAAGGTTGAACTTTTTGGTTTGGCTGCTGGTTGAATTTTATAGTTGCTTCCGATTTAATCTGACCTGAAGGTGAGCACAAGGTGAGCGTGTCCTAGTCTAATATCCAATGTCCATGCCACCGTCCACCCTTCCCTGAGTCTTGAACAAACGTTCAAGTTGTACCGCCGCCCCAGGCAAATCCCTAAGAGAGATATGTACCTAATAAATAGTACACCTCTTTCAATCACGATCCCCTCTCAGGACCTACTGCCGCCCCGAGCAGCGTTATCACGCTTGCCTGGAGGGATTTACCCCGGCCCAGTAACCCGGCGACATAACTAGTACTGTCAACTTTGCCCTGAGTTGCAATTGCTTGAGGCAGCGGCGGGGTGTTGGATAACCACGCCCGGACGAGGGGTGCCGCTGCGCCGGCGCATATTGGCACTGCTCGAAGAGCTCGAGGTGGCGGAAGACATGATCTCCTCAGTGTCGACTCGCGATCAAGTGGTTGAACTTGTTTGTTGGTTGGAATTTGCAGTTACTTCCGATCGATTGAATCTAACCTGCTGTGTCCGTAGCCTACCGAAGGTGGTCTGATATCCAACCTTCAGGCCACGCCCGCCCTTAAGTTCCTGAGTCTTTAACACTCATTTGATCGCGAGTCGACATTGAGGAGATCATGTCAATCCCACAAAACGGTGCAGTACCTGATACTAATACAATGTCACCGCTTCGCCGAGGCGGTACGGTATAGGAGTTGCGATGGTGAGGGGGAAACAGCGCTGAACAAAAAAAAAGGAAGGGGGAACGATCTACTGTGTCGGTGTTTACTTTCCCGAGTGAGCTATAGTGAGTCAGACTGACTTGACCTCCTCATGGAAGGAAGGATGCGTGGTGGCCAGGGCGGGTGCATATTGGCTTAGGGAACTCGGTAAGTGATTGGCTGTACTCTTGACCACCACCAATACATGTGTTTGTTTCTCCATTTCTTTTGCAGTGCGGTGACTCGAGATGACCTGGAACTGCCTGGAATCAAGATAGAGATGAATACCGAGTGAGTTACGCGGACTGAGCGGATCTGTTTCGTGAGGATTGACTGATTCGGAATTCGGTGATTTAATTTGCCACAAAACACAGCGAGAAACGTGAAAGAAAATTGAAAATAAATTACTGCAGAGCACGGAGGGGTACAGGGCTTTAGCATGAGAGGGTGCAGGAGGAATGAAGAGTCGTAGGTGGGCGTCAAATGAATGATCGAACAAGAAAGATACACTCAGTAACGCTGGCCGAAGCTCTTCTCCTCGAGCTCGATTTCGCGGGAGACCTGCACCAAATCGCAAGGACCGCAACAAAAACTTCCGCAGCAATCTCCACAACACCCTCCTTCTATGCCATAGCGTCCGCGCACGTCCCCGCGGTTCATGCACTGATAAAGAGAGAAAAATGAGAAAAAAAGAATGATGGTCACACGGCAAGTCTACGCACCTGGAGGACGAAGCCTGCGCCGAGGAAGGATGTTAAGAGGCAGTGGCCCCAGCACGCGCCGCTGCAGCAGCTGCCGCCATCGGGGTCGGGGGAGCCCTGCCCTTGGAGGTGGTTGAGGCGCTGCTTGTTTTTGCCGTGGACGATACAGGGGCACCAGCAGGCGTAGCAGCCTTGCGAGAGGTGAGCTGGGGACGAGAAAAACGAGCGCCGATGGCGACTTACAGGTGCCGCATGCCTCAAAGCAGCCACAGAGACCATTGCTCCATTCGCGCTTGCCGTTGCTGTTCAAAGGCTTGCCTGCCGCATTGCGGTTGCCGCCGCCGACCTGCATGCCCATGGTGGGCATGGGCTGCTGGGACTGGTACTGTTGTTGTTGTTGCTGGCGGCCGGGGATTAGCTGTGGCAACGGGGCTGAGGGGGGAGGGACTCACATAGGCCATAGCGGTGGAGAATAAGGTTGAAGAAACGCAAAAAGCAAGGGGTTTTTAAGAAGAGGAAAAAAAGGGGGTGGTCGACACAGGAAGGAGAATGCGATGGTCCGGTTTGTCTTGGCCTTTATATTAGCCTAGGCGCTTGCACCGCGTTTTGGTGATCGCAAACGGAGACTTGAATCAAACCTGTTGCATTATGCGGCGTTTTGCCCTGTTTCGTCCACTCCCGCGCCGTCCATATTTTATCCGGGTTTCAAGTTGCGATACGTCCCTAGTAGCATTATTTTCACCTTTTTTGAGCCATTTCTGAGCGGAGCCTGAGAATTTGGTTGCAAGAGCGCTGGGCAATCACGATCATTGTCTGACAGCTGTGATGGGCGAATCACCTCCGTTTGGCTCGGCCCTCGGCGCACCCCGGGTGGCAGTGCTCGGGGCTTTCGGATCACCGACTGTGACACAATGTGACCACCATCCAGTCCTCTCCGAATCCCGTATGGCCTCCAGAATTGCTATCAGCTCGCTGAGAGCCGCAGGTACATTTTATGCCTCGTTTATAATTCATTCTCAGCCTTGTAGCCCGACCGCGAGCGGTCGCTGCCATTCCCCAGGTCCTCCATGCGTAGGTCTTCTCGCGGCCAGCAGAACGACACCGCTCATGTCTGCCTCCGTCTAGCCGCTCCATGGCGAGCTCGTCAAACCCGCCACCACCCTCCGAGCGCGCCTCTGAAATCATCAACAAGCTCCCCTCGTCCCCCAACCTCATCACCAAGGCGGGCACCGCCGTCCTCGGAACTGGTGTCGTCGCCGCCGCCATCTCGTCGGAGCTCTATGTCATCAGCGACGAGACCGTCCTCCTCGTCGGGTCGATGATCTTCCTCACCCTCGTTGCTCGGGTGTGTCGCCGTCTCCTCCACGACGCGTACATGCGCGATTTATTCATTTCCGTTTCCTTTTTTTTCTGCGCTACAGGCTATCCGCCAGCCGTACAGCGACTGGGCTGACGCGCAGGTCGCGCGCATCAAGGGTGTGCTCGACAGCGCGCGCACGGACCACACGCAGGCCGTCAAGGACCGCATCGACAACGTCGCGCAGATGAAGGACGTCGTCGCCCTCACCAAGGGCCTCTTCGCGCTTTCCAAGGTCCGTTCACGAAGTGTAGTATTTACTGAAGACGGCATTATAACACCGGCTACAGGACACCGCGGTCCTCGAGTCGCAGGCGTTTGTGCAGAAGCAAAAAACCGCGATCGCGGCGGAGATCAAGGGCGTCCTCGACAGCTGGGTGCGCTACGAGCAGCAGATGAAGGAGAGCGAGCAGGCGGAGCTCACCAAGAGCGTCATCGACAAGGTGCTCGCCACCATGAAGGACGAGAAGACGCAGAAGGAGATCCTCATGGGCGCGGTTGCGGAGATCGAACGTACGTTATTCTGGATCGTGATGAAGATTGAGCTGACCTGGTGCAGTGCTCGTCAAGAACAAGGCTATCTAAGTGTTGTAGAAAGCCTCGAATAGAATCTTTGCGTTCTTGCCTGACCGTTGTGTGCACCACCCTCGACACACGGTGTTGTATTGGTTTGCGATGTCGCGCAATGCTGTTATCACCACTGACGATTTGTGTCTGCTATCACCGCCGCACGCAGCGACAGGGCCTGGTTACCAGCTCGCCGAGAGGACGATGATTTCGCGGATTTCCTTTATGGATTCTAACTTCTCCAGCAGAAAATAGACCGCACAGGGTCTGGTGTCCCTCCCCATCTCTATTGGCTCCAGAACCCATCCAGGCCCATAACCCGGTAGGGGGTGGGGGGAAACTTGTGCGACCAGCCGCTCTGCGGGCGCCCTTCCCTGACACTGCAATTAATCGCGCTTCTTCTTCTGAATCTTCCGTCTCTCCACCGGGTATCAAGTTGCCGGATTGCTCGTTGCGCCACGGTGCGTTCGTGGAGATGCCGCCCGCTCGCGTCGCTCAGCCCACCATTGGCTTGTACGGTTGTCCGAGTGTGTTTATCAAGTGGCACTACCATCCCTGGGAAGATTTTCGTCGGCGCTTACTTGCTGCGCGTTCATCAAGCCGCACTACCATCCTTCCCACTTGGAAGATCTTCGTCGGCGCTTCCCACCTGCTGCCTTTGTGTGAAAGCTCACGATATTGAAGCAGATGGCGCCCGCGCCGCCCATTCGAGTTGGCCAGCTCACCAATGGCTTGCGGTTGCCCGACCCGTCTGCAATTCCTCTGTTATATGCGTGTTCATCAAGCGGCACGACCATGCTTCTGACCTGGAAGATCTTCGTATAGGCGCTTACTTGCTGCTTCTCTGCGAATTCCAAGATTACGAGACTCTGTCGAGTATAAGTATAAATATTGCAGAGGCGTCGTCAGCGGCGCCCCAGCAACTTCTCTGCTGCATCCATCATGTATGTGTCCATCTCCTTCCTTGTCTACTAGTACTATGCGACTGACCCAGTACCAGGCGCGTGCCCTTGCTAGACGATCTTGCACCACCTGCGGAACTTTTCGGGCAAGCCTCGACGGCGATCCTGACGATGAGGCTGAATCAATATCGACGTTCCATCGTCGTTCAGTGCAGCCGGGAGGATGCTCTCTTTCTACTGAAGCAATATTTCACTATCCATAGCTCAAGTATTACTGTGAGTAAAAAAGGTCGTTGATTCGACCAAACTGTAACGCGATAATAGGCCGCCTTCGACCCGACATCCCTCTTCAGCATCGATGCTTCGGTCACGCTCTCTGATTCCCGAAATGAGATGAATATGGCTCTGGTGCTTGCCTTTGTGGAGAAAGTACTGGGAATGACTCTGGCCCACACAGATGGCTTCTTCTGGGTGTACAGAGGCTGAGAGCGATAATGCAATGAATTTTTGAGGCCAAAGCGAATGTTTGCGAGTGATCGAACTGCCGCTCGGCATTTTGTTTCTTTGCCGCTTACCGAACCCGAACCCTCTTCACGGCTTTGACATGCCAGACAGACAGCAACGAAGAACGGCACTCCTGACCGACCGTGGGTCTCCCAGCCACACAGAAACCGTCTCCCGGGCTCGTCGAATTGCTTGTGGACTGGCTCGCAACAAGTTGTAGGCGAGTTGGCGAAGTACATCTATCCCCGGATTGGATAGATTGGACGCGCAAGGACACATGCCCCATGCCTCCATTGGCAACCGCCAGCACTAACGCTGGTCTCTTGGTGGCTCTCTCTCTGTCGCCCACTCTCGGTCGTCTTTCGATGCTGTCGCGTCGAATAGCGCCTCTCCTCTGCTCATGGACCTGTCTCTGGCTCCTCCTCATCTCTTCTTTGCCTCGAGCACAGGCGGCCGGCTCCGTTAACGTCTCCATCGCGAACACGTCCCCGCAGATAATATACACACCCTTCCTTTGCAATGCGACCACCTTGACGGCCGATCCGGGCTGCCTCGGCGCCTGGTGAGCGGCGTACCGAAGCGTTGCTCGGAGCGGAACTAACGCGTCGGTAGGAATGAAACCACCCTCGGGGGCATCCCGATAGTCTCTACCACCGGGCCCGCCATTGAGGGCGCCGACATCGTCCCCCAGATGTTCATGGCATTCCGAGGTATGTCCAGTGATGATAACACAGCGAATCTGCGCGCTGAGATTACACGCCAGCGTCGGCGTTATACATGTCGACCTCGGTCGCCTCGAACGCGAGTGCCAACTTCACCGTCTCGTCTGCCTCGATTACCGCCTCGCGCGTAATCAACTCGGGCGAGGGGCTGGTCGCGATTGTCAACCTCGCGGAGACCGAACTCACTACGCTCACGATTACCTTTATACCCGGCCAGGCCGCATCGCAGCTTGACATTGGCTCGATTCTCATCACCGTCACCGACCCGTGCGTATCTCGTTCTATGTCCTTCACTTCCTAGCAAATCTCATACGGAGCCAACAGCGACTCCACGTCCTCCTTCCTCCCCACGATGACCCTCCCCCCCTCGATAACACTCCCTACCTTTATACCCACGAGCACCGCACCCAGCTCTTCCCCATCCCCCTCATCGACGAAATCCCCCCAAACACTCTCACACCGCGCCCAAATCGCCGAGGCGCTGGGGCTCGTCCTCGGACTCGGCGTCGGGCTGTCGATAATCGCGGGCGCAATATTGTTTTGGTGGAAGCGCCGTCGGCGACTGCGGGCGGAGCGCGCGCAGACTAATGCATGGTTTTAACTGGATTATGAGACCTGCGCGTGAGGGCAGGTAGGGGGGATGTGTATTTTTAACGCTCGATAGGATATAATCTGGCACATTAATGTATTTGTACAATCCACCGCTGTAATGCAACGAATGGACACGGAAGTAACACTGCTACAATGTACATAGATGATTCGTTAACTGAGCCTCATCAACTCGAGCTATCATCCGAGCCCAAGTCGGATACATCCACCATATCCATCTCCACGGGCTCATCATACGCCCTCACCCACAGCAGACCCCCGCCATCCACAGACGGATCCATGACACACGAGAAATGCGTCGCCTCGTTCTGCACCGGCTGCACCTGCATTCGGCCCACCACATCCGCGACCTTGAGCCGCACACCGTTCTTCTCCCAGATCTTCGAGACGCACTGCTTGCGCTCAATACTGTCGCCAATGAGCGCGTCGAACTGGCCCTGTCCGGCCAACAGCGCGCGCCAGCCGTCGGGATTCAGCGGCTCGCGCTTGAAGTCGTGGTTGGTCACCGCGAGGAAGTCCGCGGACGTCTGGACCGTGGCGGAGACGAGGTCCTTCTCGAGGACGAGGATGGAGGCTGGGGTGCAGAAGGCGAGGTAGCACGGGGTGCTTGGTTTGCGGGGCAGGCTCTGGGCGAGGGAGGCGAGTGAGGGGGGCGGGGAGGGGGAGAGGAGGAGGTTGCGGAGGACGGAGGGGATGGAGGGGCGGAAGCCTAGGAGGAGTGCTGCTTGGTGTAGGCGGTGGGATAGGACGGAGGAGGGGGAGTCGAGTCGGACGCGGTAGTTTAGCGATATGGAGAGACCTTCGCGGACTCCCGTTAGCACTCCAATGTACCCGGCGTATGTGACCGCTCTGCGAGGAATACAGCATTGAGTACATATTTATTTTGCGAAAATAACGAATGACTGACCGTGCAACAACTTCGCCAGCGCGCACGTAGTCCACGCAGATAATCAACTTGCGCAACGGCTCCATCTCCCAGTCAAGCCCGCGGAAATGGATTACACCATTCTTCCGCCGCCCGCTCCCTGCATCGGTCACGCGCGCGCCGCCGCTCGAGCACCCAGAGAACAAGTCGAGGAAGGTGTTGTACGCCACGACGAGGTGCAGCGGGACGCCCGTCAGCTTGGCTATACCGCGTATCTCCTTCGTCTCCTCCGCGGAGTGGACGCGTCGGAGGAGGGACTTTGCGAGGAAGTGCAGGACGCGGGGGGCGGGCGTGAGACTCAGGAGGTCATCGTATATGGGCACAATGTCTTTGAGGTATCCTTTGTAGTCGGCGCATATCTCGCGATAGCGCTCTTCTGGCGGGGCAGAGAGATCGACGCGATAGGTTGGGGGGTCATTTGGGCTGCTCAAGCGTCTGGTCGAGGGCGTCGCCGCTGCTTGGGATTGGGAGCGTGTGGTGGGAGCCATCTCTGATTATGGGCGCAAGGAACCGAGAGGTTCACATTGACGCGCTCTGAGTCGAACATTGCAGCGCCTAAAGCTGTGGAGGAGAAGCCGTGGGTCGGCTTCCTCAATGGCAATAGCGTCTGATGCAAACAGTCGCAACTCAACCAGTGTTCCTTCCAATCTTGACTTTCGCCACCACAACTCCTGCAGATATATATTCAGGTGAATCCAGCCGCCAACCACTCGACAATCAACGGAGTCAACATTCCCAGCTTCTTTTCCTTCGCATTGAAATCGAGGAACATATCTTCATGCAGCCCACCCTTCTGAACCACGAGCTCAGTATTAGCATGGTGCTCCTTGAACACCGCCGAAAACTCCAAAATATCGTCCCGCATGAGCTCCGCCGTCCCCACCGTAATCAGCACCCGGTCAACAAGCCGATCCACGCCGGCGAACCACTCCTTGGGTGCCTTCCCCACCTCGGAGAACGCTCCGGCGTCCTTGGGGAACGCGTCCAGGATCTCCGCCCCCCACCCCCCGAGGGTCTTTTTCGTCACAAAGTCCTTCCCATCGTTCTCCGTGAACGACTTGCTCTCCGCGGTGAGGACCACCCAGGGTGATATCGCCAGAATGCCACGGATCGGCGCGGGGAGCCGGATTTCTGGCGTGCTCGGATTGGGGTGCAGTATCTGGGAGAGGACCTGGAAGGCGAGGTTTCCTCCGGCGGAATCACCTGTGATTTGGATGTGCTGGGCTTGGACCCCAGCGGCGAAGAGGAATTCGAGCCCCAGGCGGGCCTGGTTAAGCTGCGTCGGGAAGGTCGCGAACGGTGCGAGGGCTGTTGAATGTGAGCCTGGGACCATGGCGTTTCGGGACAGGACGCACTATATTCAAGAACCGCAAAGCCGACGTCGAGTTTCTGTTTCTCCAGCTCGAGCTGGACGTACCGCCAGAACGAAAGGGAATGATCGCTGGCTGGTAAAAAGAATCCACCCCCTGAAGACTCCGTGTTCATCTCGCAATCAAATCGTAAACAAGGGCGCTTACCGTGAAGGAACAACACGACGCGATCAAGGCGCTTGGGCCCTATCCACAGCAGTCTCGCATTCTCCCCGAGTTCGTCTACGGTGGCCGGAAGACGAGAACTTCGTGTCCATTTATTGTACGCGTCGGAGGTGGTTCCGAAGAGCCATTGCAATTGCGCGACGCTCAAACCAGCAGCATACCGAAGGGCGGAATCTGAGACTATCCGTTTCAAGGTTCTCTCCGCGTTGTGAGAGGCGTATGTTGTGGTGATCACCGACCAAAGCACGATCGCAGCTACGTGGGACCACCGTAAACATATTGGTACGGTTTGAGTCGTCTATTTGCTTACGGAGTGGAAGCATCTCCACCCCCATCTTCAAAACCTGGATTAAAGGGAGCTCCCCATACTTGCGTCTAGTGGGGGTCATTGGTGAGAACGGCCGTTTTTCAAGATCTTCACAAACGCCAAACCAGGTTTTATATGCACCAAAAGATGTCACGTACGGTGTTCCGGGGAATCATCAACCGAACCGTGGTTCAATTGCGGGGCCAACGAACAGTCTGCCGAATGTCAGGTGTGTCATAATGGTCCATGGAGGGCTGAATTTTGCGATCTGACAACTGTGGGTGGTGGAACTTATATTCGTCCCCCGCTCCATTGCCGCTGACTTGGGTTCAACATTATGCGCTTGCAGGTGGATTGAATACTGAATCACAGAGGTCGCTTTGAAAGGGACAAGACAGCATGAATGAACTGGCTTCAGTGCGAGTCATGAGTCGTTTTGGCGCATGGCAATATCACAGAAGTTCAAGTAGCAAGGATCCTCACATCACCGATGGTTTCGATGGCTTCTTTCTGTGTCGCAAAGATGAAGATTTGAATGGTTATGAGAAAATCGATGTTCGCATCATTTGGTCTCAGCCGTCCGATACAGTAACAAAGCACCTTTCGTCCGAGTAGGATCTCCACGTCTTGTCTAACGGTGCTGAAGACATTTATTGGCGTTGCAGGGACCGATGCGAACATTCCCGAGATGGTCGTGCAATGGTCGATGTTAGATTGGCCAGGTCAGGTCTCTGCCAGTGTACGCCCGACCACGGTTGTTCCTCATGAAAACCTTTGCCACGGAAAGATGCATATGGGCTGAATATTGGAGATCGGCCAGGGATGGCGATGCAGGCACAAAATACAGATGTAATAAGCCGTTGATAGAAACTGTGGTCAACAGTGAAGGGAGAGAAAAAACGCACGTCGCCACGAAGTACAGGCTACCAAATGAATCTTGGCTAGCAGCGATACAAACTAGGGAGAGCGATAAGTTGGGCAGCAGAGACCAGAAAGGTGTACCTACCATGAGAAGGCATCCGAGCCACAGAGCCGTGTGGACGAGGCCGCGAGGCAGCAGATAAAGACAGGGTCGAGACCTGACGTCTCACGATGATGATCCTCTGGACGTTGACAATTGGGTTGAATTTCGCGTTTAAGCGATAAATGTCAAGAGGGATGAACCCCAAAGCAAGGGAGGCCACAAATCCAGCAATAATATCGTTAGTGCCACTGGTCGGTCACCTTCGAACCACGCGACAGTAAGAGAGGTTTAAAATTTTCATCCGTATATTTCCTTAGACAGATGAGCATGGCGCAGCTAGAGGTCCAGCCACTGGAAGAACCGCGGTTGAAGGTTTATATAGGTCACCGAGAACGATCGTCTTCTTGGTCACACCGGAGTAAAGTCTGGTTTACGAGACTAGGTTGAAGGTAGAATTTCCGCAAATCGAAATTGGCTAAAATTTCGAGTTTGAAGGGAAGAGGCCAGGCAGGGTTGATAAAATAGCGAACGCAGTCCACAGCGGGTGGCCATCGAACGCAGCAAAGGCAGTACCGAGCGCAGTCATGAGGGTTGCGGAGACGTTGGTTTCACACAGCGACAAATATCATTCACTTAACACCACTTCGACGATGGCTGATACCGAGGCGCCTTTGGTCGTAGATAACGGAACGGGGGTGAGCGCCGTCTCATGTCCTTTGTACGCGCCTCATCCTTGTCTTCCAGTTCGTCAAAGTCGGATATGCGGGTTCCAACTTTCCAGAACATGGTACAATTAGCTTCGTCCACTCTCCAATGAAGTGATTCCTCACTGCAACGTCCCCAGTATTTGCATCCGTCGTAGGGCGCCCAATATTGCGCGCGGAGGAGCGAGTAGGATCTGCAATCATCAAGGACATTATGGTCGGCGACGAGGCTGCGGAGAACAGAAACTACTTGCAGATTACGCAGCCCATGGAGCACGGTATCGTGCGGAACTGGGAGGACATGAAGCATCTGTGGGACTACACGTTCGACGAGAAACTCAAGGTCGACCCGCGGGGGAGGAAGGTGCTGCTGACGGAGCCGCCTATGAACCCCAAGGTCAACAGGCAGCGGATGTGCCAGGTCATGTTCGAGGAGTACGGCTTCGGCGGCGTCTACGTCGCGATTCAGGCCGTGCTTACCCTGTACGCGCAAGGTGAGCTTCGTTCCTGTGGGCGTTGCGCCACGACTGATGAATGCCGCAGGTCTGACGACGGGTGTCGTCGTTGACTCTGGCGACGGTGTGACCCACATCGTGCCCGTGTACAGCGGCTTTGCGCTCCCCCACTTGACGCGCCGGCTGGACATCGCTGGGCGGGACGTGACGCGCTATCTGATCAAGTTGCTGCTTATGCGAGGTTACGCATTCAACCGCACGGCCGACTTTGAGACTGTCCGCGAGATCAAGGAGAAGTTGTGCTACGTCAGGTAGGCATTGCTCATCCGCACTTCGACGACACCGCTGAACGAAAAATCAGCTACGACCTTGATATGGACACGCGACTTTCGGAGGAGACCACTGTTCTTGTTGAGAGCTATCAAGTACGTTGCGAGCTCCAGTGGATCAATATATTCCTCATCATATCCACAGCTACCAGACGGTCGCACGATCAAAGTCGGTTCCGAGCGATTTGAGGCGCCGGAGTGCATGTTCCAACCGCACTTGGTCGACGTTGAGCAGCCTGGGATGGCAGGTGTGTCCTTTTACTCGTACCCATTCACCGTATTGACGAATACATATCAGAAATGCTCTTCCAAACGATTCAAAACGCCGCCGTGGACGTCCGCACTGAGCTGTACAAGCACATCGTTCTTTCCGGTGGATCCAGCATGTACCCCGGACTACCGAGTCGTCTCGAGAAAGAGATGAAACAGCTCTACCTCACCCGCGTTCTCAATGGCGATCCCACGAGACTGAATGTTCGTTTCAATTATTCCATGTTAATGTCATGACTGAAGCCCGCACCAGAAATTCAAGATTAGAATTGAAGATCCTCCCCGCCGGAAGCACATGGTCTTCCTGGGCGGCGCCGTCCTGGCCGACATTATGAAAAACCGCGAAGACTTCTGGATATCGCGCGAAGAGTGGTTCGAGCAGGGCGCGCGCTCACTGGACAAGCTCGGACGGGGAGAGAACAATTGATTCGCGCTTTTATGTGTATAACCAGTGTACGGTGGTCGGTCTACAATTAAATAATCCATTCTACGCTAGTTTCTATGTCTAAGATTCCCAGAACCCTGTCCACGGCTGCATTTCTCTAATATCTTCCAAACCAATGCCGCGCAGGATGTCCTGCCCTTGAACGAGGCGGAGCTCCCGCCCGCGCATGCGTTTAACTTTGCGGAGAGGATCTAAAGCGTCCTTCTCGTCATCAGTCGCCTGTCGCTCGTCCTCCGGGAGGGTCTCTGAGTAGGCGTGGGTGAGACGTAACATCGCGTGCGTTTTAGTGAGTGCCTGCGAAGCAGCACGCGACACTGCCTCGGGGCCAGAAGACGCGTCATCTGGGACGAAATGCGCGAGGAGGAGGGCAGAGAAGAGGTCGCCGACGCCGGAGAAGTAGCCTGGCAGGAGCTGTACCGTTTGGGCGTGCACAGTCGAGATGTCTGCGGTGCCTGGAGTTGCCGAGGAGGAGATGCACAGGAGATGACTTGCTTCGGGATCCAAGGCGGAGGAGAGGTCCGTTGGAAGGGCTGCTTGGAGCCATCCGGCGAGGGGGATTGAACTGATCACGACGTTTGGGACGTGGTATTCCTCGTGTAAAATGGTCAAGGCGCGACGCAGAGAGGGGAGATCCTTCAGCTCGATATCGGTCAGAGTTCTGTGAGAGGCGGATGAGAACAATCCCGCGTGCGAGACGCAGTATTCACTCTACTTCGAACCAGTTTGGGGTTATCACGGTGGACAGCGACAGCATTCTTCGATAAACTGGGATAACATCGGGCGCGACGTAGAGGCGGCCAGAATCACCTAGCACCGCTGTGAACGGGTGAAAAATTGCTGGTTGGACGAGACAGAATTGCGCATACGATCCAGCAGATAGATGAGCTCAGGCCGCTGAGATTTGAGTTTATCCACGAGATCCGCGACGGCCGAGAGACCCTCAGCACCTGGGATGTAGCCTAACGAGGGTTGAGACCAGGAAAAACATCCACAAGTGAACTTGAGAGAAACCTGTGAGCAGTCTATCTGGAAGCAACAACTGGTTTCGTTCCAGGCCCTGGAACATCTCTGTTAGTTCCGCCGCAGTGGTCTTGGTTCCGCCCAACCGCCCATAACCTGCCGACGATGAACACCAGAAAAAATAGGCGCGAAACGGGCTCGCGTACCGGAATGATTAGAAAAGTTTACGGTGTTCACTACCTGATAACCATTAGACAGGAACGCGAGAGCGTGGTGAGGAGGCGCACATCAACGTCGTAGCCGAGACATTGCAGAGGGAAAACTGCAGCTTTGCCTCCAACGTAGCCAAATACGACGTGAGACTGTATGCTGAGCACTCGACCACCCATATTTTTATGAGCCAGGCTCGAATTGTGGAGAATGTCGGCGGGACGGAGAGAGTTTCGCCCTCGTGACTCACGGCGCGCCTATTGGGGATAAGCCAGTCGGAGCTCGCGCGCGTTCAGGACAGCAATATCCGCACAGGCGTGTCTGCTCTTGACGCTCACTCCAACTACCTTATAATGTCCGATGGCTCGAGGTCAGCAAATTCCGCCCTGGTGCCGCTGATTTTCACCTTCTGGGGTTCAGGTTGCGCCAGACTTGGTACAGCGCTTTGAACGACGCCGAGACTCATTTTCGCCAGCTTCTTACCTCCCCCTCTTCTCCCGAATGGAAGCGGCTCTCCGGGTCACTCGACTCACCTGGGAACAAGAAGGGCAAGGCGCGGGTGGTCGCAATTCCAGAATTAGCTGACGTGGTGGTTCACCGCAAGCCCAACAAATCCGCAGGAGGGGACGTATATCGACTTGTTCTCGACGTTCCAACTGGCGAAGAGTCAGTCTCGCTGGAACCCTGGAAAGCCGTTCTTACCACCCCAGAACTGCGGCAAGAGTGGGACCCCGCAGTCGAGGACGCGCACCTCGTCGAAATTTTCGATCACACCACTCGCATATGCAAGACAAACTTCACGCTGGGATGGCCTGCAAAGTGTGTTTTGAATCTCCGCTTACTTTGAACGCAATCCGACCTGTTCCTAGTCCACGAGACGCGGTCACCATTTCACGATCGTTCCACGACGCATCGACGTTTATCGACATCTCCACCTCCCTGCCACGCTCGCCGGATGAACCTGCGTATCTGCGGCCCTCTCCGCCATACGTCAGATCCCACGTTACCTGTAAGTATAATATCATCCATATCATAAACACTCTAACGCGCCCAAGTGTTCGCTTGGTGCATCCAACACCTTGCCCCACCACCATCGAACCCGGGCGAAAACCCCCAGAGGAGACGAAATTCCTCGGGCGGCAGACTACGCATTACCTGTTTCTGGCAGCACGACCTTCGCACGCCCTGGAATATGGGCTCCTCCTCTGGGACCCTGCAGCAGCTCTCAACAATGGGTCTGGGCTTGTTCAAAACGGTGATGAAGCGCGGCTCCCGAATCCCCAAGATCACCGGGTACGGCAATGGGGTGTCGATTGAGCGCATTCGCTTTCAGATCGACCGCGAGGCGCTCACCATCGACTACACTATCATCCCAGAGGAGGAAGAGCACATGCCCTCCGAGCAAGGGATAGACGAGCTGCATGCATTACGAGAGCAGAGACGACTGAAGCGCTCAATAGAGTGTATTCTACCCTCAGGCGAAGGCTGGGATGTCCAGGTGTCGACCAAAGCCTCTTCGGATGAAGTGGAGCGCCTCCCGTGGACTGTGCGCGCAATCCGAAGCAGTTCGTTCCCGTCGACCACAGAACTCTCTATGCCGCTGGATCAACTAGTCGTCCGGCTCACGCACGCGCCACTCCTTGACGAGCATTCTGTCCTCAAAGTTCGAGTGGTTGTCGAGATATCGGGGCCCTCTGTTGGACTGCGGCTGAACGGCCTTCCTCAGACGATCCAGGACGTGGAAGAGCGCGATCCGTCGTCGTATCATATTTCGCAACAAATTCTTCAAGACGTCTCCAGCACCGCCGATCTTAGTTTTAACACAGCTTCATCTCTGCGCACGACGAGCAGTGTCGGGTCGACCTCCTCCACTCCCACGATACCCCGTGCCCCCACAGAGCGAACCGCTGCGGCTGAAAAGTCCATACTCTCGCGGGTACGGAGGAACTACATCTATTTCTCGTCCCTTCTGCAAGAGCCTGAAGCGAAATGGAGGCGAAGTAAGTTTCATATATTTGCCTTTGAATATACCCTCTGAACCCGTCTATCTTATTTAGCTACAGAGGCGAAAGGAGTGTCGATAACGCAGCTTGATTCGATCGACCCGACCTTGGTCGTTTATCGGGCGGAAGCTACGTTTGTTGGCGTCGGATTGTGGGACCTCTACGGTGCCGTTGTTTCCCCAGGCGCTCAAACGTATTGGGACAAAACCCAAGAAGACGCGGTGCTTTTGGAGGACGTAAATGATCTGACTGAACTGTGGCATTTCAGAACAAAACCAGCCTGGCCGGCCAAGTAAAGTTTCCTCATATTTTATATATAGACCCCTAACTCAATTTTTGCAGTGGACGCGATTCCGTGGTCCTCAAGACTGTGTACAAGTCACCCACCACGATCCACGTATTCTCCTTTTCTGCCGACGACCCACATCTTTTCCCGAATATCCCCCCTGTCGATCCCACCGTAATCCGTACCCAGGTGGATTTACGAGGCTGGGCAATCGAGACTCTATCACCTACTACGACGTTATTGACTTTGCTCGAACAATCCGATCCGAAAGGATGGACGAACAAGACGTCGATCCCGACGTTAATGATCAACGCACTTGCGGGGATTGGCGAGTTCGCAATCAAGTGTGGCGGACCGCCAGTCGTTACACGTTTAGCGGGTGCGAAGGCGAACGAGATGCGGTACGATCACGATCGGTCAAGTTTCAAGGTCGAGTACGAAGCATCTGCGAGCCGACAGTCCGCGAACTCCGGGTCGACGAACTTAATAGGGTCCGCGGGTCTTCCTGTGATTGAGTGCGAGCTGCGATGCGATATGGATACGTGGGCGCCGTCACTGGACATAGTTGTCGATCCGCCACCGCAATCCCTCTCGTGCCTGCGCCGGCATCGCCTGTCGACGGATGGCGGGGGTCTATGGTTGACGTTAACTCACGATGCCGTTTTCATCGATGACGAGCGGTTGTTGGTTCTCGTTCGACGAGCACCGGGGAAGGAGAAGGGCTTGGTTATGGTCAATGGTTCGAAAATCCCCGTCGACGTGGAGGAGCTTCAGGACAGCGAGATCAAATCGCTTACGAAGCAGAAGCGGGTGAAGCCAGCACGAATACCTCTGGACCAACCTCCCGTCGTCGGTGTCATTAGGAGGAGACGAGCAGAGTGGGACGCAGATTCGGAAGATCCGTTGGGCTCCGATTCAAACACCCGCTCAATGGGCTGGGCTACCGCGCCCCGAATATCCAGTCCGCTGGCGAGGTTTTTCACGTATGCAGTCGACCAGGCCGCTACGACAACTCAACAGGCAGTTGCTGCCATTTCCCCTGCGACTGCGTTCGGCGAAGAGGCCGCTCCCTCATCGTCCAAGCTGCCGATGCAATACGCACTCGAAGCACTCGCGTGGATCCAACAATCACACTCGCACGGTTCCTCCGACGGCCAATGGACAGCACTCAACGACAAGGCGCTTTCCATCCGCCGCAAGCTTTGCCCCGAGATTTCGCCTGTCATCCAGGTGCACAGAGGCGAGAAGGTGATCGAAGGTGTTTCGGCGGAGGAGCTGGCCGCGATCGTCACGGAATTCGAGTGTCGGAAGAAGTGGGACGAGCGATTAGATTCTGCAACGGTCCTCGAGTCGTACGGCGCTGACTGTCGAACAGCGTTTCTCGTGGCGAAGGCAGGGTTCCCCTTCCGAGACCGCGGATTCTACGTGGCTTCCATCCTTGCGCGAGCGCACGTCTCGCCTTCCAGAAGCCGCAACAGCGAGGTCGCGGAGGGGCTGCGCAATGCCATCTTTTGTGTGTCGGCGTCGTTCAGTCCCGACTCTGTCGCGTCGTTTTCGCCGGGCAAGTACAATCCATACGGGCTACCTATTGGGCGCGTCTTCGTCGACGCGTGGATATTGGAAACTTTGGACCCGTACACGAAGGAAAACTACGCGATTCCGTCGACGAGGTGTACTTATATGGTCGCGATGGACTATGCGGGCTCCGTTCCCGCGGCGTTCAACTCGCTGATCAACGCCGCCGCGCCGCGCGCCATCCTCGCGGTCGAAGCGTACTTCAAGAGCATCTCCTCACTCCCGATCACGCGTCTTCCCCCGGCGGGGCTTGTTATATCAGAAAAGCAGGTGCACGAGCCGTTTGCGGTAACGGCGTGGAAGGTGCGGCGGCGCGATGAGCAGCGCGTGCTGGTGAATACCAAGTACCTGCCAGACGAGCGTGTGTACCGAAGCACCGTTCTTCTTTGCACACCCGCGCCCCCTGCGCCACCGCCACCGCCTTCCGCTCCGAACCACGCGCGGACGCAGTCGCCCAGCCTCACCGAAGATCGGACTCCACGGCCGAGCAGGCTGACGCTGACCCCGCCAGTACCCGAGATGGTTGAGGGCCTGCCGACCGTGGACAGCGACAGTACGATAACGCAGGCTACGGTCAACGGGTTGCCGTCGTCGCCATCATCGCAGTTACAGCTTCCCGGGCGCGAGCGCGCCGAGTCGGCATCAAGCGTGATTCGCCCGCGTACCGAGTCGACGTCGAGCGCTATCCGGCAGCGCACGGAGTCGACGACCTCGAGTTCGGTGCGCGCGCGGACGGTATCGGCGACGTCGGCGGGAGGGTGGGATCGCGAGCGCGAACTGCGTGGGAGATCGTCCTCGGCGTTTACGATCAAGGGCGAGGTGCGCCCGCCGACAGACATGCTCGTCGCGGAGCTCGTCGTGGACTCGAAACTATATCCCGAGGGGTATACCATCGGGCTGCGCACGCGGCTGCGTACGGACGTTGCGGTGGGTGCGGGGGGAAAGTACATCCCATTGTGCGCGGCCGATCGAGGAGAAAAGCCGGAGACGGACGCGGCGGGAGCGCTACCACTGGCGACGACGATACATACCATGCCGTCGTCCCCGCTACATTCTTCTGGATTGACTGCGGAAGCGCCGACCAGGCATTTGGTGAAGCTCACGCTGCCCACGGCCCAATATCAAATATCCACGGTGCGGGACCCGTTGACAGATGAGGTGCGGCACGCGCCACCCAAGCCGCCGTGGTTGCTCGCGCTGGAGGAGGGTGGCGCGGTTGTGGAGCTTGAGGTGCGCCCCGGGGGCAAGGCGGGTGCCGTAGTCGTTGTGGACGGCAAGGACGTCGCGGTCGTTAACGAGAAGGAGGCGCTCACGACTTTGGGGCGGGAGGAGCTACTCGATGACCGGATATCCAAAATGGGTGTGCTTTCGCGGTTAGTCTCGTCTTTTTTTTTTTTCTGGCTAAATCCATGTAATTTATCGCGTTCATCTAGGTCGCTTAGCGAACCCGAGATACTATCGGAGCAGCTCAAGACGCCCGTCGCTGTTGCGGACACTCTGCTGGACGCCGGTGCTCTCGCGCCCGTCGTGGTGGACGGAGAGAACTCGAAGGAACTGCGGGAGAACAGTAACGCCGAGGGCAGCGAAGAGACAGTCGGAACGGTGAATTAATTTGTTCTTGCTCGGGAGCAACTGACTGACGGATGAATTTAATGCAGCCATTGACGGACACTCCGCCGGCGCCAGCAGTGGTGCAAACTGCAGGGCCCGGGGGGCTTCTTTCGTTCATGACACGGTTCACGGGTTCGACGCCAGGCGGGGCTTCGAGTGCTGTAAGTTCTACGTCACCTGGGCGGGCTCGGCGGCTTCCCGGAGGCCTTGGGGACGTTGCAGTGGACGCGCCGCCGCTGGAGGCTCGGGCGCCGACGCTGTACCCACTGTCGACGGTGGTGATTATTGGACTCATCGCGTTTCTGATTGGGTCGCTGTTCCGGTCGCTGCTCTCGCCTGCTGACTTTATCTATGTCGTGGGAGCAGGAGAAGAGCAGGGGGAGGAAGCCAAAGGCTGGCGCGAGATCCGACGACTGATAGAGCTAAAGTATCTGGTATGGGGATACGATGTGTGTATTGCGCTGGTGCGACGGGAGTAAATAATAAATGCAGGGGTTATTGTCGCATTTGCGCTTTTGTTGCGAAACAAACAAATAAGCGCCAAAGGACTTGTCTGTGCTCTTCGCTGTTGTCTACAGTAATCTCCCTTTCTTCCTTTCTCCCTCCATCCTCTTCCAGCCACTAGGGGCAGCGATTGCGGCTGGCTCTTCCCTGGACTCGGTGTATTTGTGGCTCTGACACCTGCCCCATCTGCCTCCGTTTTTCCCGTAGGCGCGCCCACTACCGACCACCATGACCACCGTAGCGCCCCATGGTCCGCTCTCTGGATCCCAGACACCCGCAGACCCCGCCGCCGCTGCCCAGGCTCTGTCCTGGGAGGGCGACAAGATGTAATATTTCTTCCCCACACTCCCGCTCTGGCTGATACATCGGCCGCAGGTTCAACATCTACATCTACGACTACTGTTACAAGCGCGGCTTCCGAAAAACAGCACAGGAGCTGCTCAACGAGGCAGAGATCCCGCCAGAGTCGACCCCGCCGATTAATGCTCGACAGGGCCTGTTATTCGAGTCCGTCTCGCTTCGCTTGGACTCCTCTCGCAATCTGACCGTTTCCCAGGTGGTGGAGCGTCTTTTGGGTGCTGTTCACGGCAAAGGCGAACGGGAATGGCACAGAGGACGCCATGTTGTACACCCAGGTGCGTCCAGATACCACGCCCGACCTCGTTCCCGCGCTCATGCTGTGCTATCTCTCAGCACCAAGCCCACCAGGCCGCCATGAAGCAGTCGCAAAGTCGTCCCCCAACATCCCAGACGATGCCCATGCCGCCGTCGGGCGGGATTATGCAGCAGCCGCCGCTTGGCCGCCCCGGTGTAAACGGGATTGGCCCTCCGCGCTTCGCTCCCAACGGAGTCATGTCCAACGGCATACCTCCAGGCAACCCCCAGCCTCCGGGTCCCACGGCGTTTGCAGGCGGGCCCATGCAGCCGAACGGCATGCCTGGCGGGCAACCCGGAATGCAGCCATCCTTGCAGCCGTTCATGGGTCAGCGTCCGCCTCTGCCCGGTCAGCAGCGGCCTCCGAACGGCGGCCCACCATTTCAGTCGCCTACGATGGCGCATTCCCCGCCGAACGCAGGCCCGCCTCAGCCGCCGCACGGACAGCCTCAGCACGGTGCACCGCCTATGGGTCAGCTTGGTCCGCCTCACCGTGGGATGCTTCCGCCCCAGCAGGGGATGAACCCGGGGCAGACGCCCGCGCCGTACCTGAACATCGCCGGGCGGCCCCCAAGCCGCACCTCCACGCCTCAATCAGGTATGATGAATCCGAGCCCATCGATGACCTCGAGGCAGCCGCCGGGCATGGACCCACGACAGCAAGAGAATAATATCAACGCCGAGTTCCAAAATATTGCGCCCCAAGTTGTCAATATGATCAAGGCCGAGATAGGACTTGGTGAGAAGAGCATGCCCGCCTTGACTTTGACCGACAAAGTAATTATCACCGCCATTTTTGCTATCCATGCTAACATCTGTCTTTCCAGAACCGTATTATAATCCATCACAGGCAGCGCAACCAGAAACCTGGTCCTCCTGGCGCTCCCAACGCGGCTGCAGGGCCGTCGATGCCACCTCAACCACGGCGAAATAACAAGCGAAACAGCACTTCTCCGGGGGAGGATGTGAGGCGATTTATCGTATCGCGAATCAAGTCACTAAAGAAACTATAGCAGCAACAGATGGACGATGCACTCGCTCGCAACGGCTCCTCACCTCCTGACCGTAAACGCATACGACGGTCGCCGATGGAGCCCCCGATTCCTGCGCCGATGTCGAACTACCCACATCCGAACCAGCCCCCGCAACCGCAACCAGGCGGACCTGGGGGTCCTGGAGGGCCGCCAATGGGAAACGGTATGATGCGCGGGCCGATGGGTGGACCGATGGGTGGACCGATGAACGGAGGATTCCCACCACAGGGTCAGCCGTCAATGCAGCAGGGGCAGATGGGGGGCCCGATGAGCATGCTCGGGATGAATCCGATGATGCCCAACTCGATGCCCAACTCGATGAGCCCGCAGATGCACTCGCAGTCGACGATGGTGGGTCGTCCCATCTTTAATCGCGTTGGTTTTGACCATTCCTAATCAGATGCAGTACCGGCAGGGCCTACACAACATGCAGGGGCATCCGGGGCGCATGGCTTTGGTTGGGGGCGGGATGAACGCGGGGTCGCCTGGGGCGGACCCGTCGTTTAACCCGGGCGTGCCAATGCCGCCTGGGCCGGGCGGTGGTCCGGGTGGACAGCAGCAGCTGCCTGGGGGCCAATTCGCGCCAGGGAGCCGCCTAACGGGCCCGCCGAGCGGCAAGCCCATGTCGATGCTCCCGCCGCCGTCGCCCGCGAAGGACCAGAACGGACCGAACAAGGACAACAAGGGTCCGTCGAACGGGATGCCTGAGGGCTCGCCGAGGAACCAACCGCTCTCGAACCCGAACCCGCCGGGAACGGCGCCGCCCACACCCAACCCGACGGGTGGGCCAGGCGGACAACAACAACAGCAGCAGCAGCAACAACAACAGCAACAGCAGCAGCAGAACCAGCAGAATCAGGCGATGGCGCAGTCGCCCGGGATGCTGATGAACCCGAACGCGTCCTCGATGAACCCGGTGGCGATGGGTCTCCCGTCCGCGTCCGCGCCGGCGGAGAACATCTTCTCGACCGACTTTATCCAGAACGTGACGAATGGGCTGGACGAGTTTGATGTCGGGCTGTTCCGCGGGGACGGGGATCTGAATTTCGAGCGCGACTTTGGGCAGTGGTTTAGCCCGGATGATATGGGCGGGATGGAGTTGGGGAAGCAATGAAGCGGACGGGCGGTTACGTTGGGTTGACTGGTACTCTGGGCGCTGGTCGTGCGCTGCTTGTTGCTGGCTGCGCACGTCCGCAGGGCTGGATGGTTGGTCAGGTTTGGTTTGGGGGCGCGGACGAGCGAGGGCGGTGTGCGCGGACGGACGGAACGAGCGAGCGAACAACGAACGAACGGAACGGTCGGTATCATATCGGATTCGATTTGGCCTCTTGTTTCCTCGCATCTCGCGATTCCCAACGGGGAATATTTATTTATTGCCAAAAGCCTGTGCCGCTGCGCAGCGCCCGCACCCCCTGTTTTGCTCTTGCTATACTAGATTGTTACTTACCTATTTTTTCCGCTGCTGTTGTGTTTCTTTTTTGCTGCTTTTTGCTCTTCCTTTTTGTTACCTGCCGCTCTCGGTTGTTAATTAGTCTTGTCGCATGTAATACCTGTTTTGAATCATAGCTGGATGGAATTCAATGCGAGGAGGAAGAGAGCGGCGGAACGCAGTGGAAGTAACGAAAAAAATAAAGGTTTGAAACGCAAAAAGGTTTGTGAGAGGCTCGCCTCACTGCGCGACTGACGACGTGCCCTTGTCTCCGAAGACTAACTCGGCGAGACCTGCAGGTTGCACAATTACTTGGCTGGCCTGACAAGGTCGGATTATTCCAAATCCTTTCCATGGCCTCCGCCGCGGAGGATTGTGGACACCAAGTTTTCTGGAGGGGACCGTCTTGAACCAGCGCACTCGTGAGGTTTACCGATGAAAGCAACCAATCACATTCCCGGGTTAGCGGCCATTACAACCGCTGCACCATTGTACCGTGATGAAAGGTCGGAATTGATGCGATAGGGCCTGCTTTCACCCACCACCTTCGTCTCAAGTTCACTTCATTCGCCCGGTCCCTGCCCCCGAACTTCCTATCTCTGTGTGAATTTCCCGCCATTAGAAGCCTCGCAATTGTCAGATGACGCCCAGGAGCGGTGTTTCGCACTCGAAAAATTCGGAACGGAGACCCTCGCTCTCCTCGTGTTCACAGCGTGTTGGTACGTATCTGCATCGTGGCCAGAGCTGTGGGCGAGTAGAGAAGAGTCTGAACTGCCTCAACTGGGAGAAAATGGCGGGGGAAAGCTGCTGTTGAATTGAGAATCGCCCCACACGGATAACGAACATATGGCGGCGGTGGTGTCGTTCGGCGACATACTAGCGCTCGCAAATTTGGCCTGGTCCATCGCGAGGATCCTGCGCGAAAGTACTGGCGCCTCGGCGGAATATCAAGCGCTCATCGCGGAACTCGAATCGCTGGGATCGGCTCTGCAAACGCTGAACCAATTCGTATCAAACCCGGGGCCCACCAAGTTACAGGACTCTGTCGAGAATGCCCTCAGATTCTCGCTGTCGAGGTGCCAGACTCTAATGGCGGCGTTTCTAAAGAAGATCGAGGGCTACCAGCGCTCCCTAAAGAAAGGCGGCTCCGGCAATGGCATGCGCGACTCCTGGCGCAAGATCGGGTGGGGTCTCTTGCAGAAGGACGAAATAACGCTCCTCAAGGGACACTTAATGGAACAAAAAGCGACAATTGGCATGCTGCTCACATTTTCGCACTGGTGAATTTAAATTCAACCCGTGTCGGTATTTAGCACTGAATTTAAATAGCACTGCGCTTGAGCGCGTCGAGAAGATCGCGAAGCAGCAACAGCTTACGCTGAGCGCGATGCATTGCAGTATCCAGCAGCTGCCGCGCGCGCTTGGGTATACCTGGGAAAGTGGGGGCAACACCCACAAGGTGGTTTGGTTCGTCGACGCCGTCGGGAGCAAGGTGCCCATCCCGATCGAGTTGTGCATCACCAGAGCTGTAAGTAGTGAACCTCAACCTCATGCTTAGATGCTGATCGATCGCGGGCAGACATTCGAAGGGCTCCTCCGCGTCTATTTCAAAGACCGTGCGGGGAGCAGATACATTGAGAACGGGCACTACGAGCTCGCCGAGGAGATCAACGACCAAGTGTCGGGGATCAAGGACTGGGCCGTCGATATACGGCCTGGGATGACTCTCACTACACGGATGATCTATGTCCACTGGGATCAGCGCCCGGGGGAGGTCTGCCCAAGCTGTCAGCGTACCGTTCCCGTCCGGGACTCGTCCGGCTTCAACTGGTGTGTTTACTGGTTCATGGCCATCTATGTAACGTGAATCTAACTCAGCGTTCGTACAGCACATTCTGCGGGACGTCCGTACGCGACTATAAGCGCCTGCGAGACCAGTTCCCGGTTAGAACTTCTGCCATCACATTCCAAACGCCCGCGTTCCTGGAAAAGCCGGCCCCGATGCCGGACGAACAGTTCATACGCCGCTTCCTCGTACGCAAAGCCCCTGCGCGCGGCGACTACCTGACGGGCCAGCGCGTCACCTACTGGGATGCCCTTGGTAACCTCGTCTACGCTATCGTCCGAGGTTTTGGGCTGCTAGTGCAGGAGGTGCGTACTTGTTACTTACCCTGGCGATCAGTTTGCTAAATTGACACCCCTTTGAATTGCAGGGCACGACAGTATACACCCTCTACTGCGAGTCCGACGGTAGAGAGATCTGCCTCCCGTGAGTCGTTTATTCGCTGGCTGTTTTTCCGTGGATTAACGACGATGTTGGCTCAGGTCGAGTGCCATCAAAGGTCTGGGCTAGCTTCAACGATTCATTCAGTCCATTGCAATACCAGAAAACTATTTACTTCGATTACTACTGGCCATTTGGCCGAAGGATATGACGAATGAAAGTCTGAACTGAAAATCGAACCACCTTCCTTTTTGGGACATTTGGTTGAAACTTTGCGAAGAGGGCTGGCGACGAGTACGGGTCTTTCTTGACAGATGGAAGCGGTATACTAGTAGCCAGTAAACCGTATCTCAAGGGAGGAAAAAATATCTCTGTCGGTGAATAGTGAAAGATTTATAGTGCGGTCGACATGCAGGGAGCGCACAGCGGGACACCAGAAATCCTAAGGGCACCGGCCTTGTGCCTGTGTAGTACCGCGTCCGGCTCGTCCGGCTTGGTAACATCTGTGAATACTGCGCATTATGAATTAGATTCCCTCCTGCGCTACCGCGCGTATGTTTGTTTATCGTCTCACGCTATGGCCTCGCAATTCCAACGACGACGACAAACGGCATTTTTAGTTATTATTGTTCCTAAATACGGATCCAGGACTCGCAAGAAAACCGCAACGGCTAAACGGCAACTGGGACGGCTAAAAGGTTCGCTGGTTACACATCTTGGTCACGTTCGGGGATCGTCCCCGGCGCGCATTGGACGCATTGGTAACATTACCCCTATCTTGTAAATATAAAGGACGCGAGCAAGACGCGTATTATTTACCACCAACCTTGCCGCATTATTTACCACCAACCTCACCACTAGAAATGTCCGCATACAACTCATTCGCCGTCGTTGGAGGTGGAACCGTCGGCCTCCCCATCGTCAACGCTCTGGCCGCCAAGAACGTCTCCGTCATCCTCCTCTCCCGCCCAGGCTCGTCCGCGAAAACCGTCCCCGCCAATGTCAAGGTCGTCGAGGTCGACACGACCGACGCCGCGGCGGTCAGCGCCGTACTGAAGGAACACAAGGTCGATGTGGTCTTGTCAACTATCACGACTCTCGCGGCGGGCGCGCAGAAGCCGCTCGTGGACGGGGCGAAACAGGCTGCGGTCAAGCTGTTCGTGCCGAGCGAGTATGGGATTCCCACTGACGGGCAGACGGAGGGTCCTCTTGGAGCTAAGAATGAGATTGCTAGTGAGTTGGGTAACTTGCATTCCCTCGAGTGGCCTGACGAACGTCTCCAGCTTATTTGAAGACCGTTGGCATCCCATCTACCCGGCTCTTCGTACGTCCTACCATCTTTTACTATGTTGGACTTGAACCTAATCTTGAACGCAAATTCATACAGACCGGCAACTTCACCGAATTCATCCCTTGGTTCGTCGGGTTGGGCGCGCACGGCAAAATCCAAATCGTCGGTAAAGGCGACGCCCCCGTATCCTTTACCTCAATCCCAGACATCGCCGGTGCGTTCCCTGCGCACTGCTTGATTCTTGAATACTTACCTTGAAGCTGATTTCACCCCACGCTAGGATTCGTCGCCCACATCCTGACCACGCTCCCCCCGTCCGAACTCGAGAACCGCATCCTGCGCCTCGAGGGCGAGCGCAGCACCCTGAACGCGCTCGGGCCGCTGTTCAAGACCTCCGTGGAGCACGTCGACGCCGTCACGGGCGAGGCCGGCGAGCTGAAGACCATGCTGCAGAAGCTTGCGGATAGTGGGGGGGCGAGCACTGGGTGGGACGCTGTGAATAAGAGGGAGAGGGAGGGCGCCGATGCGGCGGGGAGTGCGAATGCGCTCTGGGCGGGGCACCAGTGGAAGACGATTAAGGAGGTGCACAACCTTTGATTTGAAGGAAAACTTGTATACTACTAGGCCGCTGTAGTTCGAGCGCAAAATTCAACCGTGGGAATATGTTGTGATTCAACTCGCGGGTTGAAATCGGAAGTAAGAGGAACGAGCGCTGTGAAAGTGGAGCAGGTCGACGAGATCGTATCCACCCCGGCCTGTCTGCGTTCAGAGAGCTCGACTCGATGGGACTGGGATTGAACCGTGCGAATCGGCTGGGTTCTTGCAATTAAGTCAAGAGCATACCCGCCACCCGGCCGCTGTATTCAGGCTCGACCAGATGGGCGTGTCCCCGTCGTCACACAAGACTATCTCAACACGGTGGTGAAAGGAGGATTCGAAGGATGCACAATCGAACTATAGACGGCGCGTCGTCTTTCAAGATCGGGAGAGCCCTCGCCTCCCAAGGATTTGGGATGTAAACGGAGTTGGCGGCGGCTAGAGCTGCGCAACCGCGTACGATGCTGTCGATGTTCGTTGGAATCCGATCACACGAGGGGACATGGAACTCGGAAAGCGGAGGAGGAGCAGGATTGGAAGATCCAACGAGGTTCCACAGCCCGTCAAGCAATTTCCGAGAGTTGGTTGGTTTACGGTTCAAGTTGCCAACAAATGGATGGGTCGATTCGCTTTATACTGACCTATTTTTTTTCCATGTCGGGCCAAGGCACGTCAATTATATTTTGTTTTAAGTGGTGTTATTGTTTACAGTTTATTTCGTTTCAGGCAAAGTTCACGACGTCTCCTGCGCGGTCGCCCCGTCCCCCAAATCACGCTTCGCCCCCAAATCCGGCGTCGCACTCCGCGACGCCTCATCATACGACGGCAGCCCCCGCATGCTGCTCAACGGCGGCACGCCCCCAAGGAACCCCCTAAGTGCGACCTCATAGTCCGGCACCTCCGTGAACGCGCGATGCAGCAGCACCGACCCCGCCTGCGGCTTCGGCACCGTCACCTCGCGCACGCGCCGCTGCACATCCCCGGCGCTCGTCCCGCTCACGCGCGCGTCCTTGGGATCCGGGCGCGCGGTGAGCCAATGCGGATGCGTCAGCGCGCTCGCGGGCTCCATCGTCGCGACGAAGAGGCCCGGTAGGGCGCGCGTCGCGTTGCTCGCGTGCGTGTAGGTCGCGATGCCGTCCGCGGCGGGCGTGGGCGGCGTGGGCGGGTGGTCGGCGCCGGGCGTGCCGGGTGTGCGCGTGCCGTCGCAGTCGGCTGCGGCTAGTGCGTCCTCCGCAGGGGGGCTTGCGGGCGGGAAGGAGGAGGGCATGCGCGTTGAGCCGTGGGAGATAAGGAGCTCGGCGTTAACCCAGTCGAGGAAGAGAGGGCGCTCCGGGTCGGGTTCGTATCGCGGATTGGTGTCGGAGAAAAGCTCCAGTGGCCTGGCGTTTGCGGGTTTCTGTTTTCCTCCTTCGACGAGGATGGGGCTGACCCCACTCTGGATCCATGGATTTGTGACGCGCATCGTGTTCCCCTCTTTTGAAGAAGATGAGCACACGCGACCGAGATGCGTAGGGAACGACTACTAACCAGAGAGGAACATGTTCGCGACGCGATCGCGGACGTGGGAGACGTAGCTGGGCAGCTCGTTCGTGTCTTGCGGCTCCGGCTGGACTTCGGGCCCGCCCACGAGTAATTGGCGCGCGAGTTTTGTGTGTGCGCGGGCTTCGCTTAGGAGTTGCGAGTCGAGGAGGGTGATGGGCAGCGAGCAGTACAGCTCGGAGAGGTGCCCGTCGACGTTTGTGACAATAACACTCCAGTGGATTTTATGCGTAATTTCTATTGGTTCCAGCTCGTGGCTCGGCGTCAAATGGGAGGGAATACGCATGGGAAGAGATGTAACCTGTGGCGATTTCGAGTCAAAGAGGAATCAAGGAAATGAGAAACCACCTACGACATCATTCTCGCCTTGCGCGGGATCCGAGGGTGGATTTGAATTCGATGCATTGGTGCTGCTGCTGCTGGCGTTACTGTTGCTTGGGCCCGCTTCGGGAACAGACACACTTGCCGAAGTTCGTAGGGGCAAAGACAAAAGGGAGTGCTTCCCCTTATCCGCAGGCTCCTTCGCCTCGACAGCTTTCCCGCCGACTATTTCGTGGGTCACGGACGCGACGGTGCGGGTGGCGGAACCGGGCCGCCCAAACGCCTTGGTCGTTTCCCGCAGAGAGGTGGTGACCGTGAGGACCCCAACACCTTTGACCAATGGCGAGATCTTGAGCAACGCAACAAACTCGTCGCCTGCGGCCCAAGCGGTATGCGGAATCGCGACGGAGAACATCAGTTTGTCGGACCACAGGTGCTCGATGTCGCGCGTCTGCTGGTATTCGAGCGCAGTCGGGCCCAGCGAGCGTATCAGATACACCGGCGCGACGGCGCCGATGTTGTGGCTGAAGCCAGTGCGCTGCGCCGTTGCTCGCAGCTTATACGTGACGGACGCGCCGCCAAACGCGTCGGTCACGATACTGCATGGCAGGGACCCGCCGACCTGGAGTTGGAATGGAAAGAGATGGCGGCCCGCCTTCAGTGTGTGGCTCTGCTTCTTTTGACCTTCCAGGAACGACCAGTTATGTTTGCAGAGAATGTACGTTGACTGTTCCGCCGTGAGCACCAAGATTAACAAAAGCAGGGGAGATAGCATACCGGGGGATTACTCGACGAACTGGAGTCTTGGGGAGGGACTGGGAGGTATGCCTTGCCCCGGAACTGCAGAGTAATGGAGCGTATAGTAGTGGGTTCATTCAGGTGAAGAACTATGTTGCCTGATAGACGCGCCGGCTCGACGTCGACACCTGTACCTGGCAAGAATAGATACTCGTGGTCGAGGACGATCTCCATCCGCTGAGAGGGTTCATCCTCTTCGGGGGCGGGCCCATTCTTGGAGCGAAAGAAATGCATGGGCAGGAATGTTGTCGGCCGTCGAAGAGGTGGTCAGGCTATAAGCTGAACCGTCGGCCTCGGTCATGGCGTTGTAAGGACTGGAATAGGACTTAGTCAGCCGCGGTTCAACTGAAGGCCGAGCCGGGACACCTGTTTTCCTTTCAAACCTTTACCAATTCCGCACAAATGTCATCCTCAAACCAGTCAGAGCTTGCGGCGGTCGTCTGGGACAACCGTGGAATCCAGAATCCGCGCCTTATCCCACAAAATATAGATGCCTTTGTGCGCGCCCAGATTGCGCAGCAAGTGGCGCAATCCCCCCAAACGGTCTATGTTCCTGTGACTTGGGATGAGACGCAGACGATGCACGAGGGCGCGGGTCCTTCGTCTACGGGCCTCATGGACGCGCCTTTCATCGGTGCAGTCACATTCATCAAAATCGCGAATGTTTCAGCAGCGCGCAATACGCGTAAGTACTACGGCCTCGAACGGCGCGAAGAAGCCTGGCGCCGGCATCATCGTGAAGGCGTCGAATAACATAATAGGACTCACCCCAGGCCACACCGTCACGCCATGCAAGTGGATTCAAATCCCCCCCGCTGGCTGTCTTCGTTTAATTCCAACGTTTCACAGGCAGCATGTTCTTTCCGGCAGCCATTTTCCCGCCTAATTCTCTCGAACGCCCGGTGAACGATGCTTTCTTGGCCGATCCAACCTGCCATATCGGCCTGGTGAACGATGGCATCCGAATTGAGTACCTGATTTCGTACTGGAAAAAGACCCAAGTCACCGCCTGACACGATCCCCGTGTGTTTCCCTCGTCTGTTCGATCCTGATTCAAACTGACAACGATTTAGCACCAAAAATGTCCGGGAAATTAGAATAACTTGGTGAGGATGCCTCCCTCATACCCACAATGTCCGTGCTTACCCGTGTTCAGTATATAGAACAGTGTGTTTTCTTGGTAAAGTCCGTCAGATGAACGAGGCCGAATGAAACCGTGGTATTCCGACTTGGGCGGATTGAAAGACCTCTCCTCTATCTAAGCGTGCGTTGGGGACTGGCCATCTTGCTCAAGATCTATATTATTGCTTCTCCCCGAGGACAGCCTTGAAATATATCCTGTCGCGGACGACACGCTCATCTGACCAAATTCGAATACAGGCTGGGTCGGTACTCGCTGCACGCGAAAAAAATACAACTCGGCCGATTCGCACGGTTCAATCCGAGTCCCATCGAACCGAGCTGCGCACACAGACTGGCATAAATATCACTTCTTATCCTCTGCGCCCTCCTTTACTTTCACAGCTCGTTACGATTCCCCCATTATTTTCGTGTTCAACCGGCAACTTGAGACACCACCTATTCCCACGGTTGAATTTTGCGCTGCTCAGACTCGATTGACTTTGCTGGTGCCGACATCTTCCTCACTGACTGCACGTACTTCTTTACCAGTTACACCCAATACGACAGCACACGACAGGGAAGACCTTTTCCTTGAAAGTATGAACGATGTTACACCAAGTCGCTAACTTTGATTTCGAGCAGTTGCCCAGGCCACTCCTTCTCGTCCCCCTTGGCAGGAATAACAAACTCCCTCGCTCTCGAAAAGCCATGCCCCAAATAATACCTCACAAGCCCGTCCTTCCCCGGCGGCCCCCTCCAACAATCCACGCGAAACCACTCCGCCCCCTCCTCCACAGCAAGCTTCTTCGCAAACTGTAACATGAACTCCCCAACGCCCCTCCCCACAAACTTCCGATGCGCGATCAGATTCTTGACGAAGAGCTCCTTGCCGGGCTTTTCGAGCTCGGCCGACGCGGGGAGGTAATCGGGGCGGAAGGGCGTGGAGTCCATGTATCCTGCGGGCTCGCCGTCGAGCTCGGCGATCCAGCGCCGCGCGCCCTTGGCGTCCTCCACCGGGATTTTGGTGCGCAGGCGGTCCTTGGTGGACGCGCCCCAGGGCTCCGCGCCCCATTGCGCCTCGAGGCCTTTGCTTGCGAGCCATTCGACGCAGGAGTTGAAGGTGGAGAACATGAATTCAAAGTCGGCCTCCGAGGCGGAGTTCCATGGGCGGATGGTGATTGACATGGTGGTGGGGCTGGTGGAGAACGTTGGGTGGGCGTTTTTATCGATTTATCTCCCTTGCTTTTAACCCCGTTGTAGACTCGAACTCGGAGCCGTCGGCTTTTCTTTCCGATTATTTCGTCTGAGAGCTGATACCAAACAAACGACCTGAGAGGGGTTAACCTGAAACAATCACTAGGCCCCGTGAAGCTTCCGCAAACGGTTGTCCGCACCCTACTAAAATTTGCCGGGTGGGTATGATGGCCGGAGGGATTCTGAGGAGACCAAAAGGTGCGCAAAGCTTTATGCTAGGATCCCTGTGCCTCGAAGAACCGAGGTTCTCTCTATCCACCGACCTTTGGGCCATTTTGTTTTTTTTTTCTCGCAAAAGCGGCCTCAAAAGGCCAACTTTGGATCAATGATGCCATCAAATCCACGTTTTGGGAAGCCGCTGAGCGTCACCGTAGGATGAAAATTATATGTGCGGGTAGCTGCGGACCTTCTCCACCAGTACAACCATACCACCTTCGATGTCGGGGCTTCACTAACGCACAATTCATCAAAAAGAGCATTGGACTTTGATGGATCCTTATCCGGACAAGGCTTTGCGGGAGCTTCACGGGGCCTCAATCACTTGAACGCTCGACGGCGGTCTCCTCTGGCCTCCTCCATTGCCAACCCGTTGGAAGCCGTTGGACCGTGTATACCCACCCGGGCCACGCCCAGCCTGACTCTCATTGGCCATGGGCTCGGCAACTACAACGAGCAGGCGGTCGATCATGTTTCAGCGCGGTTACTGCCATGTGTGAATGATGGATACATAAAGACACTGGACGCGATGTCCAAGCCGCTCGTGGTCTTTCTCTGTCTTCGTCTCCCACCCTGCGGGTTTTCTTGTCTCCTCTTCTCATTCTCATTCCCATTCTCTCCCCGGCAGCGCCGCCTTCACACTTTCTTTCTTTTCCTAAAGCCATGCTCGCATTAATCTCCCTCCTCACGGCGGCGACGCTCGTCCCCTCCGCCCTCTCCGCCCCGATTTTCGGGCTCCAGATCGGCGCCGACCAGGACGCCGCAACAGGGGCCACGACGTCGGTTTCTCTTAGCGATGTGCAGTCCAGCCTCCTGCGCCCGGCGCAGTTCGCGCGTGTCGCGTACTGCTCGAGCGCGTCGATCACCAGCTGGACGTGTGGCGAACCGTGCACGTCGCTTGGGAACGTGACGTTCTTGCAGTCTGGCGGAGGTGCGTGCATGCATAGAAATTCTGCACAGTCGCGCGGCGCTATCGCTAACGTTCCGCGGTAGACCAGGGTCTCATCCCGCTGTGTTCGTAGTCGCCCGGCATGTTGAAATTAGCTCTCTCACCCTCAAGTGTTACATGCACAGATTACATCGCGCACGATCCCAGCGACAACAGCATCAACGTGGCCCACGAGGGGACGGACTCGAAGAGCATGTAAGTGTTCTCTCTCGACTGTCGCTCCAATCCAATTGCCATCTCATATCTCATATCTCCTATGCATAGTCTCTCGATCCTGAATGATGTCAAATTCGGGTTGGTCGATCTCAACGTTGCCCGTTTCCCTGCGACCGCGGGCAGTGCGTATTTCAGTTTATATTCTATTTAACTCAACTTCGTCGCTGATCTATGATCTATATATCCGCAGAGGGCATCCAAGTGCACTCGGGCTTCCAGCAGACCTTCGAGCGGACCGCTGATGGCCTCCTGGCTGGTGTGATGAAGGGGATCGCGGACACCGGGTCGACGAAGGTTACTGTCTCTGGGCATAGTCTTGGTATGTTGTTTGCTTGCGTTCATCGTGCTACTTCCTTGCTTGCTCGCTAACATCGTGTATGTAGGCGCTGCCGTCGCGACTATGACCGGCGCCTTCATCAAAGCATCGGTCGACCCCTCGGTCCAGGTCACCGTCACCGGGTTCGGTCTCCCCCGTGGCGGTAATCAGGCCTGGGCGGACTTCCTCGACACCGAGGTGCGTTCCTTGGCAGCCACCCCACCCACCCATCACGCTCCCTTTCTTTCTTTACTCACGTTTTTCTTTTTTTTTTTTTGCGATAGCTCGGCGTCGTGTACATGACGAACCAGAACGACCCCGTCCCCACCGTCCCCCCGCGCGCGCTCGGCTTCCAGCACCCGAGCGGCGAGGTGCACATCGTGGACGACTCGCAGAGCAACTTTGTCGATTGCCCGGGGCAGGACAACGAGAACTGCTCGACTGGCAACTCGCTGCTCTCGGTTAGTGTTAGTAACCACAAGGGTAAGCCCAAGTCTGAATTACCTGTGCTGTGTTGATGTGTGAATGCAGGGCCGTACTTTAACGATATCTCGTTCGGCCGCTCGGCTTGCCCGGACGGCCAATGAGTGATTGTGGAGAGCGGTGGTGGGGAACTGGTGTGGATAACATAATAATGCAACTACTTTTAACAATTGAACGCATGAACTGGAGTTGTTGCGCGTTTGATTTCTCCCAGAAGATCTTCAGCCTTGGTAATATCGCGGGTTGCCATCATCAGCTTGGTTCAAAGGGCGTTGTCAAACTACTATTCAGAGACTGGACCATGCTGTGTATAATACTATCACTATCACTATCACTAACCTCCTCCCGCCCAGTATGGCAATTTCATGGTGGTCCGCTCTGTTCTTTGCAATTCACCACACTGCTGCTCTCATGCTCGTCTGGCCATCGACAACGGTTGCACATTGACGCCATAGGGCCCGGCCGTCTCCAAGTCCTAGAATCTCGTGTCAGCAATAGCATCTATTGATAGCCCATTAAAGCTACGGCGCACGGACGTTCACCCGTTCTCCTTCTTCCTTCCTTCGTCCCTGCGGGTCCCTTTTTCTTTTCCTTTCTTTCCTTCTCTTCTCTTCTGGCAGTGCCAAATCCCACTTTTTTCAATCCTTCCTGGCGATGTTTGCATTATTATCATTGAACCTCCTCGCCCTCCTCTCCCCCGCCCTCTCTGCGCCCATCCTCGGGCTCAAACCGGGGTCAGAAAACGCCGCTGCAACCGCGACACCGACCGCACTGGCCGTCGCCGACGTGGAGTCTCCGTTCAAGCGCCCCGCGCAGTTTGCGCGTGTGGCGTTCTGCTCCAGCGCGTCGATCACGAGCTGGACGTGTGGTGCGCCGTGTGCGGCTCTGCCGGGCGTGACGTTTTTGCAATCTGGTGGAGGTGGGTGATAGTAGTACACATAATAGCGAGTCGTCTCCGAAGCGTTGACCAATTTTATTGCAACAGATTCGGGGCTCATACCGCTATGTACGTTCGTCCAGGAAACTCGTTGAGCGCGAGCGGGGACGACTGTTACTTATACTTAACTTATGCTTAACCTCTGAATTCAGACTACATCGCGCACGATCCGACCGACAACAGCCTCGTCGTTGCACACGAGGGGACGGATACCCGAAGCATGTATGTATTATGCACAGTCGACTTCATCCAAATAACTGAATACCGCTCATCCTCATTCTTCAACCTACCCAGTCTCTCGATCCTGAACGACGTCCAACTCGGGCTGGTCGACCTCAACGTCACCCGGTTCCCCTCCTCCGCCGGTCGTACGTACGCCTCTCGCGCTTTATTTATTCATTCTCTTTTTTGGTTTACGCCTGAATGCGTTCTGTCGATTGACAGAGGGTATCAAAGTCCACTCGGGCTTCCAGCAGACCTTCGAACGCACCGCCGATGGCCTGCTCGCCGGCGTGCTCAAAGGATTGACGGATACGGGCGCCAAGAAGGTCGCAGTTACTGGTCATAGTCTCGGTGCGCCGACTCCTCCTACTCCTACTCCTCTTGATATCGCTTTCAGTCAAGAGTTGAGACTCAAGAGCAGCCAAGACTGATTTAATATTATAATATTATCACAGGAGCGGCAGTAGCGACCATGACCGCCGCCTTCCTCAAGAACTCCGTCGACCCCTCCGTCGATATCTCCCTGGCCGTGTTCGGTCTCCCCCGGGGCGGTAATCAGGCGTGGGCGGATTTCCTCGACAACACCGTCAGTCGTCCTTCATAATTTGTTTCAATCCCCGCCCAACCTCGTTTTAGGTCGGCGTCGCGTACATGACGAACCAAAACGACCCCATCCCAACCGTCCCCCCCCGCGCGCTCGGGTTCCAGCACCCAGCCGGCGAGGTACACAGCTTCGACCCGTCGCAGGGCAACTTCACCGCGTGCCCCGGGCAGGATAACGAGGGGTGCTCGACGGGGAATTCTGTGCTCCGGATTAACACTACGGATCATGATGGTAAGCAGATCCCATCCTAATCCTCTTCTTACTCGAACGAATTCGAATTTAATGCTAACGAATGTTTATGATGGCAGGCCCTTACGTCGCCGACATCACATTCGGTCGCAAGTCTTGCCCCGACGGTCAATAGATGAATGGATGGCACGACGCAGAGGAGGTGGAGGTGTATCAAAAACAAACGATAATGTAGCTTTACTGGAATGAATGGATTGATAATAAAACAGTGTGGCCTTACATAGCCAACGCAGGAGACAGACAGACGCAAAACAAACAACAGCTGGATTCTCCTATTCACATTTTCCGTCCTCCTGGACTCTTGGAACAACTAACCTAACCAATATACAACTTGACGAACAAACATCGAACATCCACCGGCCTTTCGTTACGGTTATCCGTTAAGGAACTTGGTCTTCTCATCACCGCTCTCCATCTCGTCCAGGGCCGCCCTACAAAAAGGGAGATAAGTCAGTCAGTCGATCGTAAATCGTAACCGATAGCCAGTAGTCGCAAGTATGCGTGTATGCATGTATGCATGTAGTAAGGAGTACTCACTCATACGCGCGCTGACACTCCTGGAAGAGCGTCCCCCGCCCCCAATCCCTTTTGTTCTGCCTGATCGAGTTCTTGGAGAGCATGTCTTGGTCGAGCTCTAGATCACGATAAATAAAACATTCAGTGTTCACAATTTTTTTTCGCGGAATACTACTGGCAAGACAACAACAACAACACACCTTTGCTCTCGCCCAACTCCCGTATCTTGTCGATGGACACATAAAACCTGAATGGTCGTCGTCCGTCAATGGCCGGACCACACGCAGAAAACAACTTCTGATGTTGTCTCCAACGTACCACGACTGCGCCTTATCATAAAAGCGCACAATATACAGCCAATCTTTCTTGCCCTTCCTCTTCTTCCGCTCCTGTAGTGTTTCTTGGAGGACCTTGGCCGGTATCGTCGGATCGAGATCCCCGAATATGATCGCAGGCCACCAAGGGAACGATACTGAAATGATAAAAAAAATCGCATGTCAGGAACGACGACACTCCGAATCTGTAGTAGATACGAGTCTCTTCTTACCTGCTTTCGCCCAGACTACACGACCGATTGAAATTGAATCAGCCAAACTAAGTGGTATATTTCGAATGAGCACTGAGGAAAGGAACTCACCCAGAGTCCCGGGCTCCAATTTTTTCTGTCCCGACAACCGCTCGAGGTCCTTCTCAAGAAGCATCTTCCGCTCGATCGTATCCGCTTTCGAGCGATTCCGAGCCGCCGCACCCGCACTGGCTGAAGGAACTGGGGCGGACGCGGACGCAGACGTGGACGTGGACGCAACCTGGTTCGTGTTCGTGTTCGACGCTCTGGAGCGCTTCCGGTGGGAAGGCTTTTCCGGTTCTGCAGCAGCAGGGTCATCGGGTTCTCCGGTGGCAGGGTCATCAGGCTCCCTCTGGGCGGGCTCGTCCAGGGCTCCGTTGGTAGGTTCGTCGGGGCTTCCGGCCACAGGCTCATCGGGTTCCTCAGCCGGCGGCTCATCCGGCATCCTCCCCGCCGGCTCGACTGCTTCGCCGTCTGCAGGCTCACCCGACTCCTCACCCGCAGGCTCCTCCTGACCAACACCCAGAGGCTCCTCCGATTTATCGGCGACCTGATCCTGTTCTTGCCCAGGCTCATCGGGGATGGGGGCGTCGTCCGGCGCTGTATCGAGTTCGCTGAGAGCGCTCAACTCCGATCCTGCGTCTGTCTCTGCGTCAGCGTCGGCTTCTCCCTCGGTGTCGGCGTCGGCGTCAGCGTCAGCGTCAACGTCGGTCTCAACGTCGGTATCTTCTTGGGCATCATCCGCGGCACCATCCTCGCCCTCGGGATCCGGCGTGGGTGATATTGGAGATAATGGCGGAGATAATGGGTCGACCTCCTCCATCTGGGCGTCGGCAGCTGCAGCCGCCACCGCCGCCGCCCGCTCCTCTTTCCTCCGCAGACTCTTCTCCTTCCGAATCGCAGGTGTATCCAACTCCTCGATGATGACCTGCCCATCCGGCGTGCGAATCACATTTGGCGGCGGGATGAACACGCGCTCCGGCGTAACCAAAGAAAGAGAATGCACCCGCGACGGACCCGAGTCCATAGATCTGTTCGCGACGACGACTGTCGCTTTTGAGATCGGCCGATCGGGCTCATCTACGTCCATGGAATTGTCGGCGGCGGCGCCCGATGAGACGGGAGGTGCGCCGGGTGAGCCAGTTTGCAAGGTTTGGTTGTCCGACGCGGCCGTGCTGAACACAGACAACCGAGACGTCCCCCGAGTATCTACATAGACCGCAAGTCAGATTTTTTGAAATAAAGAAACCAGATACAGCACTTGCCCAGTCGAGCCCTCTTTTTGGGCGGGGGCGCAGGCGCAGGTGACCGGTCCACAGCATTGCGGTTATTACGACGGGTACCAGCGGGTAGAATCCAGCCCTGTTCGAACATCGTGAACGAGTCTCGCTGGTCGACGTGCTCTACCAAAGGAATCTCCCCAGGCGCCGTCATCTGGGCGGAAGGCCGCCTCGTGCGAGGGGCCCGGGATGCCTCGGACGACCCAGACGCTCGAGAGGCAGGTGCGGAAACCCTGGTGGTGGCCCGAGAGCGACGAGGCGGGGCAGATACAGACGCCTGAGCATTCGCCTCGGCTTCGAACGCAACGGCCGCAGCGGCAGCGCCGCGAGTGCGCGGAAGAGGGGCCGAAGCCGCGAGAGCGAGGGCAGCTGCAGCAGCAGCCGCTCTCTCGGCATTCCGCTGCTTTCGTTTCGCGTTCTCGGCTGCGCGGTCTCTCTTTTTCTTGTCCCTGGATGGAGGAGGCGGGGGCGGTGTAGCAGGCGGCGCAGGCGGTTTTCTCTTCTCCATCTCAAAGTTGAAGAGTGAGGTGATAGGATCCGCGGAGAGGATGAGGTCCGACTCGTCTTGGATGGCATCGCTGGAAACAAGGAGCTCGAGAATGTCCAATGGAGGCTCAAGGTCGCCAATGACACCAGGAGCCCATGATGGGCCGCTACCATCCGTCGGTTCAGGCGACCGTAAGTGGAGGGAAGATGAAACCTGATCCAGGTCTGCCAGAATTGGTTGTGCGGCAGCCAGTATCCTCATAGCCGCTTTGCGGAAAGTCGTGCCGTCCTTGTTATACAAGATCGCGTTGTCGAGAACCAGGTGAATATCGTCCTGCTCGCGGATGAGTATGCCAGATATCTTCTCAAGGAGAAAGCATAGTAATTACCTTGAAGGACTGCAGATCCCAGTATTCATGGTTATCGAGTTTCGCCTCGATATTGGTCCATGCCATAGGGGTTTTGACGACCTCGAAATAATCCGGTACGTCCTTCTTGCTGACAGGGAGCTTGAAATAGTCATTTCGGTCCATCCTGAGGTCCAGCAGGAACTGTAAGTTGGGGTCATCAGAGGCAGCTAAATCTGCCGACTTACTGCTGAATCTTCTCAAATGCCAACCGAAGTTTCGGGGCATGTGGAAAGAGGGCACCGGAAATAAAGTCTTGTATGAGCTCTGCTTGCCTGAGCTTTCGCGTCTCCCGCTTCCGGCTTAGCTGCGTCAAGTTTTTCAGGTCCTCGAGATCTTTGCGCAGGTGTTGCAGTTGCTGGCCAGCGATCAGCTGGGAACTTAGGATGGGAGCGAGTGAGCACGACGAACCTCTAATTGCATGACCTTCTCCTCCTCTCCCTGCATCTTTGCGCTAGTACTCGCAGTCCAAGGCTCGAGATGCAGCCGCTTCAACAATGGCGCGCCCCGTCTGGCCTCCCGTTTCAGACTCCAGTATTTGCACATCATAGCGATAAACTCCGGCTTCTTCCGCACGTTGGTGCGCTGAACGTATTGGGTTATTCGATCGATGATAATCGCAGGCACCAAAGGGGGTCCCGGCCTGTAGCTCTTCGCGTATGCACGCGCCGACTTGCTCAGTTTAGTGTTATTGTATTGCTCCTCGTCCTCCTCTTCCTCGGACTCAGCCTTGTGTGCCTCGCGGATGTCCGCCTGCTCTTTCTAAAACGCAGTGAGCGGCCAGTGAGGTGCGCGGAGACGGTAACGACGTACGGGTAGGTGCTTGTCGCAGTACGCCGTCAGTGCGCCGGGCTCGACGCCTTGGGCACTCTTCATCGGTAATAGCAACCTATCCTTGCGAGCGCACGTTACATGGAATGCGAGAAAACATGATTGTTTTGCGCATTGAATGCAGGCGCCCTCGCGTGCCCCGCATATGATGCATTTCTACGAGTTGCCTGAAATCAGGGAAAGGTCTGACGATGAGCGAGCGACGCACGAGTTTCCAGCGTTGCTTTGAGATTTTCTCGACGCCTATTATGGGCTCCATAAAGACATCGTTGGAAACACGCGTTTCTGGTACCCAGATTGCGCAGAGCAGGTGTATCCACTCTCCCTGCGCCGTCTGCTTGAAAGCGCCGCCTTCGTTGGGACAGAGGATGCAGGACTGGCCGGGATTAGAAGAAGGAATAAAGGAGAGACGTGTAGGGTTGCTTACCACCGGGTTCTCGGGAGACACGGTACATTTCCGACATAGCCATTGTCCTTCGGGGATGTATGGAACACCATAGCAGTCTACGGGATGAAGTCAGGGCCATTCGGTCGACCAACAACATAGGAACCCTCACCTTGGTGAACCGCGAGATTACAGCCGTCGCAGAATACAATGGCATTGCTGTTCTCGCCCTCTGAATCATCGCAAATGGCGCACGTCGAGTCCTCCGAGGGGAGCGCCAAATCGGGTTTAGGTATATGTTTGGTCTTGAAATAGAAGGTCAGGAATAATTATCGCTCGCAACGAGAGACTGGCTACACACCAGGTTGAACCACTCCTTCTCCAGCCGGTCCATCACCACCTCGAAGACCTCATAGGTGACTCTGTCCAGCTGCTCCTTCTTGCGTTCTGCGTTTACCGCATCGAGCCATTCCTGATCTGCCGGAGGTGTAAGTCGGTCGCGAAAGACGCGCAGACAACAAGCGCGCGGGCGGGTGCGTACCCTGCTCGTCCATGTCGTACTCCACCTGCCGCTCCAGGTCGATCTCCAGTGGTTCTGCAATAGCGTTCTTTACCGACACGCGATTATAAGCGAGAATTGCACGCACCTATATGGCGAATGTACTGGTCCGGTCTGTGAAAGTCGGAAAAGTCGTTGTCTAGGACGTGTTTCCGTGAGCCCGCGCGCCACTCGACCAGCCCACAAAGGACGACGTACACCCGAAGCCGCGCGCCTGGAGATCGTGCACACCGCTGGGTTGGGTGGACACATCGTCTTCAATCTTCTCGAACGCTACTTTGGGCAGCGCCGGCGCCGGCGCGACAGGGGAGACGTGGCCGCCGCGAGCCATTTGTGCTGCCTGACGCGTACAGTCCAAGCCTCCACTGTACACAATTTCTTAATTGGACTCGGAGGACAAACGCTTGTTGTCGTTTGTTTCCTTTCGAACGCTTTACGAATAAAATAAAATATTAATTCTACAAAATTACAGAAAGATGAATTTCCCCGCGGTTACAGCTCGGTCTGGTCCTTTCCGACGTGCGGCTCATCCACCTTCACCGTCTCCGGAGTCGGGGTCGCTTCCGTCGTCGGCTTGGCCGCCTCAGTCTCCGCCTTTACGGCTTCCGTCTCCTCCGCCTTGGCTGCGGTCTCAGCCGACGCCGCTTCGCCCTCCGTGGCCTTCTTCAGCGGCGGAGGGGAGCCAAAGCCATGGGTGTCATGGTAATTCTCGGCGTTACCGTTCAGCACGGCCTGCTCAAAGTCGATGAGGTCTGCGAATCCGCCGTGGAGAAGGGCTATCCGCTGCGCCTCCTGCTTGCGCTGGATCTCAAGCTCCTCCTCGGTCGGCTCAAACTCCTCCGCCTTGGCCTCCTCGTTGATCACGGTGAGGTCGGCGGTGCCGTCGATGACAGAGTCGAAGAATTTGCTCAAAGAGTCGAGCTTGTTGATACCTAGATGGGATTAGGCTTGGGGGTATTTGCAAGGGAACTAAACCCGAACCTTCATACCGGAACGGCTTGGTCGATCCTGGAGAGTAGACAAGAACCTTGGACTCCTTCTTCTCCCCTGCTTCGAATCCCAGAGCGACGGAGGACTTGCCCTTGCGGTCACGATGGGTCCCGAATTCCAGCTGCCCCTTGTATTTGTTTGCGAGAACTTTCCAGAGGAGCGGCACCTTCTTGTCCTTCGTCAAGAGGAGCGTACGCTTCTGGTCGACCGTCTGCAGACAACGATGAATTCTTTTCATTTTGCGGAGCGATACTTGTCCCTCACCTTCTCGATCCACGGAACGAGATCCTCGGTCTTGTACAATTTGGTGTAGGAAGCGGGCACCCGGCGCGTCGCATAGTAATAGAAAGCACTAGCGGTGCGTTCACCAGAGTCGTAAAGCATAGGCGGAACCGCACTCCCTCGGGGGAAGAGCTGCATTCAAGTTAACATCCTTTAGCCGCACAGTAGGGATATAAGTAATTCACCTTGACGGTGGGGAATCCCTGAACACCCTGTTCCGCACACAAGCGCTTGTTCTTCTCTTCGTCGCAGTCAACAGCATAGAGGGGAAGCAGCGGGTGGAGACCGAGGGCGGCCTTGCTGTATTCCGGCGCCATTCGTTGACAGTGCTGATTCAGACATGGTAAGTCGCGAAGCCAGCGATGAAGCAGTGGTCATACCCCACACCAAGGAGCGACGAAAGCAACCATGCTAGTTTGCTACGCAGGAGATCAACGAAATGCAGCGATAGATTGAACCAAACCACGAACGTTAGCTTTCATGGCCTTCTTGAAGCTTTTGGCGTCGAGCATCTTCACGAGCGAGTCTGGTGGGAAGACCGCCGCCGACGCGAATGCCGGTACCAAGACGAGCGACAGCAAGAGTCGGGTGGAGAGCATGGTGAAGTTGAAGGTAGAGGTACAGGTGAGAGTGCCTAAATTTATTGGAAATCGGGAACCAATCCGGTGCCCGGGGACACGTCAGTCGCTTTCCCTCGGAGAACCGGCAGTCGAAAGCGGTTTCAGTTCCTGGCCAGGATTTATATACGCGTGTGAGACGAGGACAGACGCGTATCCGGTACCGCAGGCCTGGTCGAACCCGATGGACGACGTGAAGAGAAAGGATTGACTCAAGTCACAGTCGCGTGTCGTGACGACTCCTGTTCACGAACGACCATCACGGGCAAACTTCAAGATCGCGGGGAACACGACTGGGCCGCAGTGATACGACTCCAACTTCATATCCACTCACTAAAAATACTGGAACTCTTCGCGGCAGTACATATGGGCCACTTCCTCGGATTAACTCGAATTTTGAGGAGCTAGAGGAGCCATAAATCGAGGACTTTACAGGTCAAATGCGCTCAACATGTTCTCCGCAATGCAATGGAATGTTCTTCTCTCTGTCTAAACTGTCCAACGCCGCGTGTTTCTGGATCCGAGTCCTCGAGGCTACTAACCCATCACGCACCTGGCGCGTGCATCCACGTCCTTATCCTGCTTTAAAAGCCTTGCTCAAGTATCTGGCTCTATCAACCACGCTTCCCAGCTACCATACTCTCTCTTGCACACCAACATGATTCCCGTCGGGGACTTCAACTTTGTCGTCTGCGGATTCGCCACACTCGCAGCTACCGTCGGGTATGCGTACACTCGCAAGGCTCGCCCACTCCCGTCGTATGCAACGAATTCGTGCAAGACTTTGTGCCACAAACTCACTCGAAGCTGGCAGACGTGTTCTCTCGCAACAAAATACGCTTGAGGACCAATCTATCGTGCAATCGTCGTCGAGCAAGGTCGACCCCGAAAAAGCCATGAACGAAGCTGACGACGACAATGCCCTCCCCGAGCCAGCTCCTGTCCCCTCGCCCAACATGGTCCTCGAAACACCAGTGCCTGACCCTGATTATGACGCCGAGAGTATCATCATACCTGAAGTCTCTATCGAAAACAGCTCCCTGAAGCGCAAGCGCACGCACGAAGAAGTCGACCCCGTACGTCTCCGTAATTCAGGACGGATTCCGGTGTTGTTAACATACCTCTCCAGGAAATGGCATACCCAAATGTTCGTTTCCTTGCCTCCACAGGACGGACGACCGCGCTCGCCCCGCTCACCATCCACCAGAATCTCAAGTCGATCTACCCACCTAGCAAACGCCGCGGGTCCATTTCCGACGAAGAACCCACCGAAGTTGCTACAGTCCGTATCCTCTGCGAAGAACCCATTCGTTTTTTGATTTGGTGCCCCGAAGGAGATCGTTGTCGTCGAGCGCTGTGACTCTCCAAGCGAGGAGCAGCCGCCTGCATTGGCCACCGCCGACCCGGTCCCCAACCCGGATTCTCCAGTCAAAGAAAATGTTGCGCCTCCTAAACCCGAGCAGCCTATCTTCGCAGAACTCCCCCGCTTTGCGTTCCCAAAAACTCCTCCTCGCGTGACGCCCCACTTCCCCTTCACGGTCCGTCCAGCCATGTTCATCGAGATAGCCTAGCTAACCACCGCCCACCTCTAGCGGAGTACCACCGCCTCACCGGGTTTTGCCAACTTTGCCGCCGGCTCCTCGTCCCCGTTCTTCTCCCCCAGTCCGTTCAGCGCTGCAAAACAACCAATCTGGGCCAGCACCACCACCACCGAAGGAGACTCGAACTTGAAGGTCGGCGACGATGAATCCGCGGCTCTCGCACCCGCCAAGACTCCATCGTCGTCCTCGTCGCCCCTTGCCGTACACATACAAACTCGTCAGTAGTGCCCCTCTCTCTATATCTGCCGAACCTCTCAACCCGCATCTAACCAACAGCTCCAACTGGCGAGGAAGACGAGGACGTAGCACTCGAGCTCAAAGGCGCGAAGCTCTACATCAAACGCGGCGAGGACGCCCCCTTCTCCGGCGGCATGCCCGGCCACTTCAAGCTCCTCTCGCACAAGACCGCCCCGTTCGCCAAACGATTGTGTTCGTCTTCCTCCGAGTCCCCCTTCATTCAAGTCGTTTTCTGATTTTCACGAGTAGTATTCCGAAGGGAGCCGCTGTGGAAGGTGTCGATGAACGTGCGTCTGCAGCCGACCGTGCGCTGTACCTTCGACGCCCAGGAGAACGTGCTCCGCGTTGCGCTTAAGGAGCTGCCAGTGGAGGACAGGTGGGAAACGGGGACGGGGGCGGGGATGGGGATGGGGATGCCTGCGGCGCAGACGGTCATTTACGCGTTCAAGGTGTGTCCAAAGCTACTACTTATGGGGTGCCACATTATTCACTCGATGTTCAGCCCGGCCGGTCGTGTCGAAAGAGCGACTTTCAGGATTTTGCAGAGGCGTTGGTCGCGCAGGCGCGGGAAGGGGGGCAGTTGTAACTTTTTTCGTACCAGTCAATGTGTCGTATGTACGGCTGCTAGGTTGTGTTAAGTTATGGAACATTTTGGTTCGACATCATAAGAAACTGTGGACAAAACCGAAAAAAAAGATCAGAAATAAGGTCACTCTCAACCTGGGAGTCGAACCCAGCTTTCGCGGGCGTGGATTACCGACAAGCGTGTACTAACCGCTATACTAATCGAGAGCTGCGGCGGGCGCTAGTCGATCAAGTACGTAGGCGCGGCCGGGAATCCCACCACAGTGGCAAAGTCTCACGTACTCGGCTTCTTCCTCGGCTTCCTCCTCAGACGCAACCACCACCTGCAATGGGATACTCATCCAGATGGGACCAGAAACAACCCGCTTCAACCTCTCGAGTTGGTGAGATACCATTACCTCGACCGCGAAATTCAGGCAACGGGACTCATCTGTATTCTTCTGACGACACCTCACTCTCTGCGCACCTCGGTACACCCAATGGCCTCGATTCGGGATGAAAGCACGGTCTCCTTCGCCAGTTTCTGAGAGGGACCGCCACCGCGACTCGTACTCTTCACGAACTTCGCGCGACGGTCGTGATAGGGAGACGAGTGCGAGGCCCGACGTTCGTTTTCGAGTCTGTCCGCGTCGTTTCAGGGTTTATTTAGGCTTTACTCTAGGTTAACGTGGCGCGACGACGGGATGGGAGCGCGGAGTCCGAGTCTCGCTCGCGGTATGAAGGGAAACACTCTGTGCGCAGTCTTCTTCTGTCTGTTTTCCCGTCTCTCACTCACGTTGGACTGTAGAGTAAACGGCCGCGGAGCCCCAGCCCGCGTCGGGAGGACAGAGACGGATCCGTCAGCAGCAGCGTCAGTATCTTTTAATCTCCGCGAAGGCTGCTGCACTATATCCTGAACGTATGTATGCAGCGCCGCCGCCACGACCATCGCACCGTGAGCAGGAGCCCCAGTCGGGAGCGCCGTCACCACCGCCACGGTTCTGCAGTGGTACGTCTGCCCTCAATCTCAAGGGAAATAATGGGTTTTGACCTCGCAAGGTGCTGTCATGTGAACCATGATTTCTTTTCTACAATTACCAGGACAAAGACGAGTACACGAGTCGCGACAAGGACAAGGGCAAGGACTACGAAGGAGGCTCTTCGTCCCACGGCCGGAAGCGCAGTAGCAAGCGAAAGAGCCGCCATGAGGACGAGGACGACAGCGAGGACTCTGAGGAGGATAGAAAGCGACGAAAGCGGAGAAAGGAGCGAGAACGTTCCAGGGACAAGGAGGAAAGAAGGAGCGTCTTGACCGGGAAAAAGGCAAGGACTTGCTCATTGCCGTCACACGACCGAATGCTTATTTGTTTGAAAGATAAAACTCAAGGTCAAAAAGGAAAAGGGGGACGAGGAGCGCGACGCTAACCGCCAGGACTTGCTGCAGTTCTTGAATTCCATGTAAATAATAGAGTATTTGTGGGATGGAATATATTTTGCGATCTTTGTGAAATGAAGTGCCCGTTTTGGAATGCGAGTGCCGTGACGACGCGTTGGACACCTCACCACCTTTACGCGTTTCTCGCGGCAGCTTTTTGTCCTGAACCACAACACACACAGAAATGGACACCGACTTGATAAAGCTTGTGAACAAGCTCCAGGACACCTTCAATAACCTTGGTGCGCTCTCGTCTCTATTGGCGCCGGCATAAATTATTCAAGCTTTTTTCGATAGGAGGGGAGCTGGACATGCCCCAACTGGTCGTTGTGCGTAGCATTGAGCAAAGTACAAAGGTTTCTGTGACTTACGAGCTCCCAGGTGGGCAGTCAATCGGCAGGAAAGTCCAGTGTCCTCGAGACGTGAGTTGCTAGGTACTTTCCTACCGCCACTCGCTCATTTGCTTCCGTAGCATCGTGGGACGGGACTTTCTCCCTCGAGGCCAGGGCATCGTGACGCGTCGGCCACTCGTCCTCCAACTCATACACACACCCGAGTCGAGCGATCCCTCGCCCAGTAGCCCGACGTTCCGCGAATGGGCGCAATTCCTTCACATTGACAAAAAGTTCACCGACTTTGGCGACATTCGCAAGGAGATTGAGCAGGAGACGTTTCGGGTCGCGGGGCAGAACAAGGGGGTCAGCAAGCTGCCTATATCCTTGCGAATTTACAGCCCGGATGTGCTGGACTTGACCCTCGTCGATTTACCGGGCTTGACCAAAGTGCGTGTTTGCTGCAGGTATTATTGTCCCGTTAGCATTAACGCGTTCACAGATTCCCGTAGGAGACCAACCAAGCGATATTGAACGGCAAATTCGCAATTTGGTGCTGGATTATATCTCCAAACCCAACAGGTGTGTGTTTTCTGCATTGCCATACACCGCGACATCCTGACGCGCCAAAAGTGTGATTCTTTCCGTTTCCCCCGCCAATGTCGATCTGGCCAACTCCGAGTCGCTCAAGCTCGCGCGCCAAGTCGACCCACAAGGCCGCCGAACAATCGGTGTCCTCACGAAGCTCGACTTGATGGACGCCGGCACTAACGCGCTGGACATTCTAACCGGCCGCGTCTACCCGCTCAAGCTCGGATTCGTCGGCATTGTAAATCGCAGCCAGCAAGACATTATGACGGAGAAGAGCATGGACGCCGCTCTGAACAGTGAGACCGAGTTTTTCAAAAGCCACCCCGCCTATCGGAATATCGCGCACAAGAACGGGACGAAATATTTGGCAAAGTCCCTGAACCAGGTGCGTCATCTTGCACTCAAGGAGGATGAGATGCTTACCTTGCGCAGGTCCTCATGAACCACATCCGAGACAAGCTCCCCGACATGAAGGCGCGGCTGAATACCCTTATGGGCCAGGCTCAACAGGAGCTCAACTCGTTTGGCGATTCAGACAGCTTTGGGGACCAAAACCAGGTTCGTAGCATCTCCTGCTTGATATTAGCATGCTAACGAAGCAGAGCAGCAAGGAGCGCTCATCCTGCGCCTAATGACCCAATTCGCACGCGACTTTGTCTCCTCCATCGAGGGCACAAAGGTTGACATCTCGACGAAAGAGCTCTCCGGTGGCGCGCGGATATACTACATATTCAACGATATTTTCGGGCAGGCCCTGGACTCGATCGACTCGACGCAGAACCTCGAGAATCAGGATATCCGAACAGCGATTCGCAACTCAACAGGACCCCGTCCGAGTCTCTTCGTTCCCGAGATCGCATTTGATCTACTCGTGAAGCCCCAGATCAAGCTGCTGGAAGCCCCCAGTCTGCGGTGCGTCGAGCTCGTCTACGAGGAGCTTGTGAAGATCTGTCATAATTGCACGAGCACGGTAGATATTATTTCTGTCGAACATGCTCAGCGGCTGATATTTCGTAGGAGCTGCAACGGTTTCCTGGTCTGCACGCCAAGCTCATCGAAGTGGTTTCCGAGCTGCTACGAGAGCGACTTGGTCCCACATCCGACTATGCGCAGAGCTTAATCGCAATACAGGCGGCGTATATCAACACCAACCACCCCGCCTTCATTGCAGGCTCTGCTGTCGCTGCGCAGCAGGCTAGCTCTCCCCCAGTCCGCCAGATGCCTCTACGAGTGAGCTTCGACCATTGCTTACGTCACTCCATATGAACGTATTTTCCAGCCTGCATCTACCGAACCTACAAATGGGGCCGGCACAGACGAGGAGGCGGACTCCTCGGACGAGAACGGTCTTCCCAATGGGATCTTCCCCTCCCGCGGCAATGACCGTTCAGTATCGGCCACAATGCACGATCGCGCGCGGACATCGACCGGGTCCGCGCCCTCTTCTAACAACACCATCACCGTCCCCGCAAGAAAGTTCCAGAACCAACGACCCCACTCTGCTATGGCGCAGACGCACCGCGGCTCGCCGCCGTCGGCGCGGGAAACGTTCTTGAACTACTTCTTTGGGCAGAATGGGCCGGGACCAATCCAGGGGTCGAGTATTGAGCATGTCGGGCACCAGACGCGGCCGAGTGGAGGTGGCGTGCCCAGCGTCGTGCCGGTTGGGCGCGACGTCTCGGGTGGGGATAACTCTAATGCTATTTCGATCGCGTCGGGATTGCAGGGGCAGCGGGACGGTCACAACGCCGCGTACGATATGAAGAGCTTGGGGAAGCATATCGAAGCTGTGAGTAGAACTGTGAGCAGCGTGTCTTCGGTTGTACATGACTGAGGCGTGCGTATCTGCAGATTCCATCCGACGGGAGCCGCCTCACCCTCCGAGAGGAGATGGAGACGTCGCTCATCCGCTCGCTCATCGCGTCGTACTTTGGGATCGTTCGTCAGAGCATCCAGGACCTCGTCCCGAAGGCGATCATGCACTTTCTCGTCAACCACACGTCGTACCATGTGCAAAACCGGCTCGTCGCGTCGCTGTACAAGCCCGAGCTGTTCCAGGACATGCTGCACGAGGACGAGGGGCTGGTGGCGGAGCGCACACGGGTCAAGGCGCTCCTCGATGCGTACAAGGAGGCGTTCAAGACCTTGTCGGACGTTAATGTGAAGCCGACATAAAATTACGACGCATGCGTGCGAGCACCCCCACGTCATTTTACGCATTTCATTCACGTTTAATATACATATACGCTAGTTCAATTGGATCCCTAGACAGTATCATGAATCGCTTTCCCGCTCTAGACAATATTTCCTTTCTTTGGCCGCTCAAATTCATTCGCATCGTGAACAGGAGGGAGGGGTGGAGTGGAAACAAAGTCCACAAAGAGATGCCATTCCGTCTAAGTATCAACACAGGATAGTAACAACCAAACACACAACACGAGAACCAGTAGTACGAGATGTAGATAGCAGCGACAGATATAGCGGCGGGATCCCAAGCTGGGAGGGGGAGCATGGAGGGCAGTCCAGTCCGAATTTCGCGCGGCGTAGGAAGCGGCGTTTATTAAGGGGCGGCTTCGGTGGCCTCTGAGGTGGCCTGGGTCTCTGTGGTAGTCGCAGCAGGTGGCTGCGACTGCGACTTGACCGCCACCCACTTTTCCTTCTTGGGGACGCCCTCCGCTGTGGCATCGGGCGCGGGGGTGGACTCCTCTTCCTCGGAGGTGACCGACTCTTCGGTGTCGGCTTCCATGCCCGTGGTAGTGTCAGACTCAGAGCTGGAGGAATCAGTGGAGGGCTCATCGGCGGCTGGGGTTGCCGCCGTCGCTGTGGTGGATTCAGTGGCAGTGGTAGGAGCAGCGGTGGTGTCGGCAGAAACTACTGAAGACTTCTTGGCCTTTAGACGCGCTTCTTTACGCTCGAGCTTCTGCAGGCACGATTGGTTAGACGAGGAGAAATGTGAATATGACAGGACTCGAACGCACCTCTTTGGCCTCCTTTTCCTCCTTCTGCGTGAATGAGGAAGGTCAGCTGGATTGGAAGAATGTGAAGAGAACATCGAACGCGCCTCCTTAGCGAGCAGTTCCTCCTTCTACGATCCAAGTCGACGACGATCAGCCTTGGAAACAAATGAAAAGATAAACAATTCCACGCACGTCCTTCTTCTCCTTCTCTTCCACCTCCTTCTTCTCCTTGGCCTCGCGCTATAACGGAAAATCGAAAACATCAGCAAACCGAAAAATTGCGCTGGGTCGGTATGGAGAAAAAGAGGTCGGACCTCAGCCTTCTCCTTCTTGAGCTTCTCGCGCGTCTCACGCTCTGAAATGATCCACTCCTCGACTTCGTCGACGCACTCACGCGGACGAGTCTTGTTCTTAAGGAGGTACCCTTGAAGTCCCGCGACCTGCAACCCAAATGAGATGTTGTTACCGCACAGAGATGGAGAGGGACACGTACACTCAGCTCATCCTCAGGAATGGCTGCTGCGAATCGTTTGGCAAGTTCAGAAATCTCAGCTTCACTCAATAAAGGAATAGCGTGTGTTTTGGACGCCTTGCTGCGCTTGGGGAGCGGCAGGTTCTTTTGGGACGCGTCGGTTGAGGTTGCGGTTGCTGCGTCCTCAGCAGCGGGCACTGCAGGCTTGTAGGGGAAGAAGCACTTGAAGATGCCCTCGGCCTGCCACTTGGTAGCGTGGGTAAAGTTCACCCAGACGTCCATACGACCCGGGCGGCTGAGCGCCGGGTCGAGGCGTTCAATATGGTTCGTAGTGGCGAAGAGGAGGCTGGGGATATATTCAGCCTGAGATCGACATCAGTGATGTTGAAGGAAGACTCACCGGCCTTCAGCAGCAGCAACGCCGTCGAGACTGTTTAAAAGGCCACTCAAACTCAAGGTGGAACCGTCAGACTCAGCCGTTGTGGTTCCGTTGGTGGTCGAAGTCGACGTGGTGGACGCCGGGGCTCCCGTGGAGGTGGCATCACGACCGACCGAGCGCGTGAACGCCGCGTCAAGGTCCTCCAGGAGAAGTATACACCTGGGGAACAATCAACATCTGCGCCGAACCGCCGCAATGAATGGGCTTACCTGTTTGGGACGAGGCTCATTAAAGTGGTGAGCATGTTATCGCTCATGCTATTTGTGAACGGGTTAGCAGTCGTCAAAGGCACGCAGTGTTCACATGCGCTTACCCCTTGGAGGACAGGGACACGACATAAATGTCCAGCCCTAGCTCGCCCGCTAAAGAATGGATAAGTGAGGTCTTGCCGCTGCCGGGCACACCGTGCAACAAGTAACCACGCCGGAAGGGAATGCCTTCAAAGGAAATAAGCCGGGGTACGAGAGTCAAGGATTCGGCGATTTACCTCGTTCAGCATACCTACATGTTGAAAAAAAAAATCAAGCAACGTTGCGGATGACGGTATCGTTATGCTTACCACTCCTCCGAGCACAAAAAGTCCTTGCAGTCGGCCAGGAGCATATCTTTGACACCGGGCTGGAGCACGATTGAGCTCATGGGCCGCTTCTGCCGAGCACCGTTCCATCGCCAGCACTGATAGGTGCTGTGGAGAAAATTTTAAATGGGGAACCTCGGACAGCAGGCAAGGAACGTACGTGTCGGCCAGAAAGATGTGAACACGGTGTTCGGCGTCTTTTTCGTACTCCCGCTTGGCTTCCAAGACGAGTTTCTTCAAGATGTCATTGTTCCGGGCAACAACACTGAGTAAACCGGTTTAGCGGGGCTCCGTGGCATCCGGGGAAACACACCTAATCTTGAGAGCGGAGCCATGTCCGTATTCTGGGAAGCGTTTGGTTCGCATAATCTGCGAGGCGGAGATTAGGGGTTGCTCCGAGCGAAAAAGCGAGTGCAAGGCTCACCCTGAGCCAGTGACCACGCTGAACACGGAAATTGGTCGTTAATATTTGGCTGGAGAAGACTGGAGAAGACTCACATAATATATCGTGTGGGTTGTGTCTGAATTGTTGTCTCAACTTGTTTGTGTGTCACATGTGCGCGGTGCTCACCAATGCTCGGCTGGAACGCAACCAACCGCTTCCTGCGACCATGAACGAGGGACCCGTCGTCCTCCTCCTCTTCCTCCTCCAGGTCTCCCGTGGTGGTCTGGTTCATTCCATTCCGTCCAGCTGAACGAGTCGTAATCTCAAACTCCCGGCTGCGTCCCCAAGCGGGTTGCTTGATAACGGCCTTCAGCACGGAAATACGCGGCCTGTGCCTCTACCCGTACCTTGGACAGCCAGTGCATCAACCTGCCCACAGTTCAGCAGTGTCCTCGGAGGGTAACGTCAAGACTTACCAGTCATATGGATAGTCCTCTTCACTGAAGTGCGCAGTGAGGAAGAAGGCTGGCGGCGTACATGTCAGCGACCAACTACCCCGGCACAGACAAGCTCGTACAATCGACAAAACCATTCCAGGCCGACACAGACGCGCGCCGCGCGGTCTCCACCGTGCCTCCGATGACCACCAGTTTCTGCAGAGTGGCAATGGTCAGTGGCAATAGTCGTGTCTCGGTGTGAAGGCACCCACGAGAGTGTCCTGGATGGCCCCTCCACTCATACCCAGGGGCGACAGCATGTTCGAGAGGACGTTCATGGTGGTGAAGGGAGAGAGGGTGCACGAGAATAAGCGGCCGAAATGATTCCGCCGTCTTAAATGGAAACTCGGGTGTTGCCTCGTGGGTTTAAAGCCAGGGTAGCGCTCAAGCCTGCGTCCGCCGTCGCGTCTTTTGGGGATATATTCAAGCACCCATCATAACTGGATCTGAGATGACTTGACTCATGGCGCCTCACTGGCGGCGCCTCCTGCTCATTACCGTGATACTACTTAACTGCCTCCGTGTTCTTTACGTTTTCCTCTGCTCTAACTGGCCTTTTATTGACCGCTGTACCCTCCTCTAATAGGTACCACAATATCCTCGTTCATTGGGAATAATTAACCCGGCTGTCCCGTGTCTACGCACTGTCGTTTGTGGGAATCAGCCAGAGTCACAATGCGCCCTCAAAGCCGCCTCCGACCGGAAAGGCTGTTAAGATCGGGGAATTGGCCACTGCTTCCTTATTGCGTCCGACCGACAATTTGACTACGCAGCACGCAGGGGCACGTTGCACTCGCCAGCGGTGGCGAATACGGAACTGCAGTAATACAGCTTTCCGCGGACCGCAGTGCCTAAGAGATCGCACTCTTGGTGACCGACCCCCCATTGGAATCTCACGCTAGATTAGATTGACTGCCTAGGAATCCAGGAATAAAAAAGAAGGAACCAAGAACAACTTCGTACAACTCAAATCCTAAATCCGAGCCAGATTCCAGGAACTGGCGCCCTGACGGGATCTCGTTCCCGCGATGATCATTATTCGGCCAGAACGCGATAGGCGTATAGTACGCGAGCATGGAGCCCAGTTCATTTTATTTCAACCACGCGTAAAGCTATGTAGAGGGGCCTGAAAATTGGCGTCTATCTCTCACATGGTGCCTGCTTTCAGTCAGTCCGCTTCCTTCATTTAACGCGCGTCTACACGCACATTACTGCGGCAACCAGTCGCATCGGTATAATATCATTTCGCGACCCGCGACCCTGGAAGCCATCGGACTACGTCGGACCGACTCGGATGCCAAGTCCGCGTGAAACCGACGGTCCGAACCGTAACCTCGGTCTGCAGCCAGCACAGAGAGTGTAAGTATATGCGTAGCTCCTCCGCAGATACACAAAAATACTCAACCTGAAATGCGTATGTGTGTTCGTCACAATGCAAGTACGACAGACTAAACAGTGCAGCTGACCGTTGTAGGTTCGCCTCGTTACGAGACAAGGAAGTGATTGTCAGCTTGTAAGGCGTCAATCAACAACCCGTCCATTCCAACCCACAAGGAACCCTAATTTGGCCACACACCACAGCAATACGCAGCGCATGTGCGCCTCCTCTCGGGACGCCGTGCCCACAGAACAGGCGCCAGCGGTATCGCCTCTCGTGGTCGTTGCCGGAACTTGACAGATAAACAAGATTGAGGGTTTCCGCAACAGAAACAGGGGTGTTCGGGTTCGCCCCCCAACTTTTTGTTCAAAATCGTGGCGCAGACACCGTCAAGTTTCTGGGATGTGGGGATCCTGGAGATGCAGAGAAAACGGGGTCCAACGCGGCCCCGAATGGTAACTCGGCCAGAATTGGAACTTGAGGGCGCATATGACTCGAGTTACCCAGAGCCGCCACCGCCGTTTGGGAGCTAGTATCGAATCGGCGCCGGAGAGAGTTCGAACCCCAAGAGCTTTTTGCTGCCAGCTAGAGGTCTCAGACATACATATAGCTGTAGCTTCAAGCTTTGGAGGCCCTCTGCGAAGAGGTAATCAGCGCAATTCGAGGTCATGATTTCATCAGTGACAGATACACCGACGAAGCACCCCAAGTCCATATTCATCACGGCGTGTCGAAAAACCGAGGAGGCAGAGTGAATGGAGCAAGTGCCTGGATGGATGGATGCACCCGCACTCGAGGACGGCGTTCAGTGGCGCGGGACTCGCCGTTAACTGCCTAGATGCCCAGATGCCTCAACAGCATTTGCTTCCGTTAACAGACCGGCGGGCGGCCCGGCTCCATAGGACATCGGTTCGAACTTCGACGACAGTTAATTGAACGGAGGATTGAACGATGTTGGATGAGAGCGAAGGCCTGATTAATTACGTGCGGGAGAACCACAAACCAGGCGCAATGGGAAATAGGAGTTCAAAAACGGACGCTTGGACTTGGAGCGAGCGAAAATAATCCTCTCCTCGGATCAAACGATTGCGCAAGCCTGCGAAGCCGTCAGAGATTGAACAATGGATTGGAAGTAATGTAGGTGGGTGCAGGGTGCATGCCGCCGCCACCTCCAAGAGCTCGAGCCGGCAATTCATACCATACACACGCTAGGCCGTAAAGTGAACCCGATGCACGGGAAAATCGGAATTCTAGACGTAACATGTATATCTTTCAGCGTAGAAGCAGTACACAGACGTGCGAAGGGAAGGAGGGAGGGTGATAATACTTAATTCCGTGGCGAAGAGGAATTCCATTTGTCTTGGAATTCATGCGTACCATTGAGGCGGTGGGTGGGTGTGGACTCACACCGTTATCTCGCCAACGAGTAAATCCGACCGCGCGGCCCATGGAGTCTGACAAATTGCGGAATTGAATATAGGCCAAGACATAGCGGACACAGCTGGCGTTGCGAACCGTCACCGCGGAGGTTCCTGGTTTTCTCTGGGATCGTGGACAAGGATAGCGGGGACTTGAAGCCGAGGAAACTATGCGCCAATTGAACTTTGAGCGACGGAGAGGTGAAACCGATCGCGCAGGTAGGGCGGAGATAGGAAGGTCGGGGTTTGAATTTGCAAGGAAAGCGCTGGAACGGTGAGGCAGCAGCTAGCCGCCGCAGACTCCTTCGTACGTCTGCCGTTCTGTTGCTCGAATCTGGTAGGTACGAACGGAAAATACGGCGAGGGGTAACGGACCTGACAAAAGATCCCCAAGACCCTGACGCTTCGTAAGTATGTACTATGTACGCGCACTGGCATTCGGCAACATGCTTGGAAGAGGCCTCGATCAAAGCAATCAGCTCGAGCAGAGGAAGAGCGACACTGCGGGTTTGTGGTTGAACATATGAGTTCTAGGAAATGGGGCATGGTGGCCGTTGGAACCAAACCATCTGGCCTTGAAAAATAGCAACAACAAATAGTGGTTGAATTGATGTGTTATTGTGTGACCCGCGATCCTTCGGCCATCCTTCACAGAAAGAACGGTCCCAGAAATATTCGATTCTTGGCCGATTCTCAGTTATTGGGCACCCAAAATCACGACCAAATAACCTATCGACTGCACACAACTCTGCTTGCGTCATTTGCCAGTGATCACGAGCCTTGTTACAACTTACAAGAGGTTACAATCTCGCTCGCGTACTCGACCACGGGAGCTGCATCCTTCTCCACTTCTGCGTCACCCGATGCGCTTTCAGGTGGTTGAACGCAGGTCGCACTATCATATGGCCTATATGTCTTCTCGGTCGCCGGTATAAATTCTCTCGAAACGAGGGACGATGATCAAAGATGGTTCAGTTCTCCTCGCTCCTCGCGTTTTGTCTGGTGGCCACACTCGTCGCCGCAGGGCCCTGCGATCTCTACGCATCTGGAGGAACACCCTGTGTCGCTGCGCACAGTACCACTCGCGCCCTATACAGCGCCTATACTGGCTCCCTCTACCAGATCAAACGCGGCTCCGACGGTGCCACTACCAACATAGCCCCGCTGTCTGCGGGGGGCGTCGCCAATGCTGCCGCGCAGGACTCATTCTGCGCAAGCACTACCTGCCTGATCACCATCATCTACGACCAATCCGGTCGCAGCAACCACCTTACCCAGGCCCCGCCCGGCGGCGCCGCCCAGGGTCCCGACGTCAACGGCTTGGACAATCTGTCCGCAGCAGGGGGTGCGCCCGTCACGCTGAACGGCCAGAAGGCGTACGGTGTTTTCATCTCGCCCGGCAGTGGCTATCGTAACGACGCGACGAATGGAATCGCCACGGTCAGTCTTCTTCTGACCTGCGCTTTCCTTGTACTGACAGTATCATCTTGCAGGGTGACGCTGCAGAAGGCATGTATGCGGTGTTCGACGGCACGCATTACAATAACGGCTGCTGCTTCGACTACGGAAACGCTGAGACATCCGCGACCGACACGGGCGCCGGGAGTATGGAGGCAATCTATTTCGGCAACGCCGGAAGCGGCACCGGGAGTGGTCCCTGGGTCGAAGCCGACCTTGAGAATGGTCTGTTTACCGGGGTCAAGGCGGGCAACAACGCCGACCCGACGATCACCTCGCGCTTCGTCACGGCCATCGTCAAAGGCGAGCCGAACCAATGGGCTCTTCGCGGCGGGAACGCTGCGTCGGGCGCGCTATCGACGTTCTATAGCGGGGTTCGGCCAACGGGATACACGGTCATGAAGAAACAAGGTGCCATCATTCTGGGCATCGGCGGGGACAACAGTGATGCCTCGCAGGGCACGTTCTACGAGGGCGTGATGACGTCCGGCTACCCGTCCGACGCGACCGAGAACGCGGTCCAGGCCAACATCGTCGCGGCCAAGTACGCCACGACCGCGCTGACGAGCGGGCCCGCGATCACTGTGGGGTCTGCGGTGTCACTCCGCGCGACGACGGCGTGCTGCACGACCAGTTACCTCGCCCACACAGGTGCGACGGTCAACATCCAGGTGGTATCCGCCAGCAGCACGAGCGCGCTGAAGCTGTCCGCAATAGTGCTGGGTTTTGATTGTTTAATACATTCCATACAGGGAGGGCATCCAGGATCCCCCGTGTCTACAATGGGGGGTCTGTATGATACATTAAATACCGGCGCCGCCGGCCCGAAAAATCCCGGTATTTAATGTATAAACATGTATTTAATGCTGTATTTAATGTCTTCTGCGTATTTAACGGCCCTTCAGGTGGCTAAATTCTCGGTCCCATTTTTTTCAGGTCGTTAAATGCCTCTCGTTTGGACCGCAGATCGTGCGACCGAGGAAATGTGCGGCCCTCAGGCTTGCTGAGGCAGTTGTTCCTGTTGGTGGGGCATTTAATACGTGCATTAAATACATGGCCTCTGGAGGGCCCGAGGTTTTTAATGTATTATACGCGTATTATACGTGTATGTATTAAACGATCAATACATACATCATTTAAAACCCAGCACTAGTCCGCAAGCTGGACGGTCGTCGCGGGTCTTGGGAACAGCGCCTGCGTGTCGTTCTTGTCGCGCGACACAGCGAACAGTTACATCCGGCACTCGGGTTTCCAGCTCTTTGTAAACGCCAACGACGGGTCGAAGCTGTTCGCGGAGGATGCGACGTTCTGTCCCGTAGCGGGCCTCAACGGGCAGGGTAACGCGTTCCGCTCGTGGAGCTACCCCACCCACTACTTCCGACACTTCAATGGCTGTTAGAATTCATGGAGTGACCGGGTCAACTCCGAGACAGCCGAGATGCCGACCTGTTGTGCGGCATCACGAGCGATTAAATAATGCGCTGTATCTTCTCCTTTACCACTACAATCGTCCGATATCTATTGGTTCCTAGCCCCAATACCACGCGGGTTTTAACAGGTTATGGGCCCCGCGCTCTAACTGCACTCAAGAAACCAATCTGTTTACGATCCGGAGCTCGACGCTTTCAAGCTCCTATCTTTCCTCCCTCGAAAAGCTGGTCGACAATCCATCGGAGATTCAACCCCCGTCCTTCATACTGAAACCTATGGCACTATACACCAACAAAACTGATCCACCCGGCCAAAAGACCGTGATATGACGCAATAAATGAAGAAATCGGGGCGGCACACCGTGCAATATTCAAAGCTCTGGCGTCCACGCAAAAGTCCATGTCAATCCCAACTTCCGAAGTATAGGTCCGATATTGTGCTCCATGGTCCTCATCGATCTCGGAACATCGGTCAAGGGAGGGAATTACTTGATGACCGCCTGCTCAGATCGCCGGATACTGCGTGGCTCATCGTCTAGCTGGCTCTTTTCTGCTCGGTAATCGAATTCAGGCCGATACTGGCAACCACTAGCCTCGCGGCGAGGAATATTGGGCTTCAATTCGATGTTGGAGTGCAGCGACTCAATGCTGACTCTGGCGGCCTGGCCTCCAACCTTCCGCATCAAGTTTTCACTCGGACGGCGGATTGAGTTAACTTCCAGCGGTCACTACAGGCTTCTGTTCCTCAAGGACCTTACCTGCGACGCCTGCAACTCCTTTTTTTGCCGCAAAACAATTCCACCTGACTCGCCGGATGCTTCATTGTCGTGGGACATCCCCAGATTGTTTGGGTCGACATCCACAGAGTCTTGGTCAACAGCATCTGGGAACGTGCTAACAGAAGTTCTGTCAACCCTTTGGCGTCAATACAACCTTCAATATTGTGGTGCTCTTACTGTGAACCTCTTCGTTTGGGATTCTCGAGCGTAGTTTTGGAATTTGTGATAAAAGTTCTCCTCCAATGTCGAAGCCACGCTAAGCCTTCTTCTACCATTCAAATCTCTCTGTATCTGACCACGTCACCGCTGTCAAACCACTGCCAGCCCCGCTTTGAACTCTGACTCAAACCACGGTGTCCACGACGTCAATCCCGACATATCTTGGCCAGCAGTATATCAACTACCGTTAATCTTATCCACGAAGCTGAGTTTACATCCAATAATTCCACTTGCGCACTCAAATCTGTTCCGCACGGCGTGAACCTAGAACCGACCCCCGAAACTCGAACAAAACCCGAAGGATTTCTGGACCACATCCCACTTATCAACGATCGACGCGACCACGTCAATCGCTGAGTACCGATGCATCGACCCGGGCTCCCCACCTTCAAATTATCACTGCTCACTGCGGCCCGCCTTGAGAATCATGGATAATCACAACTCAATGAGCTCCCGCGAAGCTAAGGCTCCTATCTACCGCTCAGACGACTACTCAAAATCAGGTTTATGGTTGCAGACTTCGAATTCCGCAAGCGTATCCCCATGGTGTCTATTTCAACACTGCTGAATGAGTACCCAATCCGCACCAACCAAAGCTGAGTGCTCAACCGTTACTTCAACGTTAATATCTGCGTTCATTTTCGGTGTTCATCGCTGCCCACTGGAACCTCGGATGAGGGGGGGTGAACATAAATTAACCGCCATCCTATGTTCCCAGCTTGGCTTCCACACAGAGCTGAGTTTCCATCTTGAGCCGCTATCACTATCTCACCAATATTTCACCGGTTACTCCTCGCCGACTGACAACTGGGGCTCGATGACCCAGCACAAAGCTGAATATTTTGCTTCTGGTGCCTTCGCGCAGCTACTGGCAAGCGCTCTGAGGCATGCGCCACCAAGCGCAATGCAAGGCGGCCTCTGCCGCCGAGCATAATTCCGCCATCGATCCCTCCAGCGATGGTTGACCAGGAGCATCATCTACGCTAAGTTTTATTCCAGACGAGTTTCAACCACCGCGAAACAATACACCGAACTCATCGACCACACCGCTGAAAGACCAAAGCTGAGTGATCCGTTGACGTTTGATAAATTTCATTCACTCTGGGACCGCGGATGAGGGGGGGTGACGACATATTGAACCAACATCCGACATTCCCAGATTGACGTTCACCTCGAACGCAGAGCTGAGTATTCATCTCAACCCGACATTCCCATTACTAACTCACCAGTGGCTTCTTGTCGACCGTGGGCGCCATGTCCTGGTGCAACGACCTAGCACAACACTGAACACGTCTGTGGCCCTTCCCCAAACATCAACCCGATGAGTAACCGTTATTTAAATCAACATTTGTCTGAAATATTGTTCCTGAGTGTAATTCCGCCATCGAGCGTAATCTGCCATCGAGCGTAATGACTTGCGATTGAGCACAATCCTGCCCTCTGAGGCATCTGCCACCGAGCGCAGCACCGGTACCTTACTGCCGACCGTAACTTCCCCCCGGTGTCGAGCGTAACATCCCAAGCGCAGTTTTACCTGCGTGAGGCATTGCCCCAATTCCTGATCCGTCCCCTTATCAGCTACGTTTACGTCCTTATTTCAATTATTACCACTGATTCAACTTTGACAGCTTACCTTGTGTGCTCTCATGAGCTCACCGCCTCTCGCCCAATACTCCGCCTCTGAGCGTAAACTCGCCTCCGAGCGTAATCCTACTAATCTGCCTTCGAGCATGAACCCGCCTCCGAGCGTAACACTATTATGCCGCGTCTGTGCGTGTGCTGCCTTCGTGCGCAAACCTCCCGCCTTCGAGCGTGAATCTGCCTCCGAGCGTAACCCTATCATTCCGCCTTTGTGCGTGTGCTGCCTTCGTGCGCAACCCTTCCGCCTTTGTGCGTGTGCTGCCTTCGTGCGCAACCCTTCCGCCTTCGAGCGTGTGCTGCCTTCGTGCGCAACCTTCCCGCCTTCGAGCGTTTGCTGCCTTTGCGCGCAAGCTTCCAGTCGTCGAGAGTAACTTCTCGCCTCTGAGCGTCACCGAAAGCTTTGACTCTCAGCTACGTTCAGTTCACTTCCGAATGATACCCACTGATCAAAGGATTCGACAGATCTATGTTTTATACTTGCTACATCGCTCCAATTGGTGTCGCCCTGCGACCATGCAAGCTGAACCATACAATATTTGCCTTCGAGCATTACACTGTGAACCCAACACGACCTTCGAGTCTAACTCTGCCTTTGAGCATATGTATTCGCCTTCGAGCTCGTCTTTTCCACCTTCAGCGCATCCTAATTCACGATGAGCACATTCCATTCACTCAGTCCGATAATCACTCCGATGATCACTGATTTTCCAACGCAGGAAAACGACTCGACTCATTGATCAATTTTGAACCACATTTTCAACCAGCGAATGTAATGGCTCCGGGACATTGGTGCGCTGAGGTCGCACTCAGTAGCGTGGGCTTATGGTACTGTGGGTACTGAGGAGTACTCGCTTTGCCTCCCAAGTTCCGCAAGAGTCTCAGGGCCACAGTGCGGTTACGCCTGCAATGGGAACTTGGGTTTTCCCTGATGTCTTTCCTCATCCAGACGAGGAGCTCGGCACATTCTGCTTCCCATCTCCCATCCAACTTTTCTTTATCATCCACTCGTACTTGACGCCGGTCAAGGGGGGGTGTTAGAATTCATGGAGTGACCGGGTCAACTCCGAGACAGCCGAGATGCCGACCTGTTGTGCGGCATCACGAGCGATTAAATAATGCGCTGTATCTTCTCCTTTACCACTACAATCGTCCGATATCTATTGGTTCCTAGCCCCAATACCACGCGGGTTTTAACAATGGCATCGGCTACGCCGCGAGTAACGGCGGCGTGAGCACCTTTGACGCCGCTGCGTCGTTTAACGACGACGTCAGCTGGGTCTCCAGTGCCGCCTTTGCCTAGTACAATGTCATCTTCTCGTATCTCCTTCACTGTAGGACTCTGTATAAATACATAGCTCACTTTGTACTGTAGATAGTTGTATACCTCTTTCTCTCTAGTTTCTCCGTGCCGCCCGTAGACCCCAGGGCCAGTGGATCGAAAAGAAAACAGCGGGCGCCAAAAAGTGGAGTCCAGGACCTGTGCTCCCGTGAGGACCTGTGCCGTTGCTGATTCTGAACTAAAGCGAGCGGGATGAAAAGCCAGGTTGTCAGAGGTTTCAGATAGCGGCGAGCGCTGAAAGCGAAGCGCTAGAGATGTGCCGAATCGCGCAGACCCCGCGAAGCTCCGCGACGTCGCTCCAACAAGCCAAGATGCCTTCAAGAGAAATTGTGAAGCAACTCGAGACAAGAGACATTGCATCCGACGAGCTCGTCAAGGACTGAGTAGGCGGTGACCGTTCGAGACAAGGTGAAACCATCGGTTGCAAAATCGAGACGAAACACTTCCAGGCTCCAGCTCCAGCGCGCTGTACATGGTTCGTTCGTAAACCGTAGCGTTAGAAAATAGCAACAAACAGTGGTTGAAAGTGGATTGATGCGGGCTGTGTAGAAGACTCCACCATCCTCCACAGACTCGGACAGAACGGTCCCAATTTTTGGCCCAAAGAACAAGGTAAACTGGCACCCAAGCTCATACGAAATACTCTATCAACTTCACAGAACTGTTATTTGCCAGTGATCACGAGCCTTGAAGTTGTTACCCGTGACAATGTCGGTCGCGTCGCGTCGTGCATCTCCACCACGGGAGCTGCACGGCAACTGCACGGAGTCCTTCTCCACTTTGCGTCACCCGATGCGCGTTTCAGGTGGTTAAACGTAGGTCGCGGTGTATGGTCGCCGGTATAAAGTCTGCTCGAAAACGAAGGACGATGATTAAACATGTTTCAATTCTCCTCGCTCCTTGCATTTTGTCTGGTGGCTACACTCGTCGCCGCAGGGCCCTGCGACCTCTACGCTTCTGGAGGAACACCCTGCGTCGCTGCGCACAGTACCACCCGCGCCCTATACAGCGCCTACACTGGTCCCCTCTACCAGATCAAACGCGGCTCCGACAACACCACCACCAACATCGCCCCGCTATCCGCGGGCGGCGTCGCCAATGCCGCCACGCAAAACTCCTTCTGCGCAGGCACTACCTGCCTGATCACCATTATTCACGACCAATCCGGTCGTAGCAACCACCTCACCCAGGCCCCGCCAGGCGGCGCCGCCCAGGGTCCCGACGCTAACGGCTTCGACAATCTGGCCGCCGCAGGGGGTGCGCCAGTCACGCTCAACGGACACAAGGCGTACGGCGTCTTTATCTCGCCTGGCAGTGGCTACCGCAACGACAAGACGAACGGAATCGCCACGGTCAGTCTTCTTCTGACCTGCGCTTTCCCTGTGCTGACAGTATTATCTTGCAGGGCGACGCTGCAGAGGGCATGTATGCGGTGTTTGACGGCACACATTATAACAACGGCTGCTGCTTCGACTATGGAAACGCTGAGACTACCGCGACCGACACGGGCGCCGCGAGCATGGAAGCAATTTATTTTGGCAACGCCGGAAACGGCACTGGCCGTGGTCCCTGGGTCGAGGCCGACCTCGAGAACGGTCTGTTCACCGGGGTCAACAGGGGCCACAACGCGGACCCGACGATCACCTCGCGCTTCGTCACGGCTGTCTTGAAAGGAAAGCCGAACCAATGGGCGATCCGCGGCGGGAACGCCGCGTCGGGCGCGCTGTCGACGTTTTACAGCGGGGTTCGGCCAACGGGATACAAGGTCATGAAGAAACAAGGTGCAATCATCCTGGGCATCGGCGGCGACAACAGCGATCGCTCGCAGGGCACATTCTACGAGGGCGTCATGACGTCCGGCTACCCCTCCGACGCGACCGAGAACGCGGTCCAAGCCAACATCGTCGCGGCCAAGTACGCCACTACCGCCCTGACGAGCGGACCTGCGATCACTGTAGGCTCTTCCGTGTCGCTCCGCGCGACGACGGCGTGCTGCACGACCAGCTACCTCGCACACACGGGCGCCACGGTCAACATCCAGAACGTGTCCGCGAGCAGCACGAACGCGCTGAAGCTGTCCGCAAGCTGGAAAGTGGTCGAGGGTCTTGGGAACAGCGCGTGCGTGTCGTTCCTGTCGCGCGACACGGCGAACAGCTACATCCGGCACGCAAGCTTCCAGCTACTCGTGAACGCCAACGACGGCTCGAAGCAGTTCGCGGAGGATGCGACGTTCTGCCCCGTAGCGGGCCTCAATGGACAGGGTACTAACGCGTTCCGCTCGTGGAGCTACCCCACCCACTTCTTCCGACACTTCAAGGGCGTCGGCTACGCCGCGAGCAACGGCGGTGTGAAAGCCTTTGACGCCGCCGCGTCGTTCAACGACGACGTCAGCTGGGTCGCTAGTGCCGCCCTTGCCTAGTTCGATCGCATCATGTAGTAGCTCGCTCAATGTACTTAAACTCTGTATAAATACGAACAAGGACAAGTCCAATAGCGCTCGAGATAAGCTGTAAGCCCCATGAAGCTCCGCGACCTCGCTGCAACAAGCCAAGATCTGAGGTGTCTTCAAGAGAAATTGTAAAGACACTCGAGACAAGTAGCCAACGAGCTCGTCGAGAATCCAGGCGGTACCGTTCGAGACAAGGTGAAAGACCAAAAGCCTTTCAGCTGCAGGCACCGTCCATGAAATGGAGGAAAAGAGGCTAACAAATACAAGGAGTGTGATAATTTATTACAAGAATGCGCAATGACTACCCTGAATTCCGCGGTAACAGACCCATCTCGAGTTCTTCTGCCTCCTCATCTGCGTGCTCCGTTACGACTTGTAACCCCTCCGCCATCTCGCGTCTAACGCAGAGCTGCTCGGCCAGTATAATCATGATTGCGGAGCCAGCCAGCATTACAAGCCAGAAAAAAAGCGAGGTGGGGAGGGATGCGGAGTAGTAAGTCGTCAGAACTAGATGATTGAAAACCAGAGTCAACGCAAAGTCGAGGATGAGCCTTGGTCTCCGGATTAGTGTGTAAAGGTAATATATGCTTTGGAGGTGTCAATGGCGCGAATGCAGATGAAATTTGGCACGTACTCTGCGGAGCACGCAACGAGCCAGCAGAAAGCGATAACCCAGCCCCGCATGGGATCGGTGCGACCATCCCACTGGTCCTCTCGCCATCCGGATCCTACTTTACGTCCGCCGCTCCAAGCCCCGGTATAGGCACTCCACCGCTCTTCACCCTGCATGCCGCGTACAGTTGGTCGACCAGCCATTTCTCGCCAATCCATCACCATGCCTAGAACACGTATAGAGTATCGCGCGGGGGAAGCATGGTACATACGTACCGACATTTGTGGCGCCACCTTCATAGTTCAGAGATGTTGGTTCGGCGAAAAGGCTGAGCAGTGGCGGCACGCAAATGGAGAGTGTGAGGTAGTGTAAGCTCTGCATTGACACAATCTAAGGAGACAATTAACGGAAAAGAGAAGCTAGGCATGGATCGGGAGTGCCTGGGATATGAGCAGGACGGGGTCCCAGTTCAAGTTGACTTTCGACATGGCGGCAGGAACGAGAAATTATTTCGGCCGAAATCATTGTCATCAGGTGTTGGCAGCCTCGGAATCAAGCCGACGCAAAGTTCAATGTTCAAGTCAAGTACTACTTTAAAGTACCAGGCCAACGAACCACATGCAGAGATTGTCTATGACCTGCTCTAAATTGAAATCATAACGCATATCTGTACATCGAATTCGGTGAGTAAATCACATTGTTTTGGGATACAGTACTGCACTTACCGAAAGAGAGGCGAATCAACGCCGAGGCCAGCGAAGTCGGCCGGTCGATCCAATGCAATGCTCTTCTCACTGCAAACTTGCTCTTTCTCCTGATTCAGCCGGTGGTATAAAAGGGTTCCGAACGTCGACCCCAAAAAGGTTAAACACAAAAATCCAATGGTCACGCCTATGTGGAAAAATCAGCGCAACGAGCAAGAGAGGAAGGGATGCACTAGCTATGACCAAGGCGGAAGCGCGGCGTGTCCTGGGTTCGGTACACAAACGAGGAACAGATGCCGCCGAGATTTCCAAGCATTCCCATGAGACCGAAGACGACGGCCCGCTTGAGGGACCCGCCGGCGTTGGCGCTAGTCCATGCAAATGTCAACGCGATCCCGGGGAAGACCCCGGCCGCTGCAATAATACAGCCGGCATATCCAGCCGCAGGGTGCTTTTCAGGATTGGTTGCGAGTAACATCACATATCCTAGGATCCCGAGGAGACTGAATGCTGCAATAAATGGCCCGCGAATGTGTTTATGGTCGGAGAGAAGGCCGGCGGAGATGGTGCAGACACAGCCGACAGCGTAGGGCGGAATAGTTAGCCTTTGTTGAAATCAATGGATGTGTCGGCGCGCAGGTTGAAACGCTCCCACAATTGTGCGTTCGTTGCCGAAAAACCCAGCGCATGGATGATGGTTCTGTTCTCATGAGCCAAATCGCGTTCAACTTCAAAAAACCGACGTACGGGAGGAACAGTGTGAAAGAGTATATGGGAGCCGAGATTCTTTGAGTTGAAAGTCAACAACATATAATTGTATGGTGCGCGGAAACGTACCCGAGAAAGATGATGGCGTGTAACCACGACTTGGGGCTCTTGAGGGCGTCCCAGACAAACTTTGTCTCAAAGTGCGAAGGCTCGCCTGCGGTGTCCTGTCGCAGAACATCAAGCAAGTGCTTGCGCTCTACCGGTGTCAGGAAAGTTGCGGTTGCTGGATACTGTGCAAGTGTACAGCGTCGATCGCGGCAAGTATGTAAACGAAGATACTCACGTCGCTCATCGCCCAGAAGGCGACCAGGGAAACAATGACAGTGGCTGCGCCTATTTAGGATCTCATTCGTTGCATTATTAATGGCAAACTTTTACCTAAGCCTTCAAGTAAAAACTTCACAGACCATCAGCGGTCGGGTTAAGGTAAAACAGGAGCCACTGACAATCCAAGACCAGCCGTGAAGGCCTCCAAGTCTGCCGCAATCAGTTGAAGAAGTAAAATCGACTAAGTGACCTACCCATTCATTTTCTCGATACCAAATGCAAGCAGCCCACCAAATGCACCTCGAATTAGCGTTGGTAAAAATATCCAACCGTGCTAGATGGTGTACGAACCCGCTAGTGTTGCAGCCGAAAAATAGAATGCGATAGGACGAGCTTGTTCGTGCTGACAATACCAGAGGGTGACATAAAACGCTTTCATTGGGTTAGTATTTTGTCGGATCCGCTGATTGTGGTTGAATTCACCCAGCGCCGGAGCAAGGCCAGATTCTGCCGCACCAAGGAATAGTCGCGCCACGATTAGCCCTTGCCAACTTCTAACAAACGCCATCGAAACCACTGTAATTCATCAATTTGGTTTATTCTGGCCGCGAGCAAGAAGAAAAAGAACTGACTAACAATCCCCCAGCAGAGCGTAAGGCCAGGGACTAGAGGGTCCTGTTCATGTTTTGACACAGCAGACGGAAATGTGAAACTCACTCCAAAGCGAAGGTCGGAGGAGTTTCATTACAACATTGCTACATCGGGTTGAGTGGTGATAAAGTCAATGGGCTTGTTAATCCGAACCAAGGAATTTCAAGCAAACTGTAAGTGATCTGCGATACGGATTAGGGACGTCTTGAATAAGGCAAAGTGACGCACAAAAAAGGCAGCAGCGGCCATTTGGTATCGCATCCCCGTTAATTTGAGATCTTCAGCCATTCCAGCGATCTGGAAGAATGAAATCAGATATATCTTCCTCAGATACACACATTTCATACCCTCGCGTTTCCTAGATCAAAATCGTGAAGGTTAACCGTGGGGGGATGAACATGGACATACCCAAATTGCTTCGATCCCTTTCGCCCAGGAATGTAAGGCGGCGTCTTCAAAGACTCAGAGGTAGATAGACGTACAAAAAACAGCAGAGATATAGAACCGTTATCAGTGGAATGAGGCGAAGGTCGATTTTACGTCGAACGGCACGGTCCAAGGCGATTTCGTCTCCGCTTGACGTGTTGGAGGAGGTCTGAGCGAGGTCTTCAACTTTCAAGGGTGTATCCGTCGACGACATGCCGGGTGGTCCAAGGGGAGATTGCTTGGAGGTAGAGAGAGGGCGGTGAAGCTGCCAGTGACCCCAGAGGAAAACGGTCCATTTATCAGTGCAGAAAGTCCCTTCGAATGCGAACAGGCCGCTCTCCAGGCGCGGGTATTTGATCCGCCGACGTCTGTCAGGGATGGAGCATGGTGCCAGTGCCAGTGGCTTCCCGACTACGACACCAGTGGCAAACCAGCCCCTGATCAGTTTCTGTCGGCCACTAACAAAGCTTGTCGTGTCCAGCCGAGCCGGGGTGGAGTGTGAAGAGGTCGTATAGATTGCAGATGAAGCGAGAAACCAAGAGATCTTACTGGATGACCGTTAAAGGTGAGGTTGAAAAATTTCAAAGTCCGACGCTCGGACATCACATCCCCATTAACCCTGGACGCTCCTCTTTCTTTTCCCCCGGCAGCTTGGTTTGGGCTTCGCGTGCTACCATGTTCGCCTCCGCCTGCATTTACACCATTCAACAAGAAGGACTACTCTGAGCGAACCCATTTACCTCCAAGGAAGTATCGAGATGAATGCACGCCACTGGCACCAGCCACCACCTCGAATTCTGAGCATCTTCAACGTGCAAGCCATCGCGCTAGTTCAAGTAACCAGCCTGCCGCCTGGATCGCTCTTCCTACGACTTGGTCAATGCCAGCGGCGGTACAGTCTGCTCTTCTGACCCGAATAAGTCGGTGCTGCATTTATTTATGTTCCGCCGTATTTCTAATAGTGGTTTGCTCTTCAGTGACCATTTTGACGACGGTCCATTAACTGTTTATCTGACGATCCGACTATGGGCCGACGACGTACGCCCTCGATTCCACTACTCCTCACTTCCTCCTCACTTCATCTGAAGCAGTAATCTTCAGCCGACTTGCATTGCAAGTCGTCTCCGTGCGGACATGGCTCGTAAATCTTTAACTTTACGCTCCTGCTTTTCGTTATCCGGTATGGACAGCTCCACCGCAGTGCAGCCTATTATCTGAACTTGTGGATATATAGGCGATTCCAAAGACCCGGAGCAGATCGCAATTTATCATCGTCTTGTCTTTCGCACTCAGTGCGTATCACCGAGGCCGTTCTTATCGGTTCATAGGTCTGCGCGGCTCTCTATTCTGGTCTCCATAATCCGGATAGACCCGTTTGGTCGTCGCTGCCTTCTCGGAGTTGCCTTGGTCTTTTTGGGGGCGTGTTTAATCTTAACCTGCCAGCTCTTCTGGGTGTACGAACGCTCTGAGAACCGATGGAAGGAAGGAAGGAATCCCCGAACTCCACAATGCCCGCTCAACAAGCAAGTGGTAATTTCGCAACTCCTTTGTGCGTCTCGTTACGCGTATCATCATCTGTATTTACTACTACGCCGGGCAAACGTGGCGGCCGACCCTGTCTTGATCGTCCCTCTCCTCAGAACAAAGTTGCAGGCAGCGTTGATCCTCACGGGCGGTGGCCCTAACGTTGTCGTCGCTGCTGCCGTGTGGAGGTGCTACCTACTATCTCACTCACAAAGTCTTAGGACTCAGGCTCCCTCATCGTGTTGCAATCTCCCCATCGTCCTGGCTGCAAGCTTCAACCTCTGCGCCGATGAACTCGAACATCAAGCTGCATCAACTCTCACCCGATTCGCTATATATCTCGGGGCAGACAGAGACGCTGAGAAGGTCGATTGCGAAAACACGTTCGTCCAGACCCAGGACACAGCAGTCCACGCGTGCCGGCCGACATGCAGTGGTATGTAACGAGTCTTACAAAACGATCCTAGAGACCGTCCGGATAATATAATGTACCAATGCCAATAAATTAGTTACCACCCTCGTTTCCGTCCACCCTTACCCCACTTTTCGAGGAGGAATCCAGTCATATACTCATACACTTCCCTCTGTGCCCCCCGCCGATTAATACTGTGGTCACTAAAGGCAACGTTTGTGGTCAGAGAGAGAGACGTATATGACGCAGAAGGGCAAAACCACAAACCTATCAGTAAACATCCTGAACCTGAAATTCCGCACCCGCGCCTTGGTGAACATATCCAGCAGATGTGCCGAGTTGGCGAAGTGGACATTGTCATCCGCGCTCCCGTGCGCGAGCAGATAATCCACCTTCTGGAAGGCGCTGACGTCGGAGATCGACGCGTTGATGTAGCCGCCTGGGTTCAGCGCTGGGAGGTTCATATACCGCTCGGTGTATATCGAGTCTGGGCAGGCAGGCGTTAGATGTGTAGACCGAGATCAATGCGAGACCCATACCGTATAGTCGCCAGCTGGTCACAGGCTGGTCGGACACTCAGTTCGTTTCTTTGCACACAAAAAAGTGTAGAGTGGGCTTACAGCGACGGACATTGCGAGCGAGTGGATACCAGCATCGGCTTCAACCACTTTGGCGCTCATAAATCCGCCGTAAGACTGAACAGTCACCAAAGTCAGTAGACGCAGCACATGTAAAATATTGCTCACCCAGCCCCATACCCCAATTCGTCGAGGATCGACGTAGTCCTTCGCGGCCCACATCCTCCACGACGATGATCAATCTCACATCGTGTAAGGGGAGGTAAAAAAAGACTCACCGCGCCGCGGCGACCTGGTCCTTGGTCTCCCAGAAGCCGAGGTTATTCTTCACAGGATTACGCAACGCGCGCCCCTTGAACCCAGTTCCGCGCCCGTCCACGGTGACGACGACGTACGAGTGGGCGCATGCGAGGTACTCGTGCCAGTCCCCGCGGGAAAAGGCCAGATCGACGAGCTGGCTGAAGGGCCCACCGTAACTAGCGAGAAGATGGACGTCAGGAAGGGGACATCGCGTGGAGCAAGGGAGGAGGGGGCGGGGGATAATCGAGGGGAGCTTAGCTACATACACGCGGAAGAGGACAGGATACTTTGTCCGGCCTGAATCGTCCATGCGAGGGGGCCGCACCTCCTTAACGTTGAGTTCTAGGGATCGTCAGCTTCCTCGGAAAGGTAGCAGCAATAAGTAAGCCCACCATATCCGTCCACCTCGATGGTCGAGTGCACCACCGTAGCGGTTTCGTACTCCTCCGTTACGTTCGTCAGACGCTCGTTCGTCGTCAACACGTACTCGAATTCTGAAAGAGACTAAGCGAAGGAAAGAGCTCGTTCTCAAAGGGCTTACCGGTGTCGGCGGCCTTGACGACTTTCTGGGAGGGAATGCCCGGCCCCATGTAGCTGAGCAGATAGAACCCAGCCTGAGGGGAAAAGTCGGCCGAGTAGTATGCGGGTTCCGACACATCCGTGAGCGCGGTGGCAGGCGCGATCGTTGTCTTCTGCCTCGGGGTCAAATTCAAGTCTGGCAGGGGGACGGAGTAGAGGTGGCGCGATGTTGATAGTGGGTTGGCCGCCTCGAAATAGCTGTACATACGCAGTTTAGTGGGAGAGAGGTGGGCGACAAAGGGTGTACGCACACAACGCCGTTGATTGCGTCAACTCCCATAACACCCTTGGTGACCTCCCACTCCCCAGACGTGAGCCAAACGGGGGTGGAACTACTTGGAGGACTGAAGAGCGCAATATGATTGAAGCCTTCTGGAGTAGGAACCACATCGAGGTATGCGGCTGCGACGGTCCCGGCAGAAAGGTTCGAGACAAGGCCACTCGGGAGGGCATAGATATTTTGGAACTGAGGCAATCAGATTGGGGCGCTGAAGCCAGAATAAGGCTGCTCACATTATCCACCCAACCCTCGTCCCCCTCCTCACCGTACCTGCCCAACTTCCGAACCACGGTTCCCCGCTCGCGCTCCGCGAGACTGAGCGTCGACGCCGTCTTGGCGAGATTCTCAAACAAGACGACGCTTCCATTGTCGGCATTCCTGTTCAGCTCCTTCAGAATGAGCATGTCGTCGCTGACCCATTTGATCTCAGAGATAGTGCTATCGTCGTCGAGGTGTCTCCCGGCCCAGTGGAGCGTGAGGATCTGCACCTCAGGGTCCGCCAACTTGGTTGCCTTTGCCTGCTGAGCGAGGTACGCAGCGAGATCAAACACCGCGACCTCGACGAGCGGGTTGCGATAGCCAGGCTTCGGGTACTTCATCTTGACATCGGTTGTGTAGGGGACGACCGCGTCCGAGTCCTCAGTGGGGTTGTAGACCGGGAACGTGAACTCGTCGACGAGGCTTTCGTCAAAGACGAGGAAGGCCAGCTTGGACGATGCGGGAGAAAACCATAGCGCGGAGGGGGCCGAGAGGATCTCCTCTTCGTAGACCCACGACGGAACGCCGTTGAATAGGGACGTGGAACCGGTGGTGGTCAGTCGGATTGGGGCATCCGAGCTACAGTATGTCAGAGAGAGCAAAGGAGAGTCGCATTAAACGCGTACGTCGGGGAGGGAAGAATGTAGAGATCGTTGCCCGTGACGTAGGCTATGGACTCTCCAGTCGGTGACCAAGTAGCATAGGCGACTGTCGGCGGATTTGTGGGAGGAATGAGAGGTTTCGTCTTCTTGGTCTCAATCTCGTGGATGTAATAGTTTCCGAAACTCGACCACCGCCAGAGCTAGCACAGTAAGCACAAACAAGGCACCGGCCCATGCGAAACTCGGTACCTTCTTGTGGTCAGACTTGACGAGGATATATTTCATGTCGGGTGAGAGCTTCCAGCTTGCCCATGAGAGTGGCAGACCGTTCGGCTAATCGGTGGTCGGTTCAAAGAAAGCAGGACGAGTAAAAACATGGCGTGCATACGTTCTTGACATCGAAAGTATAGACCAAATTCTTCGTGGTGTTCGTCTTGAGATCAACCAATTTAATGTATCCGTCCTCGGACGTCGAAAACACTCCGTCGCCAGCTAGTGTAATGTTAACAGACCGGCACAACATGGCACCGTTCGACCGACCTTCCGGCACCCAGGCGAGGCTGCGCCTATCTACAGCAAAAGTCCCATTGAATACGTGATCCATGGTTATTTTGCCCACCCCCGGCGCATGGTAAGTTGTTCCGACATAAGAGTGCGCTGCTATTATGCCTATGATACCTAAAGAGCGACGAGTAAGATGACGAGCAGACGGGGGGAAGCTGTCCCTTAGTAGAGGGTCAAACCTGAAAGAGCGACAAGGGAAACGAGTGAGATAACGAGTAGGCGGAGGGAAGTTGGCCGCTTGAGCAAGAATCGAGTCAAATGATTGTCCTCCCGGTAGATTGGAGACAAGACCGACCCGGTAAGACAGCTCGTTTCCGCGCTCCGCTAGGCCAGGGCTGGAGGGAGGACGCTTTTCTAGCAGTGCCTCGTCTTCCTCCTCATCCGAACTGGGTGGGTCGAATGCGCCATCGCCGTAGTAAGTTTGAGGGCGAATTTGAATAGCTGGCGGTCGGTCCTTCAGCAACCCGTCCTGCTCGAGCTCTCCCTCCGGGTTGTCTTGAAAGAGTGGCTCATACTGCGTACTGGACATGAAAGTAACGAAAGAAGCACAGCTGCACCCAAAGGGGTTATTTGGTACGTGGCTCAAAAGTCAACAGCCTTTCAGCAGGTTGCGAAAAAATTCCAGAGGGACACAGAAATTGAGGGTATACATTTCAGGGTATACATTCAGGGTAAACGATACATCGGTGGCAATTGGCCGAAGAAAAAAAAAACGACCGTAAAGTACAAGGCACCATCTCTGCCAGCGTATTTATCTCTAATGAAACCCAGTCTCCCAAGCGTCTATACTTTTGTGAAACCGTAAGTGCCGGTAACTGCAAAGCGAGGGAGAATACTGGCCTCTAAATTGCTACGAAAACGCGGTCACCAAGGCTTTAAACACACCAAAAGTGACCATGTTCACCGGAACAGCTCTGTTCAAATTCAAACTCAACCCCACGTTTGGAGGGAATGATGGGTCAGCGCACCGTATAAGCGTCGGCGCAAGCCCCCGATAAAAGACGCGCCACCCCTCGGCACGATACGAGTTGACGATGGCAGACCATGTCGTGCGGTAAGGGTTTCCTATGGGCGGGCTGGCTCCGGGAAGCAATGCAGCGCCTGGACCGGGAAACGCGCCAGGCCCGCTGCCCTGTACACGCGTCTTGACCACGTCCAAGGGGAACGTCGCGAGCCAGCCAACTACGCGCGATTAAGCCACAATTTCATTTAAATCGTCGCGCGCTTACCGACTCCAGCGACACCTCCCGCGACGAGCACCGGCCAGCCTTCAGCACGCGTCTCGCCTGGCTTTGAGAGCGCCCGAGCCGTCGCCTCGTACTGGCGCATATCAGCGTCAGCACCGCGCACTTGTCGATCTGCGTACCGCGGCAAAATAAGCCCCATACCCACAGTCCCTCAGCGCCGTCGCAGTTGCGCCGCGGTAGAGTCCCGTTAAACCCCCCGCTTTGAAAATCCCCGCTGCGACGCCGCGTGCGGTCGACGAGCCTGTGCACTGCTGCTGCCGGATCTTGATGAGTTCCGTCGGCGTCGTGACGATGGCCGAAACAACACCGCTGCCTACTCCAGCGAGGGTTATCTGCGCAAGGGACGCGTCGGCGGTGATCGGGGACTGCAGGCGCAGAAAGAAGTTGTACGACGCGAATACGAGACCGTTCATCAGGGCGACGGTGAGCTGCGCTGACGGTCTTTAATAGTTCGTGCCATGAATGACTGGGCATACCCTGAGAAATGGTCAAGTCAGTTTCCGAGTCACCCAGAGCACGCAGGAGCCGCACAGCGGGGAGGTAATGCCCTTATAAAGACCCAGAACGCGTTCCTCTTGCACGATCGTCGCGATTGCGCGCGCCGTTGAGCCAGCATAGTGTCCAGCCAGTTCCGGTGTTTGCAGACGCACTTTGACTAGGACACCGTTCGGATAGGTCCAGTAGTGAGAATACAAGTCGGGCTCGTGCATACCTGTGTCGAAAGGAAAGCCAGTTACGAGGCCAGCCGTTCCCTGGCGAAATTGAGCTTCTCAGGGGGTGTGGGGTGTAACGTACTTACTGCCAGAGTCCCTGCGATGAAGTCCACGGTAGGATTCAGCTCTGTGAGTAAACTATAAGCTTCCTGCGATTTGGATGGGCTCTGGGCTAAGTACTCTGGCCATCCATAGAAATTCGAGATGGCCGCGCTGAATGTCCTGGCTGGATCACGGTCACAGTGACAACCTCTTTTGAACCGCAACCACATTGTCGCTATTCGAATGAGTCGGCAGCCCGCTCTGCCTCCACACTCGACCTTGGTCCGCGGTCTACGTACACCAGCGCATTGTTTACCTTCGGTTCTCCCACCGTGCCAAGCCCCGACTCGCGCAATGGCAAGAGGCCACCTGGATTCTTCTCGATAGTGGGGCTTCCAATCGCGGTCCATCGGATTACGCTTTTTGAGATACTGGTTGAACGCTGCGCACTCCACATCCCCGCATCCCGTACTTTGTCTCTTGTTACTTACGTTCTCCGTGGCTCCGGTACGTGAGACCCTCCTCAGATGTATATTTTTGCATACCCTCAAGCTTCTTTGCGATATAAATTTTACTCTATGCGCACACGACCAAAATGTTACTCGGAGACTATTACGGCCACTGTTTCCTACGCTGGTGTCACTCGACCTTGGACATCCACTCCGCTTGCCATTTCCGACGCTGGCTGCTTTGCAAATGTCCGATCTTTCTGCTCCTTGACGAGCACGCTTGCGTGCGTGCCCGCTCTACCAACGCAAACGATACGGCAATTTCCTCGGGCTATTCAGTCTGCCGTCACTCATCACATGAATGGCCTTGCAATGTCTATGTCGAGCGGGTGGGTGCCGTGCCGTATTTCGCGACAGACATGTTCCTGTCTCTGGAATGGTGCCCGCGGCGAAGTGTGCTTCGGGACTTTGAGAAGGAGTGGGATCCAGGCGCAGAGGACGCTGTACAACTGCCTCTACCTCTAACGTGGAGAGCATTTGCATCAAGACGACTGGCCGCCGTTTGAGTTCGTGGCGGAGGTGATTCACCGTCCCACGCTCGCCAGCACTGAGCTGTCAGATAGATAGATCCGTCCCCGACCCTAGCCAGCTCCCCGCTCATCGTCTGCCTTGGCACTGGCTTCAGGTTGGGCTTCGTTCATTCAACTACCAACATTGAACTTCATTTGCCAGTATCGCCACTTTACCAGAAGTTTGAGCACGCAAGCCAAGGCGAACCTACCCACAGCCTATCTCGGGCCCTTTACGTCTTATCTCCATCACGGAATTTGCTTCTTTACTGAGGTATATATAAAAAGTCTTGAGGAAGGGCAGGCACCAGCCCCATCAGTATGCAACCATATCCGCAATCCAGCCAAGCCACCGCCGCTGCGCCTGCACGAAAGGTTTTATTGCATTCCTTTCACGTCGCTTTGCTCTACTAACCCGTTTCCGACAGCCCCAGCACCAACGGCGGCGCACGCTCTCGGTCGTGTCTATCCCCCCCGCAGGCACTGGCGCATCCAAAATCATCCTCGCGATGCAAAGCACCAACGCAGGCGCGGTTCGCGGCGCCGCCGCCGGCGCGTTCACACTCACAGGCTCCGCGCGCGCTGCCCTCCGCGGCCTCGGGTCCCGCCAATTCGACGACTCGGACTCGGACTCCTGCTGCGACGAATATGCCCCGCCCTCCCCCATCCCAACACACACGCGCACATATAGCAACTTCAGCGACAAGGACGTGCCCTCGATCAGCCGCACCGCATCGCCGTGCGAGGGCGAGCGGACACCCATTCCTCCGGGGTGGGGCGGCCGAGGACGGGCCCATCGGGCGCGGGAGAGGTCCCGATCGCGAGAGCGGAGTCAGCAGCAGCAGCAGCGTGAGCAGCCCCCGCGTTCGCGCATACACCCGACGCTGGAAACGCTGGAGCGCGACTCGCGTGTGGGGACTGGACGCGTTTTGTGCGCGACATGCTCGAAACCCGGCGTGAATTTTCCCCGCTGTACGCGTTGTTCCAAAATGTTCTGTTCGCGCGCGTGCCGAACGGGAGCGGTTCATCGATGCGCGCCGCGGCGGACGCAAACGATGTAGGTGGTCGATATTGGCGTCTTATGACGAGCGTGGGATGAATGAAAGGTGTTTGTTTTCTTTTGGGTTTCTGGAGTTGAGCAAATTGCGTGTATGTATGTGTTGTACAATGCGGATTAGGGTACATGCACTATGCGAATGAATTAAATGATCTCTAGTGTGTCGTTATCGTCCACCTCCATCCCCTCCAGTGTGTCCCCGCCCAGGAGTTGTGCCCGCCGATACAAAGCTTCCCGCTTGTCCTCCTCCTTCGTAAAATTTGCGAGGGTCAGTAATCCTTCCACTAGGAACGCCCGCAGCTCCTCCGCCTCTGCTCGGCTCTGCTCATCTCGGGGTTCGTCCATCTCCGCCTTGGCGCGCTCGAAGAACTCCACCGCACGCTCGAGCCCTTCTCGCGCTTCCTCCGCTTCCTCGCTATCGAGAACCCCCGAGTTTTGTTGTTGCCCTTGCGCGTCATCATCACCCCACGCCATCGCCTCCATGTCCTCCACCCGCGCGGTACCAACGACAAGCCAACACCGCCCTCGTGTCCGCAGCACCACGTCCGTCTGGCTCTGGATCTGCTGCAGGACGTTGTCCGCCCACGCAGCCCAGCGCATGCGCTCCGCCGCCGCGGAGAGCCGCTCACCCAGCGCAAGAACCTCGCGCGCGATGGTGAAGAGCTCCGCGGAGCGGCTGAACGGCACGCCTGGCGCGGCCGCGGGGAGATTGTGCGGCATGTGGAAGATGCCGCGCGTGAAGTGGTCCATCGCGAGGAGGAGGAGGTCGTGCGGCTCGGCGGTGGCGAGGACGATGCGGCGTGATGTTGGCGGGCGGCGCATAGCGATGGCGGCGAAAATTGACGCGGCAGGTGAGGGCGAGGGGGGTGCGAGCGCTGGTGGGTGTGGACTCTGACTTGGGGGTGCGGCGTGTTGGAGGGTCAGAGCGGCGTCGGCGACGCAGAGGAGGGTGCGCCCCCACATGACGGCCATTCGCCAGTCCTCCTGCGCCTCGCATCCGCGCCCACTCGTTCGACTGGGGAGGCTCTCGCCGGTCTCGAAGACGTCCAGCGCTGCAAGCCAGTATGTCGCCGCATCTGTCGGTTCATTTGGATATGCAAGGGACGGGTCTTGCGCGATGATGTTGCCAAACAGGAACAGGGTGGTGCCCAGGAGTGAATGAAATGCGGTCGGTGATTCTTTACATTTGCTGCGCGAGATGTTAGAGATAAAATACATAAATATGCACCACAACCCACCATTTTTTTCGAGGAAGCGGGGAGACAGTAGAGGAAGAGGGAGGCGTGGAAGTCTTGTGAGGCTCCGCAAACAGTATTGAAGGGTCCTCGTAAAGCAGAATAAAACGATGGCAGGCATGGAGGATATCGCGCAACTGCGTGAGAGTCTCCTTCGTATCGTCGCCTGAATATATCGATGAGACGGGATTCTGGCCAACCACAGAACACACCCACTCTCGTATTGCTTCACGGCACTGGAGAACAGGCTCTTGAGGTCTTCCCAGCCTTGAAGCCGGGACTCCGTCTCCGAGGTGTGATCACTGGTACTATCCATGTCACTTCTGTCGCTTCTATCGCTGACGCTTCCAGTCGGCTCAGGACTGCACTCGACGATATAATATTCGCCCTCGCTGCCGTCGTCGCTGGTGTCCTCCGACCGATGGCGTTTGGCGGGACGCAGATCGTCGTAGTGATTCAAGTCAAAGCCCTGTCCATGTTTTGGTGTCCCACGCCCCTTCCATAGGCCACGAGGGCGCGGGCGCGCCGTATGGCTCGACGACGGGGGGAAGGGTGTGTAGAGGAGCATAGCGGGGGAATCAACGGCATGATGTGCCCAGTGTGCTTTTATCCATGGCCGCAGGACTGCATATTCTGGACTTGGGCCAGGCCTTGCTCGAAATTCCTTATTCCGGCTGTTTGGACGTAGCCAATCATAGCCCGTTCTACGTCGGTCGCCTCAACAAAGTCCTGCGAAAAAAAGGGGGCACCCACCGACGGCGAAACAGACGTCCAGGCTCCCGCCGAGGTACTTCAGCACGCCACAGAGGCAGCGAGCAGGTCGTTGGAGCAGAGTATCGAGCCGGTTCTAGACCTCACTCTCATTGGTCCATCACATTCAATACCATTGGCTATTGGACTGCACAGCAATTGCGGCTGTCGACTACTTCAGATAAAGAAGTCCTATGACATGGCATCTAGAGCCCGGGTTATTTTACGTGGCCGAGAGACTCTCCAGACCGACGTCCTAGACAACAAGTCACTCCGAACAGCCCGAAGCCAGAAACAACCAGCCACATCGAGACCTCGTCTGCGGAGATAATACCCATGCTGCCTCACAAGTATCGTAGAGGTCGCACTTGCATGACGTCCGCGCGCGCGACGTTCCCGACCGTTCCACAACGCGCAGTACGCCTAGCCCGAACGAGACGGACACACGCCGAGGTCAACCGAGCTCGGCCGCATTAGACGAGTCTCGAGTATCGTCTGGGGAACGGCGCCCGCTCGTGAGCGCGCAACACGCAATAGGTGACGGGATTAAGCACCCAAAGATTCGGGGACTGGCCTGGACCATCATCCAGAAAGAGCGGACATCATAGATGGCCGCCGCTGGCGTCGGGCGAGCGCGTCAATGCGCGCAACACGGATCATGACAGTCCGGTGAATAAATCGCGGGCGCGCGCAGTGACAAGCTGGGACTAGCAGGTCCGAAACGTTCTGACGCGGGCGCTGTTTGCAACAGTCAGGCCAAGGAAATAAAAGGAACGAACCTGCGCGCGTCGAGGGGCGCGTTGAAACGGTTTCCATTATAGCGGCAATCAACGAACTCGAAACTGGCCTGAGTTGTGAATGTTCGACGCGTTTTTTCGCGTTCTTGGTCGTGTATCGCGTCTGACTGTAGTTGTCCTGGTCAGGTCTGTGTCAGTACTTGAAGCAATAAGAAAGAGAGGCACAACGTGGCAGGGGATCATGTCGACGCGCCGGAGTTCCTAGCGCATCGCCCGATACCTGACGGTGTTACACGAAACGTCACAATTTATCCCGGTATGATATAGCTGTTGGCGCCCACAGGGCCACAGCGAGACAATCTATACAGTCTTGGTTGATGGAGGCGGGCTTCGTGCTGCTTAAATTAGCCTCTTAAAAGGAAGATGTAACTTTCGCGCGCATACCCACAACCTCGTAAACTCCGCACCCAACCAGCGCACGCAATGGCAGAACGTCCGCCAGCACCATGGCAGCTCGCAGGGCCTGAGGAGATCGGCCAGGATGGGGAGGAGCGCGCAGAGGAACGAGACTGGAGAGAAGAAGACGATACAACCCCGTTGGCGCCGGCAGAGTGGTTGACCAAGTGGCAGGAGGATAAAGCGCAGTGGGAGGCGGAGCGAGCAGAGTGGCAGCGGGGGCACTTCGAGTCGCAGCAGGGTTCCACCCCATTATCCTCATCTCCCCCATCCCGCTCGACATCGCCACGAAAAGATACGACGCGCTCGGAGGCCCCTGCTGCGCCTCAGGCGCGCCCACAGCTCTCTTCCGCAGAGCGGGAAGCAGCACCGCCAGAAAGAGATGGTCAACACGAGGTCGGATGGGGCCGCAGATTGTGGGATAAATATTGCACGAGAGCGGGAGGAGGAAAAACCGTCACCAAGGCCGTCCACGGGGATCGTCCAGTTGACAGCGAGGATCGTTTCGAGTCGCGTCGATCGCGTCCTGCGGGTCAAGCGAGATGAGGATGCGGTGCGTAACCATACCATGTACACCACTTGTAAAGTTGTAAACACACCATTCATGTTCATCTGTACCGCCATGGAAGTGTTCGGGGACAATCTTCGGGGAAGGGAGGAGTTTAAAATGATCCAGAGATGGAGAGATAGTGTTTGAGGGTCTTCTGGTTCTCAGAGTTAAAAGGTCATTGGAGAGTCTACGGCAAAGTTGACTGGTTGAAAAAGCCACGCGTAGATTCCAAGTTTGGTTCGCCCGATGTAGCCACACAAACAAAGTTGATTTCTTCTTCTTCCTTCCCCCCACCATCTCGCCATACCGCCTCGACTCAACAGTTGGCTACCAGCAGCTTATTTCGGAGGAATCACATTCTGTTTCGAGGTGGTATGACGGTCGAGATTGTCCGGACTTCTCTACCGTCATTCCTCGTCCGATTCCCGAATTGTGATTCCTCCTGAAAGAAGCTTCTCGTTTCAGCTTCGTTGTTCCCTCATATGGGTGTCCCTGCCTCGACCCTACGATGGCCCTCCACGCACAATGATTTTCGTCGTGATCATCTTTAACTAACTTTGAGGGGCGTGGCTGGGCTGTGATGAATGTCATGAAGCCGTTCAACCCAAAACCTTTTGCAACCTCAACTGTTGCGTTTAAATTAACACTAGGATCACCATTCTCCTGGAATAGGCACTGGCATATAAGCCCCCCGCTTTTCTCCTCAGCCCCCAACACCACACCATGAATATCAGCCAACTGCTCTGCTCTCAACCACTGACCCCCTCTTCCTCGCCCGGACACGCGCCAAATAGTGCCCCTCCAGCGGCCTACCACGATGTACCTCTCGGTCTTGTCTTGCCCCACCTACGCCCGCTAACGGACGCTCCATCAGTCGCGGAGCAGTCAAGGCTCCCCAAGCCCCAGCAACGCAGACGCACCGTACAAAGTCATCAGTACGCAGTGTGCGTCTTTACCCCCTCGACATCTCTCTTACCTATCGTCCTTCTCCTCAGACCGCTGCGGCAACTGCAGACAACGCGGCCACAACCGCAAAACGTGTCCCCATCCCGAGACTCCTAAATTGCCGTCCCCGCCAACTCGGCCGCGAGCCCGTGGCTGCTGTGGTTTCTGTGGCGAACCAGGCCACAACCGTACATCCTGCCGTTACGGTCCCCCAAAGTGACGACGAATTAAATGAGCCCCCAAAATCAGCGCTAGGCGCTGCACGTTTTCTCCTTGCTCTTTCCGGACTTTATCCTCGCTTGCGAGCGCGCTACACAACGCTTTCTCTTTCCTCTTTTCGGACTTGATCCTCGCTTGCGAGCACGCTGCAATGTTTAATGTATCCACTCCACACATGTTTTTGATTCACTGTACGATAGCTCCCAATTCACATCATTTAATGCTGTCAGTAAACGCTCAAAAAAGTACACTTCAGTATTCATTATGCACAAGAACAACATCGTAGAGCAAGATAAGTATAAGATACAATTAGCCCTCACCCAACGAGCCGAAACCTAACAATGGTCTTCTCCCCCGCAAAGTACTTGTGCGAATCATCCGGCAAAACAGCAATCTCCAACTCCCCCTGCATGCTCTTCGACTTTGCCGCACCCGCACCCGCACCCCGACCTGACCGCACATCAACCAAGTGCACGCACGCAAAGCGCGTAACCACCCCCCCAGGCCGCCCCAATATGCTCACCCAGCTCGTCGGGCTAAACTCGAGCCCCCCAGCGCGCGCCACCGCGTCCTTGACCGCGTGCACGCGCACCTCCACAGTCGCCTTGCGCGCGACGACGTCCATGTCCGGCGCCACCACCGCAAACTCGCCGCTAAAGTCGAACATCGACTGCGCGGGCGGCTGCGCGCCGCTGCCCGAGGCGCCCCCGCGGAGCAGGAAGTAGTACGATTGCGCCTCGATGAAGCCCGCAAAGCGCGTGCCAAAGTCCGCGAGGAGGTCGCCGGAGGACTGGTAGGCTGGGTACGGCGAGACCCGCTTGCGCTTCCGGGAGGCTTCCGGCGGCTACCGTTCATGTTAGCGAAGGAAAACAAAAACACGGTCGAGAAGGTTGTTACCTTCTCTGCTGCTTTCAGCGGCATCGCCTTCCCTTTCGGCCTCCCCGCCGACCGACGCTGATTCTTCCGCCACAAACACTGCTCGCACTCGGTGCCCGCTACCTCTGCCTTGTCCGGCATGAGTACCCCACAGTCCGCATACATGCATCGCCCGGGCCTCTTCACATCCGCCTGGCCAAACAGTCAGTTAACTATACGAACAATCGAACAAAATGAAAAGCCTCACCAGTCCCAAATCATCCTTCGCACCCTCCTGCTGCACCTCCGGCGTCTTCCCCTCCTTCAACATCGCGCGCTCCGCCACCCTCCGCTCCTTCGTCCGACAAACCCCACAAATAACCGACGCATACTCCGCTTCACTCGGTAGAATATGCTCACACGTCCGCCCAGCGCACTTGCGTGCCCCCTCGACCGTGCGGAGCTTGGTCGGCGCCGGTGCAGGCACGCCGACATTCCACGTCGCCACCACGTCCACTGGCCCACGCTTCGGCGGCACCCCGCGCTCGGGCAGGGGGACACCCGCCACCTCGAGCGCTCGCCGATTCTCGCGCCGCTGCCACTCCTTCTGCGCCGCGTGCCGCCGCCGCGCCTCCGCCTCGGCAGAATCGGGCTCGGGCCGCACGCGCGTCGCGAGTGTGGTCTCCGCCGCCGCCGCCGTCGTCGTCGTCGGGGCGGTGGAAGCGGGGCCGGGGACGGGGCCTTCGGCAAGGCGCCGATGACGCTCGCGTTGGTATTCGCGGTACTGCTTGCGGCATGCAGCGCAGCATTTCCAGCGGTAGACCGAGTACGGGGGGAGCGGAGCGCGACAGCGGCCAATGGTGCAGAGGCGCGGTACCTCGGACGTACCATCAACCGATGCGGGAGGCGTTGGGAGGGCAGACGTTGTAGCGGCAGCGCTCTTGGTGGGCGTCGAGGTGGGTGTGCGCGCTGGAATGCGAATCTTGAAAGACGGACGAGGCACCTCCTCAATCTCGCTCTCCCCGCTCGAGTCGGTCAGATCTGACAGCTCGCTGTCCCAACCTGCGCCGTCCCAGGGATTCTCCGCCGAATCTTCGCCCTCCTTCGACGTCGGGATCGTGTCGGCAGGCGGCGGCATCTCCTCATCTACCTCCTTCTCCTTCTCGTTACCCTCCTCCTTCTCCTTACCCTCCTCCTTCTGCTTGACCTCCTTCTCATCCATAGGATTAATGACCGTAGGCACAACGTCAAACTGAACTGCCTTCCCCTTCCCCTTCCTATCCACCTTCTCCACCGGGCTCTCCACCTTCTCCCCAGACACCGTCTCCCTCTTCGGCGTCAACTTCAGCTTAATCGTCACCCTGGGCTGCGGGAGTGGCGGCGGCTTCGGCACTTCCTGCGCTTTCTCCGCATTCGCCACCCGCTCCTTCCAACTCCCCTTCACACACGCCATACACCGTTTCCCCTTCACCGCCAACGGCACGGTCCCCTTGCACCCCGCCGTCGCGCACCCGACCATCCAGTCCGCCGTTGGAGGCGGTGGCGGCATCGGCGCGGTCGGGATCGCGATCGCGGGTTGGAAGGGTGTAGTCACAGCCTTGGCTACGGGGATGGGGGCGGGCATGGGCATGGGCAGCGCGCGCGGGGGCACGGGCGGCGGGTGCATCGGATACGGCCGCGGCGACGCCAGCGTGCCCACCGGGCGCCCATTCACGCGCTTGCGGTACAAGGCCGGGCCCTTCACAGGCATGGCTATTGCCGCAACAGGGGAGGCAGGAGCAGGAGCGGCGGACTTCTCCGGCTCGCGGTAGTGCGACTTGCGCGGCTTTGTGTGGGGGAGCGGCTGCGCGAGCCTGAGGGCGTTGACGAGCGAGGAGGAGGAGGCCGCGGCCGCGGAGGGGGCGTAGACGGGCAATGGGATGCGTGGTGGGGCTGGCCGCGGGTTGCGAACCGTGCGTCGCGGGAGAGGTATCTGGGGCGACGGTGCAGAGGGAAATTGAGAGTTTCCGGGAGTTGGTGGCGTGGACGGCGCAAATGAAGGCGTCATTGGCGCTGGCGAGGAGGACGCTGGTGGTGGCGGCGGTGGCGCGTTGGGCTGTAATTGCGAGTTAGCGTGGTTTACACGAATAGACGAAGAATAATGAAATCAGCGCTCGCAAACAGTTCGCGTTCAAAATGAAATTGCGATTTAGATTCACAACGCGTCGCGTCGCTCGAGTCAGTCAAATGAATCGCGCACAACTGAGTTCCTTCCTGGTCCAAAGACGCGTGGTGCTGGTCCGGGACGCCCAACGACACGAGAAGCGCGTCCACGGCCCGCATTTCGAACAAGGGCCGTGGCGCATCAACGCTGCGCTCGCGTACACCACAGTCAGGAAACAAGGCAAGTCAAGGCGGCCCCCATTCCAGAGACACGCGGCGTTAGTCCGGGTGGCGAATGACGCGGGAAAACGCGTTCAGAGACGCCGAGCGGGCCACATTTCGCCTTGGTGCGCCGCTGGGGTTCGCAGAAAAGGAAAGAAAGAGCACATCGAGTACACGCCAACGAGAAAAGCACGAACCGCGCCACCGTCCGGGTACACCAGTTCGAGGCCCAAACCCATGTCGTCGTCCAAATCGGTGTCGGGGGATCCTGGGGTCTGTGCGTGGTGTGAATTAGCTATAGTTGCGAGAGACATGAGAGAAAGGTGAAAGCGGAGACAACGCGCGCGATCCCTCCCCACAGCAGAGCAAAAAGATGGCTGTGTGGCGCCTGCGGCGTTAAATCGATCCCGATTTTTTATTATTTTGCGCAATTTTGTTTCTTGGGCGCGCGCACTCGAAAGTTGAACCGCAAAGGCAAAGAGAAAAACGCGTACTTTGGGATCGTCGGGCACCACGGAAGCGCCATGCGCCTCCACGACGACTTTATAGGGGATTAATTCGCCCCGGGCGTTAAAATGCGCAGGGACGGGGCGGCGCTTGTGCAACTATACCAAGAAATACATGAGAACGGCGGGCTTTTGGGCAGAGAAACGGGGGGAGAGACCTCGCCTGAGCCGGGGCACGAAGAACACGTCCAAGAGGGGGGGTGCCCGAGCTTGCACTGCTGCGCAACCAGCGCTGCCATCCGCGCGGATCCGACGACGAAGAAACAACGGCGGCGGACAAGGCTAGCTGGGGTATCGTGGTGTGAGGTATCGCGGAGACAGCGCCGACAGCTGGCGGGACGACGGTGATTTTTTATTTGGCGCTGTATTTTTTTTTCCGCACATCTTTGTCGGAGTTTGGAGTTTGATCTATGCAACTGTATGTACAGGTCGGTTCGAAACCAAAAAGATTAATAAAATATGAGCTCCCTCCCTAATCACTCTAAGTAGTAGACGCGACTCAGAACCCACCGAACCCGTGGCTGCCATGGCTCCGCCCGCCGCCATGCGAGTGCATCCCGCCCCCGCCAAAGCCCCCTCCCCCGCCGAAACCGCCCCCGCCGCCATGGAACTGGGCAAACAGCTCCGACAGGTCGACACCGCCGTGCATCCCCCCAGAGGACTCGGACATTCCGTCCTCGTCCTCGCCCATGTCGTACCGCTCACGTCGCTGCGGGTCAGACAGCACCGCGTTCGCCTCAACGACGAGCTTGAATTTCTCCTCGTCACCGCCCTACAAGCAACACATGAGCATTCTTCTGCTTGGTTCGGCGGACGAAACACAAACCTTGTCCGGGTGATGCTTCAAACTCTCTCGCCTATACCCCTTCTTGATCTCCAGCTCGGTCGAATCCCGGGCGACGCCCAAAATCTTGTAATAATCCTTCGTCTTGCTCCGCTTCAGCGCTGCCTCTGCCTTCTTTAGCTCCGTCTTCAGAGCCTTGACGTCCGCGTCCCCAGCGGACCCGTCCATCCCCACTTGCTGGATTGCGGCTTTGAAGTCCGCGACGCACTTGTCGTACTGCTCCAGGTGGAGGTGGATGCGTGCGCGTGTCCGGAGCGCCTTGAACGAGGTCGGCACGAGCACAAGCGAGGCATCAATGTCGACGAGCGCGTCGTCGTGTCGGTTGAGCTGCTGCTCGTCAGCGGTAGTTTCTGCTTACCATGCAAGATTTACCTTGAGCAGAGCCGTGGCCCGATTCGACAGCAGCGTCGCCCGGATTTGCCCGCCCCTGGCTTCCTCTTCGGCCTCCCCAACGCGCTGTAAAGTATGTTAAGCGACGGCCGTTCGCATGGATTTCAGATACACACCTCCATTGCCTCGCCGTACTTCCCAATCGCCTCCTCCAGCCGCACCATTTTGAACGCAGCGTTGCCCTCCTCCTTGAGCCGCTCAACATCCTTGACGCGCTTCCGTAGCCGTTGTGCGGGCTCGTGCCCGGGGTCGCCGCGGAGCGCAGATTGCGCGTGCTGCAGCGCCTGTGGCAGACGGCCGCTCAAAAAGAGCACCAGCCCGCGGGAAGTGAGCACGTCCGGCGAGCTCGGGTTTAATCGCAGTGCGTCACTGACAAAAGATTAGATACGTTTGAGAGAGAGCAGAGCAGAGCAGCGACGCACTTGGCCGCAATATTAGCCGCCTCAAGGTTTCCGCGCGCGAGCTCGAGCTCTACGCGCCAGAGCCGCCACTCGGTGGGGATGTCCCCACCCTCGCCCTCGATCCCCTGCAGACACTTGTCCAGTGCCAGCCGCGCGTGTGCCCACTCCTTCTTCGCCTTTGCGGACTGGAAGTTCTTGAGATGGCCCTCGAGGAGGTTGATCTTGCTCTGCAGCTGCAGCGCCGGCGCGTTCTTGGGCTCGATGGCGATGACGGCGCGCAGCGTAGAGAGGGCGGGGGTCGTCGAGCCCAGTGCGAACTGGCATCGCGCGAGGCGGAGGAGGGTCTTGGCGGAGGGTGCGGCGGCTTGCAGCGTCGCGGCGAGCTGGCAGTCGTCCAGGGCCACGCGAAAGCGCTTGATGCCCATGTACGCGGCCGCCCGGTTTGTGAGGAACGAAGGCTCCGCGGGGTTCATTTCTTTGAGGCATGAAAAAAATTGAAGATTTTTTTGGAGGAGGTCCGTCGGTGCCTACCTATGGCTTTCGTGTAGAGGTCGATTGCATCGCCAAATCTTGGGGATTTTGTTAGAAAAAGGAATACGTTGCGACACGCGTCGTAGGCGTTGTCGGCACACCTTTTTGCTTTGAAAGCGACATTCCCTTGCTCCTTTACCTTTTCTGCCCGCACTGCTATGTCCTCCTCCGGCTCGTCGTCCGACTCTGGATCTGGCTCCGGGGTGCCTTCCATTGGCGGTGTACTAGGCACACTTGCACTAGTGCTCGCCGACGCTACCGGCGGCTCTGAGTTCCTGGAAGTACTGGACAGCTTAGACATGTATCGGTACGGCATAGTCGCACGCACCCATTCACCGGTGTAGACGGGGCGGCCGGCGTAGAGGTCTTTTTCTTGCTTTTTGTGGTTTTCTTCGCCATTTTTTGTGAGGGGGAGGGTGTGTGCGAAGGGCAAAAGTAGATCGCCTTTCTTGATCGGTCTCAAAGCCGCTACCCGACTGTTGTCTTTGCTCCAGCACCTTCCAATGATCGTTGAAGCCCTCGCGGTAGGAGAAGAACGGTGCCCAGGGCAATCTCGCAACAAAAGGAAATCGACGGCAAAACCGAATCCTCTCCCCTTTTTTGTTTCCTCTCCCGGCGTATCCCAAGATTCAAAAGTTTACAAACCTTCAAGTCTACACCGAGATCGTCAAGCATCGAACGCGTCGCAGTGGGAGCACCGTCAAGATACCGTTCATCTCACAGATGAGGGCTTGCGAAAAACATCGTAAACTCTGGCAACAAAGAAAGCCTATGGTTCATTACGTTCACTCTTGCTCAACATTCACGCACGAATTTCATCGACACACACGCTGGGAGAGCATCAGGGTGACCCCCGGCTGGTAGGGACTAGTCATCACGGTATCCCACCATAAACCTCGAATAACAAGACAGTTTATCAGAAAACAAATGGGCTCGAACTCTATCAATACACCAATATCTTCCCGACTCGAGCCTCGGGACCGTGTCTCGCAAGCAAGTGAGCTACCCCAATCGTCTCGCAACCAAAGCAGGTTTACTGCTGTAATAGTTCATGGCGACCACCTCCAAACCCGCCCACTGCGCTCCCTTCTCGTTGTCTTTGTCGTTCTCTCTTTCCCTGCCAGTGTCTTCCTGGGTTGATCGAGCTCTCTGGTGGTTTTAAGGCAGATTCCGTACTTACCTGGATGGAAGGCGACAGGGAGCGCGTGATTTTGAATTCCTTCCGCTACCAGTCGAATGCAAACGGTTTTTTTTTTCCTTTGAGGGGGTGTCTTTTCGTTCGTTGGGATCCAACTCTGATATCCCCTCCTCCTCCTCCTCTTCCTCCTCCTCCTCCTCCTCCTCCTCCTCCTGATTCACGATGGAAGCGATTGAGCGCTGACCCTCCTGGTGCTCAAACCGGCGGAAAACTCGAGCTCAGAGCACATTTTGGTTGATAACTTTCCCAGTTCATTTCACGTCGTTCGACTTGCAACAACCTGCGGATTCTGCGTGGGTGGATTGAATTAAATGGCTTGCCGCCGCCGGAAATAACGCGCGAACGCGCAAAGTCGGTGATAAGTTCAGAGCGGCAGAGGAGCAATGATCTTGCGGGAGAACTTTCGCTCAGTGGCAACTTTCTGGTTCGTGGCACGCAACGAACCACAACCTGTGTGTATTCTCCAACCTTCGAGTCCGTATACTCATCCCAACTCTTCTTTCTCCTGCTCGTCCGCGAAAATCGTCCCTCCGTCAGGTTGTCACGAACGACGCTGGACTGAACGCGCACAATGTTACTACCCTAGCTCGCTGCACCGCGGCGGCCGGAGCTTCCTATACGCGCTGGACACGACAACAGGACCGCATCCTACTTCGTACCCTCCAGGTGCGGCTGCTGCGCTTTATTAACAGTCGACGGAGGCCCTTGGAGCTAGAGAGGAAATGACATGGTCGAAAACATTATTTCCTTCTGATCGAGTTCAAGTTTGGACATGAACTAAAGAATACTATCTCCTCCTCCTCCTCCTCCTCCTCCGAGCTCATTTGGCAACATCGTCTCAAAGTAATCGACGCTCATGCAGGCCTGAAAACTCATCAAAGGCGATCGCGGAAACATGCATTCCCTTCATCTCCTCCATACGGTGCGTTCGCTCCGTATTTATCCAGGTGGAATGTGGTGAATAGGAGGGAACTACGGTGGGATGCGGTGGGGAGTGCCGATGCACTGTGTGCCGACATGAGTGGAGGACTATCAAGAAACATAGATTGATATTTTGTGATCGCCGCCGGACGTTGGCATGGCGTAAGTCTCACATGGTGGAACTTTGGATTGAGCTCAAAGGTCTATGAAGTCGTAAATATGTACGTTATTCAGGCCTCAACCAAAGCTCGCATTCCAAAATTTGCGATGGGTACTGGTTGGGTAATTCTCAAAAGTCAACCGTGGGAACTTTGCAAGCAAAGGAGCTTTTCGGAGGCCCTGCGCCAGGTCGGACCTTTTACTCGCAGTTCGGCATTACAAAAACGACGACGAACGTCTTATCCTCTCAAGACGTTGACGCCATCCGCATTCGGGCAAGTAGCACTCGTACCTTATCTATGCCCCGGAATTCAACCGTGGGAACACCGAGATTTGTCGTTGTATCTTTCCTTCCTTTGTTCTCCGTAGCCCACCCGGCCCCACGGCAGATAAGGTCGACAATGCCAGAGAATCCCGTCGCGCCGCTACCCGTGCAGGCCGCAGCTCTACAACTCGCGGACAAGCAGTCGACCCTCGCCTCCGAGGCGGATGAAGTTCAGCGGCTCATAGATGAGCAAGACGACGTGATTCAGCCCACCTATGTTCGCGACGCCCCACGTTGTGAAAACTGCTTCAAAAGTCCCTCGGAACTGCCAGCTGATGCGCTTCTGAAACGATGCAATGCTTGTGGCATAGCGTTATATTGTGTACGCGTCGGACTCCGCTTTTGCCCTCCAGTGAAAGTATTGACGCCCAGTGCTTCCCAGGGCAAGGAATGCCAGCGAGCTGCGTGGTCGACGCACAAGGTCTTTTGTAAACTTCAGAACAAGAAGGAGCTAGTCCCAACTTCTGAGTCGGCGACTCGGGACTCCCAAGAAGACGCATACAATTCGGACGGAGACAACAAATTAGAGTCTAAGAAAGACAGAAAGTACCCTCCAATCAACTACTCCAAGCTGTGCGGCGGTTGCTTGAAAACACAAAAGCAGCTTCCCCCGGGGCAAATTTTGAAGGAGTGTAAAGCTTGTGGTACAGAATACTATTGCGTATATCAACCGAGTTCATATGCCCCAGCGCTCTCGCTCATCTCTGAATCCTAGGGCCTCGAGTGCCAAAGAAAGAGCTGGAAGGGGCATAAATCCCAGTGTCAAACGAATCGCATTGCGAGGGAGCAATTGTCACAGGTGGATCATCCCAAAGTCTACGACGATATTATGAAGGTGCGTCGCGTTTCTTTCTCTCCCTGCATTCTGACCAACATGGGGTCTATATCAAGTTTTCTCAGATCTTCAAGTGTGAGGTGAGCGTCCCGTATCATGGTAGTGTACACGGTGACGACTGAACATCACGAAAGCTGGTTGACGCCGCTGCCCACTGTCTCAAACTTTCCGTGAACCACGACGCGTGGAAGACCCACTTCTTCGAGGTCTGGCTTCGATATTTGCCCTGGAGACCAAAGTGTCCCAACAGGTTCACCATCCAACGTTGCATGGGCCGAAAAATCTCAGATCTCCGCGAACCCGGACTGGAACGCATGCTGCATCTGGACTATATCGACGAAATTGATGGATCCGTGGGAGTTATAGTGCGCGTTGTTCTACGTGAGGAGCCCAATTGCGGGAAGGAGAACAGCATTTGTTACGCCAAACAATATTTGGTCGAGGCCGACTTTGACCTGCCATGGAATCCGAATTGGGAGCGTAATTTCGTCGAACAAATCCAATTTGTTCAGGAAGGGGGACCAAGGCTGCGAGTCCCTGCCGAGAAACTTGACCCGCGCTACAAGAAAGTGCACAAGTCTCGTGGTACGTTGCTACATCTACATGCACCGACAATAACTCATCAACAACGCAGCTCCAAAAGAGTAAAAGTGTCCTTGCCCAACGTGAACTGTACATATCATTCGTCTCATGAATCCAATACTTTCTGCCTTTTTTGAGTCCTGGCGTTGAGTACCATATCGGGCAGATCATCCAACTGGATTCCGATCAAAAGTTGGTTTCTTTGTTACCACTCCCTACTCCGCTGGCCATGTCGACCCCTCCTGTATTCAAGATAATTCCTACTGCTCAGCAATATGACTGGGGCAAAATCGGGACCTCCTCCAAAGTGGCTCAGTTCGCATCCGCGTCCAACATTCCTGGATTCAGGCTCGATGAATCCGCGCCTTACGCCGAGGTACTGCCTCTGCGCGCGACCCAGCAAGTTATTGACGCGATCTAGTTGTGGATGGGCACTCATCCCAAGTCCCCGTCCCTCGTTCTGGAATCCAAGGCCGTGCTGTCGGAACATCTCGCAGCCCACCCAGAACTCATAGGAAAGTCCGTCGCAAACCGATTTGACGCATCGAACGGCAATTTGCCGTTTCTATTCAAAGTCCTCGCCATCGAGAAGGCGTTGAGCATTCAGACGCACCCCGACAAGAAAACGGCAGAGATTCTCTTTGCTGAACAGCCGCATATCTACAAAGGCGCGTTTGATTAGCCGAGGACCGAAAATCGCCGTAATTAAACTATGCCTAGACGCCAACCACAAGCCCGAAATGGCCCTCGCACTGACGCCCTTCTCCGCCCTCTGTGGTTTCCGCCCCCTCGCGGAAATCGCCAACTACCTCCGCACCACTGGAGAGTTCACGACCATCATCCCTACTCCGAGCGTGACCAACTTCCTGACCGTCGCCAAAACCGCCGATCCTACGGGCCCCGTAGCAAAGGCTGCCCTGAAGGAGCTCTTCTCCGCCCTGATGACCGCCAATTTCCCGAGAATAGAGCTTCAGCTTTATGCCTTGATCAAAAGATATCAGGAATGGGGCCCGAAAGAGGGCGAGTCGCAGGAGGTTGTCGACTTGGTCTTGCGCCTCAACGAGCAGTTCCCCGGCGACGTTGGATGTTTCTGTGCCTTCCTGCTCAACTACGTGACCCTCGAGCCCGGCGAGGCGATATTCCTCGGCGCCGGCGAGCCGCACGCATATGTCTCAGGTGGTATGTCGTCACTTCCCCCGGTTCTTTGTTCGCAGAATCTAACTACTTTGATACCAGACATCATGGAATGCATGGCCAACTCGGACAACGTCATCCGCGCAGGGCTCACCCCCAAGCTGCGGGACATCCCCAACCTGGTCGCGGGCCTCACCTACGAGGCGGCGCCGCCGAGCAAGCACGTCGTCACCCCCACGCGCTTCCGCAACACCAGCGCCAAAAGCACGCTCTACGATCCGCCCATCCCCGAGTTTGCCGTGGTCCAAATCGTTGTCGGCGCCGGGGCGATGGAGATGCACCCCGCGGTCGAGGGGCCCAGCATTGCGATCGTGACCGAGGGCGCGGGGACGGTGAACTGGACCGGGGGGACAGAGGCGCTGAAGGTCAGCCGGGGAGAGGTCTTTTTCATCGGCGCCGACACCGAGACGTCGTTCTCGAGTACCTCGGGTCTGACTATCTATCGTGCGTTCGTCGAGGCCAACTAGAGGATACTGGAAGAGGAAGGAAACCAAACTGTATTCATCCTGGAATGTAACACTAAACTAGCTGTAGAATGCAATCGTCCGAAACTACCAATAAGATATTTGAAGTGCCAAGTCGCGTTTCCTCCATGCACTAACTTCCCCTTCTTCTCGCTTCACTTCTTTCAGGTCAAATTTGGCTATTTACTCTTGCACCTCCACATAATTCGCTACCGAGATAGTCAGCCTCACCATCTCTTAGAAGCAAATAGAATACTCACCAGGGAACAGCCCAACATTACCCGCATTGTCCTTCCCCTGCCACCAATCATCCGACGCCGCCTCAATCTCGACGATCATATCTCCCTCTCTGAACGAAATCTCGTTGTCTTCCGCCGCGTCGTAGCTGCGCGGCGACGTCAGTTCATCGAACGAAAATAGAGGAAGGAGAGAGAGAAACGCACTCGTATAGCGCGACGGCGACGATGCCCTGCTCTGCAGCAGGCTCTGGCTCTGGCGTCGGCGCACGGGGAGGAGCCGGCGGCGCAGCGGGCTATCGAATGAGCGGTCAGCGAAGGATACGGCGGATGAACGACGAGAGGCTCACAGCCGGGGGCGGGGGCGGGGGCGGAGGCGGCGGTGGCGGAGGAGGGGGCGGGGCGGCCTCTGGTTCGGGCTCGGGTTCAGCCTCAGCCTCAGCCTCCGTGCTCTCCACAAGCTCGACGTAGTTCGCTATCATGCCCACATCAGTATCCATTCTCCTCGATCTGTCAAAGGCAAGCGTACCAGGGAACAAGCCGCTCTTCCCGCGCGGTCCAACCCCACTCCACCAGCCCTCGTCAATCTCCTCCACCTGCTCGATGAGCTCGCCTTCGAGAAGGTGCATCTCGTTGTCTTCCGCGGCCTCGTAATCGTACAACACGACCGCGCACTGGCCCTGGCCGGTGTGGCCTCCAGCAGCGGCAGGCGCGGCGGGTGGCTGGACGGGCTCTGGTTCGGGAGAGGGCTCGCGCGCGGGCATCTACAAAATTGATGAGACGCAGGAATTTTCATGACGGGTCATGGACTCACGGGCGGCGGCGGAGGGGGAGGAGGTGGTGGTGGAGGAGGCGCATCGAACACCGGGGCAGCCGGTGCAGGGGGCGGGGGAGGGCGGGGGAGGGGGCTTTAGGGATGATGAGCTCAAACCAAAGAGACAACATTAGAAAACTCACCGCATACTCTTCTTCTTCCTCCTCATGCTCGTTCTCCCACTCAGGCTCGGGCTCGGCGGGGGGCGGGGCCGGACGAGGTGCCGCTACGACCGGCGGAGGAGCTCCGAAATTGCGGGGCGTACTCGTCGCAGGCGGAGGTCTCCCAAACGCCGGCGCACTCGACTTGAACACCGGCGCAGCGGCGGGGGGCGGCTGGAACGCCGCGCCGCGGCTCTGCGTCTCCTCTTCTTCCGCGAGCTTCTTCGCCGCCGCCTGGCGCTCGCTCCAAGTCAGCTTCTTGCCGCTGCTGGGAGCCGGTGTGGAGGCGGGCGCCGCTTGTGACTGCTGCTCGAACGCAGCGAAGGGGTTCTTGAGCTTCTTCGGGGCAGGGAGTGCAACGGGGGTGTAGGCGGTGCCGACGGGACCGATACGGTCTTCTTCCGCGGGTTTGGTCAGGACGTTGGATGCTGCGACCGGAGCGGGGGCCGCATGGGTTGGTGTCTATCGATTGTCAATTGTATGAAGTAGCGGCGCGCGACCAGAACTCACAGACGCAGAAAAAGTCGGACGGGACGTCGTGGGCAGCACCGGAGGACGCGAAGCAGCCGGGGGTGGGGGCGGAGGGGCAGCGGCCACTGGCGCTTCTTCGGGCCAGGCTTCCTCCGGTGCGGTTGTCCTTTTGTCGACGGAGCGGCCATACAGCGATGCCGCCGATGTGGCGGGTTTGGGAGCTCCAAAGGTCGGTCGAGGAGCGCTAGGCGGGGGCGGTGCAGTATTAGTCGCTGGCGTCGGGCCTTTGCGAATGGTGCCGATGTCGGGTTTGCCGATGGGGGTGTAGTTGGTGCCAACGGGCGCGATCGGTTCGAACTTGCGGGCCTGCTCTTTGTGTGTCGAGTATCTGGCACCAGAGGCGGCCGCGACGCGGGACTTGATGAGGGCGGGGGTAACATCGGTCTAATCATCTCTGAGTTCGAGATCGGGGCCCAAAGGTCTTGCGCACCTCGTTCCTCGCGTTCAGTACAACGTGCGTTCCGTGCAGATAGCTCGCCACTGCGTTTGCGTGGGTGTGAAACAGGCCTTTCTTTTGCTCGGGAACACCATCGCCACACCAGTTGATCTGAACAAACTTGGGTAGCTGGCTCTGTGGTTGTGGTGGTTAGTGAAGGCCAACGAGATCGATTTGAGCGCACATTTGGATCTAATACGCGCGCAAAAGCATATTGAATCCTGGAATAATCGTTAGCGCCAATGAATCGTTTGATATGCTCAACGCAACTTGCCTTCCGTCAGAGAATTCCTCCTCGAGCTCCTCCAGGCCACCGTCGCCAGTAGATTGGACTTTGAGGTCGTTTGTTCCACCCTCGTACGTGAACAGAGCCCAATCTATGCCGCGCGAGTTGAGAACATTGAGATATGCGTCGTTGATGTCCTTGCTGGACAAATTGACTTGGAGAGACATTTCTCCAGACGGCCGCGCTCTACGAGGACTTGGACTAGAGGTGGGCTGGGAGCTGGTGGTGGTTGAGGACAAGAGACAAGTAAGGGCGCAGTCGCAGCAGTCACAGCTGTGCTGTGCGTCACTGCACCCGATCAGCTTTGTCCCGAACTTTTTGTCGAACGCGTGCAAGGCTTCAGCTCAGTGATAATCCAGCGCCATCGTCTTCGGCGAGCAGGAATAATACGCTGTCGGAATACAAAACCGTTGCAGGAAAACCAACTAATAACTTTTTTTTATGGCTTTTGAAAAACTCAGGCATTCTCCTCCTTTCTAACGTCCTGCACGCGCCGACTGCGACGATCTGCAAATTACACTGCCCATGGTGCTCAAGCCTCAACGCTCGTACCTGCTTGTCCTTGTCTTGTTTCAGCGCGAATCACTTTTGTTGCTACGTGATTTCTCGACACTCCATGTTCTCTGAGATCTGCGGCATTCTCCTCTTCACGTCCACCAGGACTCCACCTTGCCCAGTGCATTCATTATGTGGACCCTTTTCTTATTTCTCTGGTGCGTACGTGCGCCAACCATCGCTGACCTATTCAGACGACTCTCTCTGTTTCAGGGTCAGCGGCGCCGCGGCTTTGACCTTTTCGACACCAGCATTTTTCACGGCTGGCCCGAACCGAATCAAGTTCACTCGCTCTTCCACGGACCCGGTTCGGTCGTCTAGCAAGCGAACGCTGCGAAGGCTGAGATTCATCTTGTATAGATTGGCGCGTTCTTAAATATCGCCGAATCAGCTAACGCATCACGACTGGCGAACAATATGGACCTGAGCGTTGGATTTGTGGACGTGGTCATCAAAGTATTACCTGGGTGCGTGCCTCGAAGCTCGCGTTAGATTCTCTCTAAAGCATTTACTGAAGGACATATTCACTCTTCGCATTTGGCAACGACACGTACGTTCCTACGTATCTTCTCCAGCTCTAATCAATGCCATCCAGGGATGACCCAGGTATCCTTGGGACCTCTGATGATTTCCTCGTCCTTGCCGCGACTCCGGTCACGTATGTAGACATACCTCTTCGCTCACCCGCCAACTCGCTAACAATTTTTTATCCCAGGAGTAGCTCTAGCTCAAGTTCTAGGGCAACCTCTGCGACCGCGAAGGCCAGCAAATCTGCCACCGCCGTCTCCGGAGGGTCGAAAACGACCCCTGCATCTTCCCCTTCAGCTAGCAGCTCTGCCAAGGCCGCCCCCGGGACAATCGGGTCGAAGAAAACCCCTGCAAGGTCCACATCTTCCTTAAACCAAGCCCCATATCACTCATCCCTATTTCAGGAAACCTCCAGTAGGTATGATCGTCGGAATAGTCATCGGCGTGCTCGTGATCCTCGCGATCCTCTTCTTCCTGTTCTTCTTCTTCCGCAGAAGGAGACAGCGGGTAGCAAAAACCTACGTCGCAGACGACATGCTCGAAGCCCCCCGCCCCGTAGTCCCCGCCTCATCCCGGACGCCCATGCAAGGGCAGCCCTACGCCTCCCTCCAGGTCGACCCCTTCTCCATGCCCTCCTCGTCCGACCCCTCCCTCACCAGCCCCCAACAACGGCAGCAGCACATCAGTAACGAGATGCGCCTCGTGCGCAAGCAGATGGACGAGCTCCGGCGCAATGGCAATGGCAACGGGCTGAGCGTCTCTTCCTCCTCCCCCAGCAGCTCCGGCACGAGCCGAAGTTTGACATCCCCGGTGTCGAGTCCGAGTCAGCAGAGCGATCTGGAGCGGTCGCGGCAGCAGAACGACGCGCTGCAGAGCCGCGTCGTGGAGCTCGAGGCGCAGCTGCAGTCCGCTTGGGCCCAGGGCTTGTCGAACGAGCCACCACCCGGTTATCAGGCGTAGCCCGGTTGGTTTTGTGTATTGTGTATCTTCTCTGCCTATGATCATACTGATCTGCAAGTCTTTTCGCCATTGAGTCGACAACCTCGCACCCCGCCTTGGGAAACAATTATCTCCGGTCCATGAGAGCGTTCGCCGGTCGATGATCTTGCGCCCACCTTGGAACAGCTATTTTCGGTCCATTCGCTCTGGGTTTCTACACCCCGAGTCCGCCGAGATCGCAGTAGACTGGTGACAGTGGCTATCCTTGGAACATGAGCAAGGTCTCCTCGCTTGGCGGATACTATCTTTGGAAGGAAATCTGACCTGTTGGACAAACAGCGCGCAGAGCTCAAATGCCTTCCGACGTAGGCTGGAAAGGATACATCAGAACCACCGGGTGCCTTTCACCTTGACTCACTTGAGTCGACGGGATCTCCGACGTCTTCAATCGTGACGCTAAAAAAAACCAGGAACGATTTCGGAGGCGCTCGAATCCATTTTTGAGCGCGCACTGGCCAGCTACAGCATCTTGGTTGACAATACTCACCAATCCTCGACTCGAATGACGATGGGTTGACTCAAATTTCAGAGAGTTGCACAGGAGATAGTTCGACGCAAATTCAACCGTTGTTGTTGCGTGTTTCCAACTTGTTCAACTTGATGCAATCACAGCACACATTTTGTCGTCGGTGTTCCAGTCTCCGTGAGCCAGGTCATGGGCATGAAAGTAGTTAAAAAAAATGAAAAAATTGTGTCATGGTGGAACGGAAAAGAATTATCAGGCTGCGGAAGGCGGGAACTCCGAGTCGGAGATAAGTCGTGAACGATGTGTACATCGGTATGTGTGCACTTCCGTGGCGCCCTCAATGTCCGATGTCCGTCCATTCCTGATTCCCTTCCAAGTTAGGGCCCCTGTATGGATATCACCTGAAGCTCTTTGGGAAATCATAGCAGATGTCCATCCAGCAATAATGCCCTCTGCCAAATACTGCCAAGGACCCGGCCAGGGTCCTCACCGACCACATGTTTATCATTCAGATAAGTACCCGGGTTGACAACTTGAACGTCCAGAAACAAGGTCCAGAACATGCAAACTAAGCCTCTGACACAAGTTCTTGTAACTTCACTCGAATGGTGTGTCCTTTTTGGTTGTTTCCTTTGGGTTCAAGGTCATGGGTGCAGTAAAGTCAGAAATACAACATGTGAGTACAAGCAGTCATATTCTGTGGTCCGAGAGGCAAGATTGTGGCAGCCCCAGCAACGGGTGTCAATTGCATCTTTTGATACCATTTTTACGAGCCCGCAAACATCTTCACAGCTTTAGTTGGCATTACCCGGGGTCGGTTCCATTTCTGCCGCATCCTTGTGCCATCGGAATCTTCCGTGTTCTACTTTGGATGCAACTCTTAAGACGCGCAAGTGTCCTCTGGACCCCCCACCACAACAAATCCTTCCGTTCACTAACTCTCCTGATCTCTTCACAATCATGGCCTCTGCAGCGGGACAAGCCATGGAACAAGACATAATCCAACTCATTACTGATGTTCGGACAACAAATTATTTTGCCAGTGAGTTGCCCAACACATATGAATGCCATTTTATCTTTCTGCATAGTCGCAGGATTGACTGTCCTCTTGTAAAGATGAATTTCCCTGAATTGTAAATGACAGCCTCTACTGAAAATCTCTACAGCTATGAACATGTTGCAAATTTTCCTGATGAGGTTCTTACCACATTTGGGAGAGCAAAACATGGACTAAGAGTGCCTCTGTAGTTCAATATGATGTGGAAAGGCCGCCTCACTGTCGCTAGTGTTTTCTATGTGAGTCATTCTTCAGTGACAGGACCTTCATTGAATAAATTAAAGATTGGGGGTACTTAGCAGCAAATGCTATCCGATTTGTGTTGGGTTGCTGACCATGATGGTTAGATTCGCTATTTCACTCTGTTTGCATTGTCGTAGGTGTATTCAGGAGTTATGCCGCTCTTTTATCTCATTGGACCTCACAGGGTTGACATTGGCTGTAAGGGATTTTCCTCCTCATTACACTCCACACTCACCTTGAGGCTGGAGTCATGTTCAAAGCAGGATGGTCAGACCATGTAAGAACATCCAGGCTCACATGTGTAGAACGGCATTAACCATCATCTGCAGCTGTGAGGAGCTTCCAACTAAACTGGATGCACCATATTAAAATTCAGCAGTTGCCAAAGTTTCCTTTTCGTGGGTTCTGCACCACTTCTACCCCCACCATCAGTTCAATTCCAAATTTTCCAGGTTCAATTGGTCACATCGACCATTATTCTTGTGTCCAGCGAAGCAATTCTGGTCTTACGGTTCGCATTTCTTCTGTCCTTTCCTACATCTCCCAATCCGAGGGTGTCCAGTGTTTGGATCTTATATGGCCGATCCAAGAAACTGCTGTACTTTTTTGTACCTCTCATCATGGGTCAGTTCTTCTTGTATTCTCCTTCTTCCTCAGTGGCCCTCACTTGGTGACAGCGGAAATAATTGTAACGTGAACTGACACACACCTCTTGCATGTGCTCGAATTCTTCTAATTTAATACTGGTCAGGATGACTGTGGGTGGCTATACAACCAAGCAGCTCGTCCGTGAGTCTCCAAACAGAATTAATTTGTTGTCCTCAACTCATGTTGATGACCAGAATATGTGCACATTGGGTAGTTCACATTTTCCGCTGCTTGTCATCATTCAAACATCTGAAAGGCCCATCATTGGAGGGTGCTACTCCCTGGGTATGCATTTTGGATCTAGAGACAAGCCATCATGAAATTGATCAACATAAACAGAGGTTCCTCGACTGTTCACCTACTACAGTCTGCCGTCTCTCATCGTGGTATATCCAAAATCTTTTTTTTCAGCAAACCACTTACAGAGGCTTCTCACGGTTCTAGGCAGTGTTGATGTTCACTATGACCCTACATAAATGCGGGACTACACTGGTGACCTTGGGACTTGGAAAGACACCAATGATCACATTGTTTATGAGAGATGGTGTCTTTTGGTTTTTGGCCCTTGTCTGTCTGTATCTTCTGCTTTCTCCTTCCATTTCAGTTCTAAATTTTTGGACTGCACAGTGTTTGGCGTGGTTGATATAATCCTCTGGAGCAGAGCCCGCCCAACCCTGGCTCAAATTCCCATCATGTGTGTTTCAGTCCTCTGCCAGAACCACAACACCTTCTTATTATATATTTTGTGTAGACCCACCACAGCGTATGTGTCTTCTATACTCTGATTTCATTCTAAAGCAGAACTACACACAGAGGTGTTGCCGTGATTGGTGCTCGTGTTATTCTGAACATCAAACAGCTTGCTGCCAAACCTGTTATCGGTGTAACAACAATGGAAACTGTTGAACTGGACTCTATACCGGTCAGACGTCGACCTACAGAGCAGGTGCCGTGGTTTCTGGAAACCGAAACCAGCAATATTCAGGACCACCACGAGGATTCTGGACTTGTCTAACATACTGGCATGGTAAGCACTCACCAATCATAACTCAAAATGATCATATATTGGAATTTAGGCCTGGGGATCGCCAGCATGCACAGTCAAATTTTTGGTTTCTGTAGTTCAACTGTTGTTGTTGCATGTTTCCAACTTGTTCAATTTGATGCAATCACCGCTCATCTCCTTGCTCGCCAAGTCAGATCTCTCAGGTGGGGTTTAGAGGATTCAAGATGTACTTATGTGGGCGGTTAGTTGGATCACCACTTGAAGTTTGAAGGAATTGTGGGACCCACACGTCTTCTGGCGGCTGCGAGCCAGCCAAAGCTCCCGAGCTTGGAACTCCTCCGCTGGAAAATAAATGGGAGCCGGCTTGGTGTTTAAGTAACGAATCCCTCACCTTTCCTTGGTCTAGCATCTGGCTCTGCCGGGAAAGAAAAGGTAGCTGCTGAGAGAATAAAAATCAGGGAGCTGGTGACATAATTACAAGGCACAATTACAAGCTCAATGGATCAGAAGCAGCTTGAGCCCCAAAATTCTACAGTTAGTCCTGTATATTACTGCCGATTCCGTACAAACATGGTCATAATTTAGGCAGGAGACACAAAGCCGCAAGTTATATCAAGTACGAGGTGAATATTATAATTCTACGCTTTGATAGTGTCGTCGGTCGACATCGAAAGAGGACAGCGGCATGTAGAGGCGAACAGTGTTTTGGTGTTGATTGGCTGTAGGAGGGTACAGTCGATGAGTTAAGGAATCAAGTGGAGAGGCAGTCATGCACCTAGCAGGATTTGAGTTCCGCATATTTGAGGAGTTCATGAACAATTGTGTTGACGGTCATATTTAAAATGGTCGGTTCGATCCTATGGGGGGTATGGAAAGGCCTCGGTGGCAAAGCAGTAGTGGCCTCCTGGCTCAGGCTGCTTTAATCATCAAAGTGGTTATGGCTATAGGTTCAGTATTCCAACGAGGGTGTTGAAGTGAAGCAGAATTCGGTTCGGATCAAATGCGGCTCAGTGATCTGTCTAGTGTCTGCCGACAAGCCGTCCACCTTTGGCCGTTCTCCCAACGCTTTGAGACATCCCGAACCAGAGCTACAAAAGCGCAGGATCGCCTTGAGGTCGCTTCGAACTCGTCTCTGACGCAAAAGTACTCAGCCATTTTCGAGCCATCCTTGAAGTGCAAAATGACAACGAATCCCAAAAATGCGCATTGCATTCAAGACACATCCTTCGGAGGCGGTACCAGCCCCAGAAACATCTGCCCAAGCTTGGGCTTCCCCGCCCTTCCCTCCGTCGCCCGCTGGCCCACCACCCTCGGCCACCGCACCACACCCACGTCCCCATCGACCGGGATCGTCGCGCCCTTCATCGGCAGCGCAGCCAAATACGCCGGATCCTGATTCAGCGCTGCGGGCCCGCCCTTGAGCGCGCGGTCCGAGACGTACCAGATCGGCACCTCCGCCAGCAGCCCGGGGCCCGTCGGCGAGATGTGCGCGTATTGCGGGTGCGTGATGTGGAGCTGGAGACTGTACTATATTGATATCAAGCACTGAGTGGTGGTGCATACACAGTGAAAAAGATTCACCTCGCGTCCGATGTTTGTGTATCGGTAACTGACCGGTCGACATGGTGGGATCCGGAGCTCACCATCGAGGCGTTGGAAGTACTCGTCCGTCCCCTGCATATCATCGAGGTCTTCAATCGAATGTGTTGGGGAGGAGGGCTCCTTGGTGTGTCCCTCGCCATCAACCACGCGCTCCTCATCGTCTCCGTCCGCCGTCCACACGCTCTGCATCCGCGAACCCGTCGCGCGTCTCAGCTGCGGAGGCGATGGCGGTGCAGAAGAGGAAGAGAAAGTCGACCCAGCACCGTTTACCGCCGCCAAGTCGAGCGAAACGAGCTCCGGCACCGGCTCGCCCTCCCTCGGCCGCCCCGCATCCGCGACCCACACGCGCCCCTCGGCCATGCGCTGCATCGTGCGCGTCTGCCGCGACTGCGCGCGCGGCCGCAATGCCTCCGACGACGGGAGGAAGTCCGCCTTGAAGTACCCCACGCTCACGGCCGCGGGCTGCCCGAGCAGCTTCATCGCCTTTGCGCTCTTCGACCACAGCACGAGCCCGAACTCGAGGACCTGGCCCGCGGTGTAGAGCGCCGGGTCCTGCACGCCGAGCTGTATAGATAGGCACTGAATTAGTATGCGGTTGAAAGGAGGGGGAGGGACGACGCAACGAGGCCTTCAATTTCCACGATCTCCGTCCCGATGCGCCCCCGGCCGCCGAACGGGCTGAGTACCCACCCTCCGATTGACTCGCGCTTGAAAGGCCAGTCCTCGCGCGAAGCGAGGAACGGGAACGGCGTGCGCACGCGGGGAAGGGGGCGCATAAGGGGGATGTACTGCATAATCATGTCCATGTCCTCGCTGATCCCGCCAAAACTGTCTCTGCGCACTCCGATGCCACACTTCCTCAACGAGAGTTATTAGGCCCCGGAGTCGCCAAACGATGCAAATTGGCGCACCGTAAAGTTGATTGCGCCAGACGCTGCGGGGTCGGTCAATGGAAGGTGAAAGAAAGGAAGGATGGGGACGCACGAGGAAGGGCTACGAGGGCTTTCGTCTGTGATCAGATGGGCATTTGCTGCACTGCAGACGAGTTTACAGGCCCACCTTTCGCGTGTCGTTGTCCGGGTGAGTGACCGGGACGAATTTCGGTAGTGGCGGGAGCTCAAACGGAAAGACATATGTGCCAAGCGGAAACTTTCCCTTGAAGAGCTCGGGTTTCTGGCCGGGATGGAGTGGGTTTCCTTTGTGGCGGTTCCAGACGTTGGCAGTAAGGCTACTCGCTGTTCAACGAATATATACAGAAGGTTTTGGATATTTACCTGATTATTTGACCAGCGGGTGCGATTGCTGCCAGCTACTGTCATAAGGACGGGTTGGGGAATGAAGAGTAGGCTAACGCACCCAAACATCGATACTGGATATATTCTTCGTTTTCTCGAGGCACACACGGACCTCACCCGCGACTCGAGCTGAACAGAATCAATTGTTGGGACTTGTGTCAGGAATGTTGTAGGACGGACCTTCGTTGTGATACATGGCCGCTAGGGACGACTCGTTCGCATGGTTAAATAGTACGAGCGACAGCCAATGATGCTCCTCATCGAGGCGAAGCGGTAGCACGGTCGAATGCGCGATGGTAAACGCGCCCAGGTCATTCCTCGCTACGCACCCCGGCATATCCACCGGCTCTGGCGGGTCTTCATGGAACCACTCGGGTGCTGCAAGGTGACGAATTACAACTTGAAATTGGGGACAAAGGCAGCAGCATACCGCCTAAAATTCTGGTTAGTCCTAAAACCCGCAAATATTCGAACTGCCTGACCCAAATCCGAGTAATCTGGCTTGCGACGCTTCGGGACGCGCTCACCGCCGATGGCGAGCGAATATAGCGATCCTACCAGCGAGCGTCCGCCAGACGACTTGATCGACGCTGTGTCGCGTTTGGCGTCCTTGGGCTTCTTGAGAATATCGCGAAGGAGAGACATGGGGGCAGCGGTACTGCGGTGATAGGATTATAAGGAGTGGACTGAATGCGCTGCAGCATATGGTGCACTGATGGTACCATGCGCCCGTCTCGCAAGTAAAGCTAATTGAGGACCTTTCGGCGTTCCAACTTTCCCTCAGATTGTCAGTTCGACCGACAGAGTGCCGCGGCGAAACATGATGCATGAGGCGCGCGGTTGGAGTAATGTGGTTGAACAAGTTGAGACAAAAGGTTGTAATTGGCTGAAGGAAGGCAATAGAGTGGAGAGGAAGCAGGGATGTAGCTAGGCAACTCGCTCGGCCGATTCAAACAGGTCCGACAGGTCCGTCCGTCTTCCGCTCGCCACGTATAAAATATATCGGCGTATTATATGGACACCAGGCTGGACTGTCTCGCGTGAAGACGGCTTAACCACTGCTATTGAATCGTATCCATCTACATTCTCCAGCCGCCTTTTTTACGCGATTCATGACGGCCAAACCTTCCCGCTCCTCCTGCACCTCTTCTATGAGAATCAAATCGACACCTTGCCGTTCTAGTGTGAGCAGGCCATCGAACAGAAGATGCGCGGTCACCGAGGGCTCAGCGGTAGACCCAAGAGGAAAACGCATCCATTCTAGTCCATCCAGCGGGAGACTGCATGTCCCTAGCGTCGAATCACTTGGGGTCATTATTCCGACTTTGACAGGTCGTTTCCCGTCGCCCATGCCCCGCAGAGAAGCCAAGAACGAGTCTGCGTCTAGACGCTGCACCCCCTCGGGCGGCGGAGACGCAGTGTACAGCAGATAGACGGGGACAGCAGGAGAATAATGCCGGTACTTCATCCCAGGTGTCGTCGGTGCCGCCTCGATGGCCGCATCGCGATAGTCCCGTCGATGGACCAACACCTCTGGTATCCGCCCGGACGCACCCATCTCCGCCGCCAGCACCCGCTCAATGTCCTCGACGGTGACACCCCCGGGGCGCAGAACGCGTATGTTACCGTCCGCGTGCAGCCCGTCAACGACGGTGCTCTCCACGCCGAGACCGCACGCGCCGCCGTCGAGTATGATCCCGACCTTTCCGTCCAGGTCGCGCTGGACGTGCTCCGCGCGCGTGGGGCTGGGCTTCCCGGACGAGTTGGCGCTGGGGGCAGCGAGCGGGGCGTCTGCCACCGCGATGAGCGCGCGCGCGACGGGGTGCGAGGGCATGCGTATCGCGACCGTGGGCTGGTTCGCGGTGATGATTCCGGGGATGACCTTCGGGTCGCTCGGGAACAGAAGGGTCAACGCGCCAGGCCAGAAATGCTTCATCAGGGCCGAGTATGCGTTTGACAGGACATAGTCTTTGGGTAGAAGCGCGTGCAGCATAGGAAAGGAGGAAACATGCACGATGAGGGGGTTATCTGCTGGCCGGCCCTTGGTGGAGAATATTTGGGATGTGGCGGAGACATTCAGAGCCAGAGCACCGAGGCCGTAGACAGTTTCTGTTGGAAATGCGACAGGCCGTAGATTGTGAACAAGTTCATGGGCGGCAGTTTGCAAGGCCTGCAGAGTCTCTGGGCAAGAGACGGCTGGTATGGATGAAGCGGACGGAAAGGAAATCGACAAAGGATCGCATTTGAGAACGCGTGTGGATAGCGACATTAGACGCGTCCTGAGCATGCAAAAAGTAAAGAGACAGCAGAAAAGTGGTCGTATTTGGCTACAGCTTTACAACTCGTCCATCTTCCAAATTTGGGAATAATTGATACAAAAATTCAAATCTGGCGCGCATTCTTCCATTGTACAGCCAAGGCTGCGAAACAGGCTCCGAGTGTCCACCACGGGTTTCTGTGGCCCCAATTACTCAGGAAGTGCACTCAAGAGCCTCATTTTCTCATCCCACTTTAGATCCTCGGTCCATTCGACCTCTTTGTCCTCAGCCTTTGCGGAAGATCAGCACAGAAACCAGTAAGGAAAAAAGAACGTACCAAAACCAGAATATCCCTCGGTCCCCGCAGAGGTTTCCCCGCGCTTTCCACAGCAGCCAGTTCCTCCGCCACCCGCGTGATCCAGTTCCTCGCGATTCCAATTTGGCCCTCGGTCAAATTCGGTACGCGGAAGGCCCAGAGGACGCGGTCCGCTCCGTGCGTGACGTATCCTATCACAGGTCAATTAGACATTGTTGAAGCAAGGTTGGAATAATGGCACGGCAGACCTCCCGGACGAAGCTGCTCGGGCGTCCACCGGATCTCATAGCGGAGAACAGGGAAACCCGCGTCGTGCAAGTCGCGCACGAGCATCCGAACGGGAAGATGGACCTGACTATCACTGAAAATCTCCCCGAACAACCTCTTCGACGCCTCGCTCGTCGCGTCCTCGGGTAAACTGCGGTAGTGGGCGGCGAGTGCAGAGACCATCGTCCGCGGGTAGTACCGCTCCAGGTTCGGTGCCAGGTCTTTCGGCGAGTCAACCGGATGCGCGATCGAATAGAGGTACCATTCTTCGGCCAGATCCCCGACGAGGATGCTCTTGATGCCCTTCTTGCGCAAGCTGGCGGCGAAACCCCCGCTGCGCTGCCACTCCATAGGATTCGGCGAGGTTTGGAGCCACTCGCCGTCCAAGCACGCGCGGAACGTTCCATACTCGGTTCCCACAGCGTCGGTTTCGATGACCTTGGTGATTTCCGATGCGGGGAGGTCCGATAATTCAGTCAACGCGCTCGGAGACGAAGGATCTATTTTGAGCGCGCGGCAAAGAGCTTCGAATTGCGGGCGTAGCTCTGCTGGCGTTCTGGGGTCGCAGCTGCGGGGTGATGGTAAGACCATGTGAAAAGGGAAGTCGGGTTGAATTTACACAATTGCATTAGACTGGAGAACGGCCGAGTTGAACGGCGCCTGTACACCTTCAGGAAGACGAGAAGCAAAGTGGAGCAGTTGATGGACCGCATGAGCGCCTAGCAAACATAAGTTATCAACCAAAGAAGTAGGATTTCGCCCTACCGGCCGAAAGTCCTGTAACTTGAATATTTTCGGGGTCGCCTAGCAAGATAAATTGAGGGTGCGTCTGAGAAGAGAGGAGCGTACAAACCACCAAAGGAGCCGATATTCTGCTTAACCCATTCAAGCGCAAGCCAGAGGTCTTTGAACCCAAAGTTGCCGCTGATCGCCGGTTTGTCGGAGGCAAGGAAGCCGAACGCGGAGAGCCGATACCCCAGGTTGACATAAACTTCAGACCGTTCTGCGGATATGTACTGCGCCTGCGACTTGAGGCCATGCGGGGACCCAAACTGAAGGAACCTGTCGTGAGATGAGCGCCCGCCGGACCAAAGTATCCCGCATGATCTACCCTCCGTGGATGTAGACCTTGACCGGGAAACCCTGAGTGTCCGGGAACGACGGAGGAGAGACGACGTTGAGGAAAAGCCTGTACAGAGCTTAATCGTCGCAGATGCTCCATGGGTAGAGCCAAGACTCACGGATTCTCCGTAGGTTGGCCAAATCCGACTTTGTCCTCAAATGAGCCACCTGCAGGATCGTAAGGATCGATACGAGATCAGAGGCGTCAGGGCCAATTACCTGCTGCCTGGCCATCGTTATTGGGCTGCGCCGCGTCTGAAGCGAAAACGAGGTCAATTGAATCCGAAATATAAAAGGAAACTCCGTACAAGTCAGCTCTCGGGTATATTCCTTGGCGGCGTACCGGAAATCGGGTGGTAACGGTCTGGGATCTTGAAACCGGGCGGGCGGCAACGCATAAGGTACCTCTTGGATTGAGCGGTCAGAAGTTCCGCCCTTGAGTCTTGTGGGCGCTCATACCGAGGAAGACCGCTGCGCCGTTCGCAGCGCGCGCTCCTGTGAGCTTGCCGTACTGCGTCTCGACATCGATCCGAGGGGTGTTCAGAAGCTCGTCGTGCAAGTGAGTAGCCATGGGGGAATCGACCGGTTTTCGCTAGTGGGTGTCTGAAGCCAGCGCCTGGTGTGGATCAAGTGCCCGAAATAGGAAAAATCAGAAATCGGCTACTTGTGCTTCTTCAGTTGTCAGCGCTTCTCCCGAGCGTGAGTCTCTGCGGGACCAGCAGGGAAACAAAGGCAAGGTGCATGTAAGCGGGATGGGTTCACTGGAGGAACCACTCGGATGGCTCAGAGGTGGTGATGGTGAAGACGAAAGGCAACCGTGGGATTACAGTGCCGGCAGTTTGCCGGCACCTCACAGAGTTTGTTCCCACGCCCACCACTTCCGCGGCGCTTTCCGAAACCTTGGACCCTCGTTATCTGTGTGTTCCCACTCCGTGTCGCGCTCTTACCAGATGGAGTCATAATGGGACGCGGCCTTATCTAACTGAGAAATGAGCCCAGACTGGTTGGACTTGCTTCTCCTCAACCATGGACACTGCCAGCGCGAAATCCGAAAAACGCGATGTTGACGCTCAATCCGTCTCTGAAAAAACCAATGTGTACATTCAAGACGTCGATAGCGCGAAGCTGGCCGAACTTGGTTACAAGAGCGAATTCAAGCGCGAATTCTCCCTGCTAGAAACATGCGCCTTCAGCTTCAGTATCATGGTCAGCGCGCTCGCGGAATGACGCGATACAATAACCTCAGCGGACCTTCAGGGAATCGTCGCGTCTGTGTCCTCGACGTTGATCTTTGGGCTGCTCAGCGGTGTGTGGGTTATGAGAGATTATGATCCCCCCATCCTCATTCTTGCCTAGGTGGCCACGTTGGACTTGTATGGGGGTGGTTCATTCCGTCCTTCTTCGTCATGTTCGTTGCCCTCAGCATGGCCGAGTTGGCTTCTTCCATGCCGTGCGTTCTTCATACATGAAAGATTGTTACGATTGACTTTCCGCCAGCACAAGCGCCGGCTTGTATTACTTCTCTGCGAAGCTAGCCCCCGAGAAGCACGCTCCTTTGGCAAGTTGGATCACAGGTTTGTCTTTCGCGGCAACGCTTGAATATCCTCCGACCACCCTTGCCATTAGGCTGGGCCAACATCACTGGACAGGTTACACTGGGATGTCCCTTTCACGAGTTTTACGCGCCTCTCGTGGATCTAACCCCACAAACAGGTCTGCTCCATCGACTTCACTTGCGCCCAGATGATTACCACGGCCGTCGCGGTGAGCAGCGACGGCGAAACCATTCTGTCCCTTGGGGCTACCTACGGAATTCTCCTTGCCATTCTATTTTCCCATGGCGTCGTCTGCTCCGCCGCGACACGAATTTTGGCGAGGCTCAACCTGTTCTATGTCGTGGTCAATGGTTAGTGATATACGACGTTGGGGAACTGTATTGCCTTACTTTCGCAGTTGGAACCACTCTGGCTGCAATAATCGCTCTACTGGTTGTCTCGGGCGACAACAAAGTTTCAACCAAGGACGCTTTTACGTTGTTCGAAAACAACAGTGGTTGGATGAATAGTGAGAGCAGATCACACTGACATTCTGACTTATTCAACTCGAAAAAAAGACGGCTGGGCGTTCATGCTTGCATTTACCGCTCCGATGTGGACTCTCACCGGATGTCCGTTTCCCGTACATTATCCCTTACACGTCTAAATTGTTTTCTTGTCCACAGATGATTCGGCCGCTCACATATCAGGTGTGCACTCCATCTGATGCTCCGAGATGGGCTTTAGTTAACAAGGGTCCAAGAGGAAACGGCGGGGGCTGGAAGAGCAGCGCCAATTGCAATTTTGGTGCGTCCGTTCGTTTTGTGTTATTCAATGTTTTACTCAGTTTCAACCAAGGTCGGTGTCGGTGCTACGGCTAGTCTCGGATGGTTGCTTTTAATCGCCACGTCGTTCGTTATCCCCTCCATTGGCGACTTGCTCGGGACGACCCTTCCCCTTCCAATGGGACAAGTCTTCCTTGACGTCCTAGGCAAACGAGGAATGTTGGTTATCTGGTCTTTCATAATAGTAGTCCAGGTAAATTCCTTTCGTTTCTCCTTCCATTTCCATTTCTCAGGGCGGATAGTACGTTACTGGGGCCGCCCAGGCAGTGGACGCCTCCCGCGTTGTCTTCGCCTTCGCACGGTTCGTGGACATGATCCAAGTCACGCTTAGTCCGGCTCATGATGCACAGGGACAACGCCCTACCTGGATCTCGCTGGTGGAAAAAGATGAACTCGAACGCCGTGCCAGTAAACGCTGTCTGGTTTGTCATATTCTGGTCCAGCATCTTTGGTCTCCTCGGGTTCAGCGTGACAGCTTTAACATCGCTTGCTGGGTACGTGTTTTTTTCGCCGTTGATTCCCGCCTTAGTATGAACACGCTGCAAAGGGCATCTGTGATCGGGCTGTATAGTACGCCGGGTTGATTTTCTGCTGCTGTGGACGTCCTGACCCTCACGCTAGCGTCTTACGCCGCCCCCATCTTCTTGCGTATTACGTCTGGGCGGGATAAACTGGAGCCTGGTCCGTTTAGCCTTGGGCGCTGGTCTACTCCGATTGGCATCATCGCGGTTTCGTGGGTGACATTCATTGTCATCATGCTACTCTTTCCTCCCGGACAAGAGACGACGGCCGACAGCATGAGCAAGTTCATATCTTCTCTCTGATTTTCTACATTGCTCAAGATTCGCCCCCAGATTACGCCGTCCTCATCATAATGTCCGTCTTCATTTTCGCGACAGTTTCTTGGGTTACTTCTGCCCACAAATGGTTCCACGGTCCGGTCAGGAATGTCGACGATGTAGTTGAGAAACGATCTACGTAGTTTTGACCCACTCGGTGGATCGATTGGATTCGCTCGACTAGCTCGAATAGATTGGATCTTCGCTGGAATCCCGCTGTTGCCCGTTCCAATGCATTGAATAACTCATTCCAACATCCGCACTCCACGCATATCTCTTACACGCAATGCCAGCTGACCATCCAGCAGACCGAGTGATAACAACCTGAGTTTTCCAAACCCCGAGATGCCCGGAGCGTGTGGTTGAAATTCTGTGGATACCCAAATGGACATGCCGCCACAACCTCAAGGCACCACAAATGAAAACGAACAAATGAGGCATATATTCCGAAACGAGAAGTAGACATATAGAGAGAGTACAGAGGCATAGTTCAAGCGGAATGAACAGCAACCTTACCGAGAGGGGTCTTGGCCATGACGCTGAGAACCTCGAAAAGGACGTCCGCTGCCGCCATGGTCGTCAATTCCGCGTTGGCTGAAATATGTTTAGCTGAGAAACGAGGCTTTGAATGAAACTTACTGTCGTACGCCGGCGCGACCTCGACAATGTCAGCAGACACGATATGCATGCCTTCCAGACCCCTCAAAATTGTGCGAAGTTCGCGGGTGGACCAGCCTCCCGTTTCGGGAGTGCCCGTCGCAGGCGCGAAGCTGAAGGGAAGACGATGAGATCGTAATTCGACACGCATTCGAAGGAACCGCCGTACGCAGGGTCGATACTGTCAATCTGGTTGAAAAAATATCAGTGTTAAATGAATGTAAGAGATGGCCGCAGCAGGCTCACATCGATGGAGAGGTAAACGGGGTTGTCGCCTACAGTCTCCCGGATCTTCTTGATTATACCGTCCGTGCCTTACGGAAAATCAGAAAGAAGAAATGTGGAGATGAAGCAGCACCCTCACCGATCGTGTCTATCTCACGGGCCTCAATGCGCTGGAAGCCGGATGCGTCGTCGTTGTCGTAGTCTTCGGGCCCACTCAAGGTAGTGCGGATCGCCCCGTGCTGTTGAAAAGAACAAACTAGGATCAAAGCCTCGAGGCACGCGGATAGAGAACACGGAGAAAGTATGGGGTAAGGGGGGGAACGACGTAACACTTGCAATGGAGGATCCGTTTTGGATTAAACCTTCCTGACTCGCCCAGTAGAAGTACGTCCCGTGGTTGATCGCAGCCTGGTCGCTCGGCGCGCCGCCGAAGACCGAGGGTTTCCAGGTGTCTGAATCGTTCGTTAATCGAAGCGGTGAGGGGATGAGCGAATGGAATGCAGACCAAGATGGGAATCGAAATGAATGACCGAAATCTTCCCGTACACGGAGTTTATGGAGCGAAGTATGGGAAGCACGATTGTGTGGTCCCCACCGAGCGTGATGATTCGCGGATGGTGTTTACCGTCGAGGGAGAAGGGTATGAGCGCTTCCCCGGTGACGGAATCGTTAGCCAACGGCGAGAAGGCTTCACGTTGGAGAAGGGACTTGTGGCCGCTATATGATTCCAGCTCAGGCACAGAGGCGCAGTTTCAAGTTGAACTATAGCTAACCTTTCGATTTGCTGGATGGCGTACTTATTGTCGTACGGTCTAGCAGGGTGGAGGCCGTTGGTCTGCGACCGGCGTGATTTAAACCAGCGACTCACGTCACAGGAATATCACCGCAGTCGACGATGCGTAGACCAGACTGGAACGGGTTGACTTTGAGGGGGACGTTGTATCCTCCGTACAGAGTCAGCCGACGACTTCCGGTCCTAATCCCAGAGGGACCAAATCTCGCTCCAGGGCGGTAACTGCGTTCGATGTGAGCCAGTCGCAAGGGCAGTGGGTAAGTAGAAGTGACCTGGTCCCAGTATCCTAAGCATTCGAAAATGAGATTAATTCATATCGGGTCAGGGACAGGAACCTACGAATGGGGCGCCAATAAAGGCAATATCGAAGGGGATATGGCTTTCCCTGGTGAGGCATTGAACCCAAGGCAATTTGGCGAAGGTAGTGATGCCAGAGAAGATGGCGTCCGCGGTGACTTCGCCGTTGCTCCCGCGATAGATGGGTTCAAATGGGAAGCGTACGTAGTCCAGAGGCATCTGGTCTTCGTGCTCATGATGGTCATGGGCAGAGACCGAGATGGCAAGGAGTACAAGGGAGAAAAGCGCTGAGAGGGTGAGTTGCATGCTGGGTGAGAATTGGGGGATCTCTGTCGAAACCGTTCAAACCGCAAACTCAATAAATGCTATCTTGCCATCTTGCCCAGAGGATTGGGCCAACCCATGACTTGAGGAGGATAACGAAACGGATCAGGGGGTCCGCTGGATTGTACCGCCTTGGAGTAGAGTTTGCGTCGTGTTTTCCTGTGTCGCCTAAGAATCGGATGTTTTCAGCGATAAATGTAGTGCCGGAGCCCACGCAGGTCTGAGGTAAGGGGAAATAGAAGCCAAGTACAGAGTGGTATATCTCAGTATAGCCCATAATCTGCTCGTGTTCTGCCTTGAGGCGTTCGGCGGCTGTCAATGATATTGCGATACCCCGAAAGTGGATCTGGTCAGTGTGCTCCCGGTTCTTCGGAGAATATTCCTACTGCAGCCAGGGAAGATCCTTGGGCGATAAGATAGGGACATAGGACGGTCGGCCTGCCGCTGGAGTTTAAAACGGCGCAATGAGGTCCCCAGCGCAAATACGACAGCTCTTCCCCAAGAAAATGCAGTCAGCAGCCGAGACAGACCCGCTTCTTCCTGGGAGACTCCCGTCCCGCGAAGCGAGGCCGGTGGGCGACACAGAGGCTTCAATTGCGACCAGAAGAAATGGCCTGGAAGTGGAACGCAATGAACACAGCGAGATTGTTGTGATCAATGATGGCTTCCTGTTCTGGTCGCTGCTCCGTGATTCAACCCCGGGTTGGTTTTCCAAAGTACCGTCCAACGCTGGACTCACAATTATCCAGTTATCCTTTCCTACATCTTGCAGAACTCGATTCAGACCGTCTCCATTTTAATTGCCGGACGACTCGGCCCCGAGGAACTATCCGTCGCAGCATTCTCGCTCATGCTTGCGTTCGTAACTGGCGAGTGGACAATCTGGCCTTGAATCCAAGGATGATCCCACGTTTTTCTTGACAGGCTGGTGTGTTGCGCTGGGGGGCACGACTGCCCTGGATACTCTAGGCTCCGGAGCATTTACTGGCGGCCATCCGAAGGATCTCTCAATTCACTTTCAGCGATGCGTCATTATTCTGTGGATCCTCCTCATCCCCGTCTGCGTGCTCTGGTGGTTCATTGAGCCGGTTCTTCTCAGCCTGGGACAATCTGCCTCCCTCAGTCGCGATGTACAGATCTTTCTCCGTATCCTCACTCTTGGGGCACCTGGTTACATCGGTGAGAGGCGTTGTTCCGAGGTAAATTGTATTGCTCATATCTAGCGCAGGATTCGAGAGCCTCAAGAAGTATCTACAATGCCAAGGTAAGTCCTTGCCGCTCTTTTTTTCCCTGCAAGTTGAATTTCTTCGCTAGGCATAATGGGGGCTTCGACGGCGGTTCTCATGATTATTTCCCCAGTAAACATCGGACTGAACATCTTCCTCATTCACCACACCCCACTTGGAATCTTAGGCTCTCCTTTGGCGCTATCTCTCACCTATTGGCTGTGTTTCGGGCTTCTCGGGCTTTGGACGTCGATTTCCTCAGCACACAAACAGAATGCGACTTGGGACGGTTTTCAGCCTGCCGCCATCTTTCATCCTCGGAGCTGCTACCTATTTCTGAAACTCGCCGTTCCCGGAATCTTGATGGTTGGCACAGAATGGTTTGTGTTTTTGTCTCGTGTGGTTCAATTGCTCAGAATTTCAATCAGGGCCGCATTTGAAATTGTTGCATTGGCCGCTGGGCGTCTGGGTGCACTTCCCTTGGCCGCTCAATCTGTTATAATGACGACTGACCAGAGTGAGCTTCCTACGACGCTCCTTGCGAAATACTTACTTTGCTGCGCAGTTTTGAACACCATCCCGTTCGGCATTGGCGTAGCGGCATCTGCGCGGGTCGGAAATCTCATCGGTGCCCGTTCTGCCGCCGCTGCAAAGTACGCAGCACACGCGTCGGCCCTATTGAGTGTGGTAGTCGGCCTTGTGGTCATGATAATCATGATGTGTTCTAAAAATGTGGTGAAGGTTCCTTCGTCTTTGAATAGCACTGACGACAACCGCAGGTCTATGGCTATCTCTTCAGCGACGACGTTGATGTAGTGAGACTTGTTGGCAAAGTAATGCCTCTTGTGGCCTCTTTCCAAGTGGCCGACGGACTCGCTGGTTCTTGTGGTGGTGTCCTGCGCGGCCAAGGTATGTATTCGTTTATTCTTGTTGGCTATTTTCGTCTGACGGGACCAAAAAGGGCGCCAGCATCTGGGCGCGCTGTTCAATTGCGTCGCTTATTATGTTCTCGCTCTCCCAATGGGAATTACACTGGCTTTCCATCCGCGTACTGCCCTTGGACTTCAAGGACTGTGGATAGGCCAAGTGGTTGCTCTCTTTATTGTCGGGCTGGGGGAATATTCAGTGGTGTGGTATTCTGATTGGGAGCTCGAGATTCAGAGGGGGATTGAGCGGAACGAGGAGGAGGCGAAGAGACGGGGGTCGGCGAATATTTAGTGGTGTGGTATTCTGGTCGAGCGCAGAGACGGGGATCAAGTCACATGTGACAGTCACGTGTACTATTTCTGTAAATTCCCTCCACGTTGCAGCGCGAATTCTGTGTGCACTGCGGCCATGCCTACGGCCTTCCCGCTCCCTTCCGACCTTTCGCCGGCGACGGTCGCCAATACCGCTTCGCTATTGAGAATCGTCGCTCTTTCCCTCATCTCTGGCGCCGCCATCGCATCTCGTCTCTTTGCTGTCATTAATTTCGAGAGTATCATCCATGAATTGTGAGTTTACGCGCTTACACTGCCGTCTGAACTGAATTCTGACGTTCCAAAGCGATCCGTGGTTTAATTAGTGAGTATCCTGCGTCCACAAGTACTTTCAGCAACTAAAGCTACGAATCAAGTCGCGCGACACGAGTTTTGGCAGCCAAGGGATTCTATGTTCGTTGGAGACTCTTCTGGTGTCCAGTATATTGAATGGCATTGCAGGAATTCTGGAATTGGTTCGACCCAACGGCCTGGTACCCCCCTCGGTCGTGTTGTCGGTGGAACGGTCTACCCCGGCCTTATGGCGACCAGCGGCGTCATCTACAACTTCCTCCATGCCCTCAACCTCCCCGTCGACATTCGAAATATCTGTGTGATGCTTGCGCCCGGGTTCAGTGCCCTCACGGCGTGGGCGACATACATGTCCGTTGTCCGCCACGTACCCGTCGATTTTAATTGACGAGTTTATGCAGGTTCACGAAAGAGATGAAGGACGAGAGTGCCGGCTTACTGGCCGCTGCTTTCATTGGCATCGTCCCCGGGTACATCTCCCGTTCGGTCGCGGGCTCGTACGACAATGAAGCCATCGCCATTTTCCTGCTCATGTTCACCTTCTACTGTTGGATCAAGGCCCTCAAACTCGGCAGCGCCCTCTTCGGGACCCTCGCAGCCGTGTTCTACTTCTACATGGTGGCCGCTTGGGGTGGATACGTCTTCATCACCAACATGATTCCTCTCCACGGACTGGTCTTGATCCTTATGGGCCGCTTTACCAGCCGTCTCTACGTCGCGTACTCGTCGTGGTATGTGATTGGCACGTTGTCCAGCATGCAGGTCCCCTTCGTCGGCTTCCAACCGGTGTCGACGAGCGAGCACATGGCCGCCCTAGGTCTGGCAGTTCCCCTTCTGCCTTTTTACCGTTCTAACCCTCCCTAAACAGGTGTTTTCGGTCTGCTGCAAATCGTTGCCTTTATCCAGCTGGTCCGGTCCCACGTCTCCTCGAAGCAGTTCAATGACTTGCTCTTCGTGGTCCTCGTCACCGCTGGTCTGTTCGGATTCGCTGCCTTCATCGGTCTCACGTACAAGGGCGCCATTGCTCCGTGGACTGGTCGTTTCTACTCGCTCTGGGATACCGGCTACGCCAAAAAGTACGTACCATTTTTTGACGATTGAGCAAAGGTACTTAATGGCGTTCTCCCAGACACATCCCCATCATCGCCTCCGTCTCAGAGCATCAACCCACCGCCTGGCCCTCGTTCTTTATGGATCTCCAATTCCTCATCTTCCTCTTCCCCGCCGGTGTCATTCTCTGCTTCCACCAGCTCCGCGACGAGCACGTCTTTGTGATCATCTACGCTGTAATGGCGAGCTACTTCGCCGGCGTCATGGTCCGACTCATGCTCACCCTGACCCCCGTGGTGTGTGTCGCATCCGCCGTCGCCTTTTCCACCCTCCTCGACACCTACGTCGACGCGGAGGAGCCCGAGGACGCAGCAGAGGCCGCCGCCGCCGCCGACTCTGCCACCCCGTCAGAGTCGGCGAAAAAGCCCAAGAAGGCCGCCGCCGCACCGGCGCCCGCAGCCTCGTCTGGCAGCGCCCTGAGCGATCTCGTCGCCGCGGCGGCGCCAAACAAGAAGAAGGGCATCTACGGGCTCGACACGCGCTTCGCCATCGTCGTCAACGCGCTCGGCATGCTCGCGTTCTTCGTCCTGCACTGCACCTGGGCGACAGCGACCGCGTACTCGTCGCCCTCGGTCGTGCTCGCGTCGCAGAACCCGGACGGGAGCCAGCACATCATCGACGACTTCCGCGAGGCGTATTACTGGCTGCGGCAGAACACGCCGGAGACGGCGGTCGTTATGAGCTGGTGGGACTATGGGTACCAGATCGCGGGGATGGCGGACCGCCCGACGCTCGTGGACAATAATACCTGGAATAACAGTACGTCGTCCCCTCGCTATGTTGTCCTCGTGTGTACCGGTGCTGATGGCTACTGACAGCGCACATCGCGACCGTCGGCAAAGCCATGTCGAGCAGCGAGGAGGTCGCGTACCCGATCCTGCGCAAGCACGACGTCGACTACGTACTCGTCATCTTCGGCGGCCTCCTCGGCTACTCGGGCGACGACATCAACAAGTTCCTCTGGATGGTGCGCATCGCGCAGGGCGTCTGGCCCGAGGAGATCCAGGAGCCCAACTACTTCACGCCGCAAGGCGAGTACCGCATCGACGAGAAGGCGTCGCCTGCGATGAAGAACTCGCTCATGTACAAGATGTCGTATTATCGGTGCGTTGTTGTGTTTGTGTCGACTGTGGGGAAGGGACGAAGCTGATGTGAATAACGCTTGCTGCGCGCAGGTTCTCGGAGCTCTTCGGCGGCGGTCCCTCCAACGATCGCGTCCGCAATCAGCAGGTCCCCAGAGTGGGCCCCACACTAGACTACCTCGGTGCGCCTCCCCCTCCCCCTCCCTCCCTCCCTTTCTTGGTCCTTCCTGCCTAACGCAGCATGACCATTTCTAGACGAGGCATACACGACCGAAAACTGGATCGTGCGGATTTATCAAGTCCGGAGCGAGGACCTCCTCGGGCGTGACCTCAAGAGCGCAAATGCGTTCGCGAAGGGCAAGAAGCGCAAGCGGACGAAGCCCGTGTCGCGGAGGAGGGCTATTGCGCTGTGAAGAAAAAATACTTACATGTAGTAGACAAAATCGATCCTGGAATCTACATATTTAACTCATATTGAAGGGTGCGGGAGGGTCATCTTGCTTCGCGTTGCGGGTTGTTGCGCGTTGCTGTAGATTCGAGACGCGACGAGACTATTGCGTTTACTTACTCACAACCAAGTTACATACAAAGCAAGGCGTCGAGCCAATATTATTAAAGGAGTGAAGTATATGCGAGGCCATACAGATTTTGGGCCACTCGGAAAAGAGAGTACAAGCTAAAAGTCACAGGATCAAGCACCCAAGAAATCGTACATACAACAGTGTTTCTCGTCGGCGCGCACTCAGTTCTCCTTCATCTCCTCGTCAATCGTGCCAAAGGCCATCCACGCGCCTGGGGGGTGGTAGGACTCGGTGCTGGGGGAGGAGGGGACGGGCGAGGCGGGGTTGGAGCCCTTGTAGAGGCCGGCGTCTGCGGGGGGCAGGGCTGGCACCTGGATCGCGAGACGGGAGAGGGGCGCCCGGGCGGGTGCGCATAGGGGCAGGGCCGGGAGGGGCGCGTTGGGGGGCGGGGGCGTGGGCGCGGACAGGAGTGCGACGGGGCGGCGGTTCGTTAGGGGTTTGCGGGTGCGAAGGCTGCAGGTTGGTAAGTGAAATGGCAGGAAGATTGTTACGAGACGACGTACCGCGCGCCGACGCTGCCACTGCGCATGCGGCCGAACATGCTCGTGTCCTCGCTCGCGACGTTGAGGCTGCTGCTGCGCGACCTGCCGGGGGACGCGGCGACGGCGGCGATGTGGGCGATGTGCCACGCGTTTCCTGCCGCGCGTGCGGGGGAACGGAGCTTCATGGCGCTGACGGGGGACGCGCCCGAGGTGATGCTGGAGCGGCGCTTGCGGGGCGGGGAGCGGGCGCGGGAGGACGTGATGTGGTACGGCGCGGCTGCGGCGAAGTATACCTGGTCTGCGGTGTGGTCCATGTCGTCGTCGCGCGGATGGGTGTGTGTGTACACCGAGGAGGCGTGCCCGTGTAGTCCCGACTCGTAGAAGGCGCTGTAGCTCGTGGACATCGTGTGGACGTGGAGGACGTGTACGTGGAAGGAGGAAAAGGAGGAGGGATGGTGGTGGTTCCGGTTGAAGAGGGGTTTTGTGGTATTTCAACCTGTTATGTAATCGCCTCGCCTTGTTCCTCGTCTCCGCCTTCACACGGACTGCTGCCACGGTCGTCTGTGGCGCGCTGACATTCCCTCTCTTTCTCGGCATAATTGCATTCATCTGCACGGTGCTCTGTCGCTCCCATCGCCGGTAGCACCGAAAATTCGACACTTTCGTGAGGAAAAGATGGCTTTCTCTATCGTCCAAAAGCCTCCGCGACAACACAGAATCTGCTAGGAACCCACCCAGCAACGATCGCTACTCGACCGACTCGACGTGTTCATTTATTGGGAGCTGTATGGCTGCTACGACCTTCAATTCGTGCGACAGCAGTCGACATCCTCCGTGACTTTGTTCCGACCCCTGGTCTTGGACTTATCGCTTTCGGCTTTGGTGAACGACGCCGACTGTTATTAGCCACGAACTCGACATCGGCCGTTCTGTGCTATCAAATATCTCGTTTCCGAGTCGTTCGCCCATCCAACCAGACATTTGAAACGCGTTCACAGGAGATTCATTCGACACCTGACATTGAAACGTACAGGAATTAGTAGCTGGTGAAGCAGCCTTGGTGTGCCACTGGGCTCATTCCCTGCTCTCCCCGACGTACTCTGCCGCCGTCGTCGTCAAGACGCGTCTTTGTCCTCTTGTGCAAAGAAACCATACTGAGTCTATATAATCACAGCAAGAACCAAAAACAAGATTTCCTGAACAGTCTCTGCGCTTTGAAGTTCTCTCGAGCCCCATGTATGGTCGACTTTCTTGCCCTTTGTTTGATCTGCCTAGTTGATCTTGGTGCTTGGACCCATTGTCTATTCTGCTTTGACTCTTTGTTAGACGACGCTTTGACCAGCAAAACTACTATAAGATCGCGATACGTCCTCTGCAGTCGCCACCCCAACATGCAATATCCCGGACTTTGGTTCGACGACGGCGACTTCGTCCTCCAAACTGCCTCCGCCTCGTTTTTGATCCACAAGCGCATTCTCCGCAAATCACCCGTCTTCAAACAAATATTGCAGTCCAACCACTTTGACCGCCACCCCGACCACAAGGATGCCGTGATGTGGACGGTCGAGGATCCCACCGAGGACCTCGCAGCGCTCCTGTACTGCCTGTACTCGTAAGCCCCATCCCTCCCTCCTCCCGCGACCCGTTTATCCAACTAAAAAATCGTTCCTAGCGCCATCGGCCCCTCCGCCGCCACCAACCCCCTCGGCCTCCTCCGCCTCTGCCAGAAATACGTCCTCCCCATCCTCGCTGCGGAGCTCATCGCCAAGTTCAAGCGCGCCTGGCCCACCTCCCTCGCCGCCTGGGACCAGCACGAAGCGCACATCCGCGCCCTCAGCATCGCGCACGCCGCCGCCCCACACGGCCAAATCGCAACTCGCTACCTCGACGACTGCCTCCCCGAGCCCGCCGCCGTCGTCGCCCTCGCGCGCGAATTCGTCCTCCCAGAGCTCCTCCCCTCATCGCTCTACGCCCTCTCGCTCCTCCGCCCCGCCGCCACCCACGCCGCCTTCCGCGCCCGGCTCACACCAGAGGTCAAAGACGCGCTCGCCGCCGGCGCGCGCTCCGCGCGCTGGGACCTCCTCACCGCGCCCGACCTGCTGCGGCTCGCAAAGGGGCAGGACCGCCTCCGCTCGCAGCGCACCCTCACCCACGCGCTGACAGTCGCCCCGCCGCAGCGCTCGCCGGCCTGCGCGGCTGGGTGCGCGAAGCTGCTGGCCGCGCTGCGCGAGCTCGGGGATCGCTCGCCCGACGTGCTCGGCGCGCTGACGTACCTGCGGCTGTACATCTGCGAGCCCGGGCAGGCAAAGCGGCTGGGGATCTGCGGGGGATGCGCGGAGGGCGTTTGTAAGACCATCGCGGCGCTGCGGCTGCAGATATGGCGCAGTCTGCCTGAGTGGTTTGACGTGCCTGGGGTGGTGATGACGGCGTAGAATGGATACACTTTTATTGTTGCTCGAGTCTAGATCAAGGACCATGTACATACTGTATTCCTCTTGTTTTTTTACACAAAAACACGAACGTCCAAGACGTCAAGGGAAATGATGTCTCACTTCCTACGAGCCCTGCGCGCCAGTTTGATATTGAGCCAGCGAAAACCGCGCGAATTGCCGTAGTTGCACCACAGAACGAGGATCGCGACGAGGGCCCAGAGGACTGCGACGACGGCGCGGGCCATGGCGCTGGAATTCCCGAAGCACAGAGCGGAAAATGCGGCCAGGAACCACAGCATTCTGTAAATTTATCAACGAATGCAGCGCAAGCTGGACAGGGTGTAGCGATACGCACGACCACAGGAGCATCCCATATGGCAACGCGTATGCGATGGCGAGCGCTTCCAGCCGGTGTTGGCGGATTAAGAATGCAAATGTCTGCCGGCTTGTTGTTCAGTCATTGGAGTACGACGAGGATTCAAGCTTACATGCGGCCCCCACTTGGACTGCCAATTGCCGTGCTGCGTGATGAGGAGCAACATACGGATGATAATGCCGCCGATACTCGTTAATATCGAAAGATAGCTCAGGATCTGGGTAGGTGAGCGGTTTGGTCCCGCGGCGGATTCGGCGTCGACGCTTTGGATGGCGAGGAACGCGACGTTGGCGGTGAGGACCACGGTTCCCTTGGATGAGTTCAATAGCGACTACAGACAGACTTGTTCTTGCACACACATAAAGCGTAAACTCCTGCCATTCACTCTCGAGCTGGCCGATGAACGTCGCCCACGTGGAGGGCGGCACCAGCCCGTGTGTATAGAGCATACGCAGGCCGAGGAGGTTCCAGTTCGGCGCGGAGAAGAGCGTGAAGTTGAGCAGTTCGAAGAGGACGGTCCGTTTCGGGGTGGTGTTGTAGACCCATTGGTCGATGTCGAGGCGCGCGCCGCGCTGGCCGTAGAAGTCGTACACACGTTGACGGACTAGGTTTGAGTGAGTTGCATTGAATGAGGCAGCGACGGCATTCGTACCGAATCTGTACATGAATCGACCTGGGCTGGGTATTTAGGACGAGGCACGGCGAGTGGCGTTAGAGTACGCACCGACATTTCGGCAGCTGGATTCGCTGAACCTGGTGTTTCCTATCGTTTCTGCGAACTCGTCAATAGTATGCTATCGCGAGGCCGTGTGTAACTCACTGGTGAGGCTATCAGTGAGGTGTAGTATACGGTCCAACTCCTCAAGTTTCCAGGTCACGATTGACGTCGTGGAGGTAATAACATCTGTGGAGAGTATTGAGAGAAACGACCTCGACTAGAATGACAGGCTCGGACCACCCAGCGCATATAACACCATGTCGCGGAGCTCCTCGATTATTTCGTGCGTAACCTCCAAGGCTCGTGGAAAGAGCTCACAGTGGTACCTTTAATCACGATGAACAGCAAGCATACAGGCACAAGGCGGCGCACCAGTATTGCGCCTCGAGTTCAAGTTCTGGGCGGACGTGGTCAGATTTATTTGCACAACAAAGAGCGGATCTGCATACGGATATGTGAAGGACTTGCCATCCCATTGACGTCCGCCGTAATTGGAAATATATCTGACGCGGCCTCGTCCAACCAAAACACGGTTCGGCCTCGGTGATCCGCGAAATAGTACAGACACTCGCGGTGCTTGTCTGGCCGGACGCGCTCCTCCAGAACGAGATCGGCGCCAAACGGCAACTGGATGTCATGGGTGAGGAGAAAGTCCTTGAGGAGGCGCGCATTGGCGTCGATGAACTTGAATGTCTCATTGTCAAGAAGGTACGCGTCAGTAAATACGCGCTGAGAGGATTCCGATCAGCATCGTGAGCAAGCTTTTCTTGATATCGCAGACATACCTCTTTCTCGTTGAAAAAATACAGAGCGCCTTCTGGGTGTACACAAACGGTCCATCCCGGTGGTGGTGGCGCCCTGTTGAAGCGTAATGAGAGTGAGTCGAAGGGAGGCATGAGGTTATCTCACGACTGTAGAGAGATTGAAAGCGGGGGTATCGTCCATCGGGATGGCTCATCAGGACTAGCATGATATAAGAAGGAATTTATTCGGATAGATATACATTTATACTCACACGGAAGCCTCGCGATCGTATCTCTGCACGCTCTCAGGTGTCCCAGGAGAAAGGTGTGGGTGAGCTTTGCTGAGAAGAGGTGTCCTTGACACCGTTTTACGCTCATAATCGTTCACATGGGGAGGTTGAATCGACTCCGGAGTGGGCAGATAATCGAGGCTGGTGGGCAGGTCGTGGTCTGACCAGCGGTAATTCGGGTCTGACTCCCGAACCACACGTGGCGCAGAAAAATCCGGGGTAGAGCGAGAGGCTCTGGGGTCGGATTGTCGCAATGGATGCTCGTGGAAGAGGGGGATGAGACTGGCTGAATCCAGGCGTTCGTTGTTGCCGGAGATAGCGAGGCGATATTCACCACCGTGGCCAGAGGAGGTGTCAGTGGCAAAGGCTCCGTTGGAGGTGGGTAGCTGATCGCTTTGGGCCGGACCAGGAACATCCTTCCTGGTCGATAGGCGGTGCTGGGCAGTTCGGGAGACAGCGGAGAGGATGAGAAGCAGTCGTCGGCCTAAGATCTGGGCTGCATTCAGGCGAAATTTCCGCAGGACAGTCCAAAGCCATCGAACAGTGCCCGCAAAGGATGCAATGGGTCGGGGAGGAGGGCCTATAGACGAATCCTGCTGCTCCATAGAGTACCAGATCGTAGTGCGCTCGTTCGTCAGCGTGGCGATTTTTTAGAAGTCGAGACTCAATAAAATGACCAGAAAATGATCCGAATATTATTTTAAAATATTTCCCACCGCTGGAATTGTGCTTGCAAGAGCATTACTGACCACATTCGAGGAGGGTCGGTATATGGCAAACTCGGTTCAAGTCGATTGAAACTTGAACCGGGGTAAAGGCGAATGAAGCAGGAAGTTGATGTTTAGGTCGAGAAGTGTGGGCCGTGGATGAGGCTGGTTAAGGCCGGGCGTAAGTTGCTGGAGGGGGGAAGGCACATCGAAAGGACACAGAACAGGGAACATCGCAGGGAACATCGCAGTAAGGGAGAGAGGTACTGGGAGTGCCAAAGTGACCGGACCAAGTGAAGACTCAAATATAGAACTGTCTTATCCAGTACGCAAGCTGAGTCGGCTTATATCGGCCGTCTAGCTCAGTTGGTTAGAGCGTCGTGCTAATATTGCTTATGTAATAATTACGCGAAGGTCTTGGGTTCGACCCCCACGATGGCCATTAATCTTTTTGTTTTCGCCCCTATTTCTTGTTGTGCCGGCCTTCTTTTCCTCTTTGCAAGGACCTTGGTCTGCTCGTGAGCCCTCAACCATGCACCCAGTCGCCTTCCTCTATCCACTTTCCTTCTTAAGAAAGGGTGTGAGCCTCAATTTTACGTTGCTTGAATCCGTCAAGAAACTATGCGACTGTCCTGGCAGTGTCCGTGGCCCGAATAAAGACACTCTACGCTAGGTATACACAAGGGAACCCAAAATTAAGGAAGGGAAGTCTGCCAAGGTCTGTGCATAGAGGGTTCATTACGGCGTATTGGATGTCGCAAAAGGTCGTCAACCTGCTCCTCGGGAACCTCCTCGAGACCGGAACCCACAACCGCAGCAGCAGTATAGGGATCGTAATAGTGTGATTCCTCCTGGTAGTACTCCCAGTCGTCTGAATTTTGGCGGAGCAGGTGGCGGACGGAGGGTGACCGGCGGGGGGTAGATGGGGAGAGGGAGTTGTGGCGATCGCGGGTTGAGGAGGGAGGGCGGGATGTATTGTGACGCGTGGAGAGCGTTAAGCGCCGGAGGGAGGGGGATGCTTGCTGCTGGGATAGGTGGGTTTGGGAGGATGCGGGGCTTGAGCCAAATCTCGATGAGAGGCGGAGCGCCTGTTTCGTTTTTGTTCAGCACGCGCGTTGTTGTCAGAAGGACGACCCGACCGACCTTTAACGAGAAGGGCCGATAGCGCGACATGAACGAGCCGGCGTCCGCGACCAGCGTAGACGCAGTGAGGTGGGACTCCATCGTCGTCGCCCGGTTGATCCGCTGTGCCTCGAAGTCGTCGTCGGCGTCGGCTTGAAAGTATTCCTTCGTCCGCCCCGGTCGTGGCTGAGGCGGAGTGTAGGGCATTGGCGTGATGGTGCCATTCGGAAGCGATCCGACGTCGAATTGGGATTGGACGCTGTACCCGCGCTGGAGGCGGAACCAAAGTGTTTTGTTCCTTTGCAAAAGAAACTGCGTGAGGGAGGTACCTCAGTGATTGTGAGAGTTACAGAAGGAAACGGATACCCACCACAACAGCGAGGATGAGGAAGACAAAGAGGAGCGCGGTGAACGTGATGGCAACGATTACACCGGCCCTAGGAGACGGTTAGCCTGCAGGAGCGGAGAATGAAAGCGAGACTCACGAGAGGCGTTTATGAGTAGAAAGGTTCGGATCTGGCGGGATGACGGGAGATGATGGATTGGGCGAGCTGAAGGCACAGAATTAGTTCTTTTCAATTCGCTGACGAACGAGGTGCGTACTTGGCAGTCAGCTTATGTACGACCGCATAGTCGATTTGGAAGAGCCCCGGCGCTTCGTTCATCAGTGTTATAGTGTGGTTACCCGGCCCAAAACCCTCGCCGAAATACAGCACGACTTGCGAGGAAAACATGGAGCGGCGAGAGCTGAACTCTGCCGGCGTCGACTGGTCGGGGCGCCGGACGCTGTATGATCGTGAATGGTTGGGTCCGGTGGTACCATATATAGTCACGGCGTCGCCTGTTGTCAGCCGGTGAGATGTGGAACTGACAGCTGAGAGTCGAGTGTACCCTACGCGATGCGTCAGATGAGTGCGGCGGAGTGTGTATGTAGTACGCACGTAGAATGTATAATTCACGGAGGCGCCCTCATGAGAAGTGGAGCTGCGGAATTGATAAGACTTGGGCCCTTGCTTGAAAGATACTCCCAAACGCACTGTCCAGTTTGCTCGTTGAACATCGTGATATTTAACGGACTCTTATCCCACCCTTTCGCCCATGTCCAAGTTGAGTCCGTGTCGTCAACTGGTTCGGATTTCAGTGCTTTGCCGGTGTCGTCTGGCCCGCCAACACCGCAAGACCACGTTATCTAGAAGAATGCTGGGTGAGCTCAGGAGACGAGAGAGAGATTCGCTGTAACACACTGAATCAATGTCCAGACTATTCCCTCCGTCGTTGACAATAAAGAGATCGTGCGGGCCTTGCTCAAGATCCTCGCGGCTGAACAAGGCATTCTCGAACGACACGAACTTCGACGAATAGCCGTTATAATGGTACTCTTGGCCATCCAGGTTGATGGTGTAGTTCCCGGTGTAGTTGGACCTCGCCCCATTCACCGTTATTCGGGTGCCCTGAAAGTGGACGACCGCGGAAGCGTTCGGGTGATAGGTTTCGGTGTAGCCATAGCCAAAAGCCCTGCGTACACAACTACTGAGTTCCGCTTTACTTTTGAGCGGAGACGGACTTACTGCTTTGAGGGATCCGAGGTTTGCGTCCAATTGCCGTCGTAGCGAATCAGCGGACTAGCGTCGTCGATCGTGACATTGAGCATCGCCATCTCGCGAGACGAACGCCGGGCGGGTTAGAAGGAGAGCGCGGGAGGCCGATGTGGGGTGAAAGGAGAGTAGAGCTGCAGGACCGCCAGGGCCTTGGATAGGCTGAGTGTCGCTCGCAAGTACGGCTTTGCAGCAAGCCGGAGTTACAGCAGTTGTCAGATGTATCATGCCTGCTAGCCTGATAATAGATATGAATGCAGTGTCGACAATCTATGGGGTGAGATCCTAGGACTCCCGGTGGCGTCTTGAGAGATGGGAAGTTGACGCGTATTTTTGGTCGAGGGAAAGCACCTGTCGGCCTCGGATGGTCGCCCGTGCATTGGACGTTGGACGTTGAAAGACGCCGCGCGCTCGTCGACCTTCGGCCCACGGAAAAGTCACAGGAGACAAAAATCTTGAGAAAATGCCTGACCCCGACTCCATCATTCGCAAGTCATCTTTTTTGGCTTTTGACGCGATCCTATCCACATTGTGAAACGGTTTCATTCAATTTTGCATCGTGATAGCGAGTCGACAGCGGGGGGAGATGAGCTTGAGCCCAGCACGGTCCGAGGAGGCATCCACTCGCAGACGACCCAAAAACCAAAAGCGGGATTATTGCTGCGAACATTATCGCACGCACGCGGCCGTAGGATACGGTGGAAATCGCAACGACCGCGATTAGAAGCAAGGAAGGCTAGCGGTTTGAAGGGAAGAACGGATGTAATGCGGTTCATTCGAGGTGGATGGTAACAGTCAGAAACCGGTGCGGGCTTTCATCACTGTTCCGAACAGCATTCATTCAACAGCAGGCGCTTTGTTTCTCCCCGCTTTGTCCCCGCTGGTAATACAAGGCCTGCCTTTATCCTTCTGCAAGAAAACCAACCCTGCCTTGATTGCTCCGAAGAGTACTTGTTCTCTCTTCCATGCGTCCCGCCCGGCACATCGAAGTGATGTGTCTCGGTCGTTGGACCTGACGACCATTGAACACCTTCTGAGGCCGCCATTGTGCGACTAATAACAACGAATCCCGAGTCAAGCCGCCTCAGAAAGACGGATCAGGTTCGAATTCACGGAACCTCCAAGATCTTGAATTTCCTCTCTCTGAGTCCCTCTCCCTCAGGTCTCAGGCTCAGGCTCCTCCCTTTCCTAGATCTCGTCTGGTGCACCCAACAGATACACTACTGTCTCCGACTCAAGTGGTGTCCCGCATTAATTATCACGTCAAGTTGAATGGATTCCCAACTTTGTTCACGGAGTCATCGCAACATCCAGCGCTTCTTCCATCCATCTACATAATGACGACGCTGGACTCAATCTCCATCATATACACTCGGAATCTCCTTGGCCGGCGGACGAAGTACGATATAACATCCTGTCATCAACTTGAAGTGAGGCGGCAGATCGTCTCGTTCCGAGTGCTGATACCTCCTCTACGGATCAAGGCTGCAGAGTTCGAACGGAGATAGGATGTTTTTTTAATCCAGGCGATGGCAGCTTGGAATGGGAGAGCTGAACATCATATCCCGAGCATGCCTTCCAGTTGATGCGCCCAATACCGACGCGCCGGATGCCTTCCTGTGCCGTTAGGGCGACTGCTTCTAGACGCGAGAGGAGAGGAAGTCTGCTCTTTCGACATGCGCGTGTCCCTCACCTCACCGTTCGAGGTACCTCGAGGCGCCACAAGCTACATAATATCGATCCCAATTCGGGAAATGGCCCTCCTTCGAATTCCTCGTCGAAACTAGACAGCACCTCCCTTCCTTCCTTTCTTTATCCCCACGGTCCTCCTCCTCCTCTCTCCCGCGATTGCCAGTGCAAAGTATGCCCGATCACCGTCGTCGTCAGACTGGCCATGGTGTGTATATTAAGCCACTGGCGCCACGACTTTGATACGTACTGAAAGAGGAAAAAAAAATTAGACTCGGTGCGAAGCTCGGGCGGGAAAACGGACGACGAACCCTTCGCGGGAGAGAGAACGAGGGTCGGTGCCATGTTCCAGTCTTGATTTCTAGTCTAATTCACAGATATGTAGGCGGGATCGGAATCCAGTCTGCGCAAAGCGGCTTCGTCGAGGTTTACAGAGCGTGGTCAGTGCTCAATTCCAGCTCCCTCTTCTGGTGCGCAATCATTATTGACTGGTTCTTGGATTAGTTACGTCGGTGAGGGAAGAACGCTCGGTGCCATCGAGTCCGAGTCGCAGCCTGAGGGCGTCCACGGAACCTTTAAAGCCTGGTATGTCCAACGTTCCGCTTTTTGCGACAGTTTGATCATATCTAGCTGTAGCCTCGTCGCCGAGTCTGAGCAGGAGGGCATCGTCTCGGACCCTGGTGGAGCATTCGAAGGCCGGTATGTCTTCATTTTCTCCAAGTTTTGCAGATTGAGGATACGGATGCGTGGCTCGGCAGCGACGGAAGAACGCCCTGGGTCGGAAGGTGGACGGCGGGTCAGTGTCGGGCGCGGTTTATTGTCCTGGTCCATGCTGACTGCCCTTTCTTCAGGTCATCCAGTCCAAGCGATCTGAGCCGAATCTGAGAAGCCGGGCGGAGGTCAGGAGCCAAAGTGTGGTACGTGTTTATCGTCATGTCGCCCATTATCTCCACTCACGAAAGCGATGTGTAGGTCGTCGATCCTGGACACCACAACAGCAGTGTAATAAACATCCACCAGAAAATATCCTCGACACGCACACGCGACGACCGCATCGCCCGAGAAATGCGCGAACTGGAACTGGAACGCATCGAGCTCGAGCGGGAGCAGGTTAACTTCTACGAACGAAAGCTGCGCCTCGAGCGGAAGCAGCTTAAGCTTGAGCGCGAGCAGTTAAAGGGGGAGAGGGAGAATGCGAGGGTAGCCAAACTCATCGAGTTGATGGAGTTGAAGCAGAGGGTTCGGTCGCGGTGGGATATGAAGAAGATTGAGGAGGTGATTGAGAGTTTACTTTGAGGCGCAACTTTGAGGCGTATATCTTGTTCTGTGAACCCTTCTTGCAAAAATTAATATCCTTGTGAGTGACATATGCCGCGGCCAAAGCCAATTGAAACTCCGCAGTTTACGTATCGTGGTGCGAGCTCTATATGTACCCCATCGTTCGGTCATTCCACCATCATCCTCGCCGTCTTTGCTGAGTCCTGCAGCCAGTCGATGGGCGCTGTATTCTCGTCTATCAGGGAGTGAACGCGGGAATCGCAGTATACACGCACGAGCCTCGCGGTTTCACGAATCACCCGAGTCCCCGAGTGATTCCGTTTCTGTACTTCTCTCGCCACCACAACCTCAAGGGTATGTTCTCGTGGGCATTGGGCATTGAGAATTCAAGTCAATAACGCGTCGCTTTAAGGAAACGACCACCACCATGTCTACGACCGTAACACGCCGACTTTCCGCAAGACGCGGTTCAACCACCGCCCCGGATCCCTACGCAAAGAATGCCCACCTCAATCGCGAGTCCTCCAGCATCCTCACCATCGTCCGCGTCTCCTCCCCGCCATCCACGACGCCCTCCACACCCGCGCTAGAGACGCCTCCTTCACCCCGTCGCACTACCCACAGACGCATCGGTAGCAATCCAAACACCCCACTGCAATCTCCAGCCTCCCCCGAACCACCATCTGGACGCCTCAGTTTCGCCTTTTCGTCATTTGGGGGCCAGCCAGGGTCGAGTGGGGGTGCAACGAGCCGTCCACGCCCCGCATCGCCCCATCATGCAAATTCTGCGTCTTCCTTTTCAAAACCACGCTTGTCCCCGGAGCAGCTGCTCGAAGTCGCTAAACAGGCCACGAATCCGCGCTACGTGCCCTCCCCTGCCGTTACCCCGTCTACACACTCGCCTGTCATCCACCCGCGGGCCCACTCCCCCTCGCAAGGGCAGAACCCCTCTCAGACAGTCGCACCCGCGACGTTCACACCCCTCCCGCCGGACGTGTATCTCCCCTTCCTCGACCGCCCCGCCGAAGTGTCCGCTCTCCTCGCCTCCCCGCCCTCCTCCAAGCTCTTCGCCCTCCTCGCCCAGACCTTCCCGAAGAAAAGCAACTCACGCGACGACGACGCGCTCCCGCACGACACCGCCGACTGGACCTTCGCCCACCTCGCGCACTGGCTCACGCAGACCACGCGCGAAGAGGCATCGGACGCGTTTTGGGTGCAGACCGCGCGGCGCTGCATCCTGCTGCACAGCGAGCTCATCTGGGAGCGCCTCAAGGGCGCGTTGGGCGTCCCGCCGGAGCTCGACGTCGAGTTTACCGAGGCGGAGTACCATGATGTGTTTGAGAGCGACGAGGAGAGCACGGACGAGGATGCGCCGGCGTTCGCGTCATTGCCGAGCACGGTCGAGCCTGCTGCGGTCCTGAGCCGCACCTCTTCCTCGACGCCGACGATCGTCACGGAGGTCCCTACGCCCGTGCACGATGAGTACTTTACGTTCTCGCCGAACGAGCTGGCGCCGACTGAGATATTCATCGAGCCCGTGCTCGCCTCCGACGTCCTCCACAGCCCCAACCCGCCCCCGCTCTCGCTCCCCGCCTCGCTCTCCGGCGACGCGTCCAGCTTAGGTGACATCGGCGAGGAGGAGGAGGAGGAAGACGCGGATGACCCTGCAGCAGCAGCCGGGGCGCCTCCGGAGGCCGCAGTGGAGGCACAACAAGTGCACGGCCTGCGCATCAGCACGCCCGCCACGCCGCTCCTCCTCTCCCAGCCGTCCCCCGGCCTCATCCGTTCCGCCGCGACCGGCGCGCCCATGCGCTCCCCCTCGTTCTCCGCGCGCGACCGTGACACCCACTCGCCTACCTTCCACACCAGCTTCCGTTCCAGCTCCTCCAGCTCCAGCTCGGGAAGTCTGCGCCTCGAGCGCTCGGCGTCGTTTGGGAGCGTGCGGTCGCTGCATTCCGACGGTGGGTACGACCCCGTGGCGGACCGGGCGCCAGGGAACCCGATCTTCCCGAGTAATTTTGCGAGGCTGGCGGTTGGGCCGACGTTGGCTGCGAAGTGAGCCATTGCTCATCCTTTTTATTAAAATGATGCTAACTAAACAAACCAGTAACCCGGCCCTTCGCTCGCCCACGCTCCCGCCGCAGTCGCGGTTCAGCATCGGGAGGCGCGCGTCGTCGACGCGGGATCGGGGGAATCGATTCCTCCGGCGTGAGGAGGGGCAGGAGCGCGAGTACGCGCCGACGTTTGCGAGCAGCAGCAGTGCGGGGAGTGTGAGGGGGGATGCCTGATAAGCGGAGCGAGTCTGCATCAGCGGGGACGAAGAGACGAACATTAAAATAAGCGACGGCGAAGGAAAGCAGAGCAGAGAAGTGTAACTCATATATGTATTGGTTGGTCGGGTTTAAGACGGGGAGGGCAGGTTATGTATTGCTGGGATTCGGTTCCTTGTAGAATAAATACTTAGGATGGTTGTTTTTTTGGGACTATATGTACTGCTGCTGCTTTGGGTCCATGCGCTGATACACGCACGACCTTGAATTTATATTGCGCTGGGCTTGTAAAATGCATTTGTATCGACCCGACGAGATGAAGCTGCTTAATCGCTACCTTCATCCTCCCACCCGGAATCCCCATCGTCCGCCTCGGCCTCGCCAATCACATCCGCGGCAGCCCCTCCGACTCCGCCCCACTCCTCCTCCTCCTCTTCTTCCTCATCATCATCATCGTCACTCTCCTCATGCTTGCGCTTTCCTCCAAGCGCACCCCCCTCCACTTCCCCGTCCGCTAGCGTGACGCACGTCAACCGCGTCCCCTTCGAGTCGTAGGTCGCCACGGGCAGGATCTCCAGTACCTTCGTCCCAGTCTTCGTTTCAGAGGCCGCGGGCAGGGCGGCGAGGTCGTAGATGTGGATCTTGCCGTCCGAGGAGGCGGTGCAGACGACTGTGGTAGAGGGACCGTGTGCGGCGTGCGCGGCGGGGGGGAGCGCGATACGGAGGGTTTCAATGGCTTTAACGCTGCGTGGTGGCGTCGTTAGTCGTTCGTCGAGAGGAGGGAAGGAAGCCACTGACCGATTCTCGTGCCCCGTCATCTCAGCGACGATGCGCGGCGGCGTTTCGGGGTCCGTCGACAACTCGTAGATGGAGAGCTTCTTGTCCTCGGCGCCGGCGAGAAGGACCTCACCGGGCCCGTTGACGCGTTTGCAGAATTTGACGTCTTGGAGGCGGGAGGGGTGGTTTATAGTGTGGAGGAGGTTCATGTCCTGCGAAAGAAATTTTATTAGATTTGGGTTGACAAGAAAAACGGGCAGCGTACGGTAGTGTAAACGTCTATTGTCGAGGCGACCTGGACTACGAATAGGGAGCCATCGGAGGACCACCGGACGAGTTCAGCCTCTGCAGTTTCTTGTTAAGGCAGCAGACATTAGAATGAAACGAGATCATTGACCTTTGCCGAGTTTCGTGCTCGCACATCCCTTGCCTCGCATTAAATCCCACATCCGCAGCGTGCGGTCTTTGCCGACACTCAGGGCGACTTTCCCGGACGGATGTACCGCGACACAGTTGACCCGCCCCTTGTGCCCGCGCAGTGCCCGCAGAACAGCCCAGTCCCGCGCGCGGAATAGACATAGCGTGCCATCTTCAGAGGCGGAGAGTAAATGCGAGCGGGAGGGAAAACACAAGTGCGTTATTGAGCCTTGTAATGCAATACACAGTTAGCTAATGAGCCTTCATCCCAAGTCGAGGGACGGACCCTCATGATGCATCAGGCCGCCGATTTCCTTCCGCCGCCGCAGGTCCCATACTTTCACGATCTCGTCCGCGCTTCCGGTCGCGAGCCATTTGCCGCCGTGTGGAGAGGCCGCGACGGCTTTTATGCACGAGACGTGCGCGGGGAAGATGAAGAGGGGTTTTAGATGGAAGGAGAGCGCGGAGGTGTCCGCATCGAAGGAGAGGGTGCCTTCCAGCCCATAGAGCAGTTTTTCGTACGACCCAGCTACGACTTTGAAGGTCGACGGGAGGGGCGTGTCTTTCTCGATCTTGGACTTTCGTTTCCGGGGTGGCGCCGCGGGAGTAGCCTTTTCCTTGCCTTTTAAACTGGGTTTCGCGGGTTTCGGAGTAGGTTGCGCCCTTTTTTGCTGGGGAACGGGGGAGCCTTTTACTCGGCTGGCAGAGAGTTTGGGGGGCTCGACCCTTGCTTTTTTTGCTGGCCGTTCCGGGGCTTTCATTGCGGACTTGGCCATTATACCGATGGAGGAAAAAAGTAAGCTTAAGCGCGTTGAAGGGTGTTGGGATTCAACAAGAGCAAAGTCGTCAAAGCGAGCTTTCCCTGAACCGCGTTGGAATGCGCGTCAGCTTGACGCGTCTCTGGGCCCAGCGCGCGTCCGTCTCGAGAAATTATATTCAAGAAACAGATTCCACCATTAATGCCTTCGTTTCCTTCTCCGACCCCCCAAACTCTGGCCCGAATGACTTGCCTTTGCACGGCGTCGCTATCGGTGTCAAGGACATAATTTGCACTTCGGACATGAAAACCACTAGCTCTTCTGCAATGCTCAAAGGTTCGAGCCCTTGCCGAACAATTTTTAAACTGCTAATTCAGAACAGATTTCACCTCGCCGTTTGATGCCACTGCGGTGACCTTGCTTCGAGAGGCTGGAGCAGATATTGTCGGGAAACTGAACTGCGACGAGTTTGGGATGGGGTAGGTCATTGTCTGCCTCCTTGCACCGCCAGCTGAGAACGCAGGTCGCTGAACGTCCACTCAGTGCATGGGCCGGTTGTCAACCCTTTCCAGGCTGCATCTTCGACCGTTCCCTGGCATAATCGGGAGCAGCGGTCCGCCGGTGGGAGCTCTGGGGGGAGTGCTGCCGCCGTTGCGGCGAAGATGTGTAACGCGTGAGCAGACTTGAATATGTCGCTATTGTGAAGTTACCGACATGTTTCCATTAGCGCCCTATCAACAGACACAGGTGGTTCAACCCGTTTGCCTGCCTCTTATTGTGGTGTCGTTGGTCTCAAGCCATCCTATGGGCTGATAAGCAGGTATTCCTCTTCCGCACTTGCTCTAAAATGCATGCTAAATGTCTGACAGATGGGGTGTTGTATCCTTTGCAGATAGCCTTGACTGCGTCGGCGTCATGGCGCGCGATGTATCCACCACCCGAAATGTCTTTGGTCAGTCTGCGTGTCGTGATGTGGCGCGGAGGATTAACAGAATTGTACAGACAGCTTAAACGTGTATGACGCGAAGGATCCTACATCTGCATCCCCAGACGCCAGACAAGGGGCGTCGACGGCCAGCGCTCGAGCATGGCCGACTTCGTCTCTCGTCGACTTGCGTGTTGGCATCCCGCATGAATATTTCCCGTCAGAACTATCCGACGAAGTGCTGACGCCGGTGCGGGCCGCTATTGAGCGCCTCAGATCTCAAGGAGCGACTATAGTCCCTGTTTCACTGCCCTCTACGCCCTATGCCCTCAGTGCATACTACGTGATTTCCAGCGCAGAAGCCAGCAGCAATATGGCACGATACGACGGGGTTCAATACGGTAAAACTTCTCCATCCTCTTGCATTAAAAACTAATGCTCCTTGGCTCTCCAGGACTGCACGTTCCATTACCCCCGGGTACCAACCTCACCAACACGGCGAGCATGTACGCACGCACACGCTCCGTCGGCTTTGGCGCTGAAGTGCAGAAGCGTATTCTCCTCGGGACATATGCTCTAACAGCGGAGTGAATACGCCCAGACAACGTTATCCGTTCGGACACTGACTCCTTGATACAGTGCTTTCGACAACTACTTCCTACAAGCACAGCGAATCCGCCAGCTCGTCCGCAACGACTTTAACCGAGTGTTCCGCGTCTCAGACATCCTATCATCCAATCCCGCAGACACATTCAATACCGAGGGTGTGGATGTGTTGATTCACCCTTCGGCCATACGCACTGCTCCTCTTCTTGGTGCTGAAGATGCCGACGGTCTGCAGACGTATGTGCAGGATGTCCTCACTGTGCCCGCCTCGCTGGCAGGGCTGCCCGCGCTCAGCGTACCACTTCCAACTAAAGGCGAGGAATGGCCTGTGGGCGTCAGCGTCGTCGGTCAATGGGGTTGTGACGATGCAGTCCTCCGCGTTGGGCAGTTCTTGGAATCTTGAATAAAATTGTAAATTGGCATCGCAAAAAAAACTGAAGCCAATGCCCTTGGGACTACACCTACCTTTCGATACGTTTCTCGCAAGTCCTGCACCAGTTGACCGTGACGCGACGCGAAAACAGACGTCAACAACACACGTTGAGTCACATTGTGACAACTCGCGTCTCTCTCTTCCTCAAACCACCAACATCATCAGTCTCTGCTCTATAAACACCTCTACAACATCATGTTCGGACGCGGAAAACTGTCCAATCTCGAGGTCTCCCTAATGATGGCAGATCTCAAAAACCCAAACTCTACGACGCGCTCGTGCACGCAGTGTCAACGCGAGGTGCCCAAGACGCAGAAGTTGTTGACCTGCGACAGGTCGGTAGTCTCTCCCCACGGACTGGCCACTCGTAACCTCGTTTTACAGGTGTAGGGAGTCGAAGAAACAGCAGAAGCTGAGGAAGAAGGAGCGCGACATAGCCATTGCGGAGGGGCGCGGTGCGGGCGCGAACGAGGGATTCTCGAGCGCGCCGCTGCAGGCTGTGATCGCGAAGCAGGAGCAAGAGACGGCTGCGAAGCGGGCGGCGCGCAAACCCAAGGACAGCTCCACGGAGGTCGCGAAACCTACTGTCGGCGCGTCCAGCTCGCGAAATGGTATGGGCATGGTGATGCAGGCAATCCTGAACGAGCACGAGAGGGAAGGGCGCGCCTCGAAGCCTCTCCCGAAGAAGCGGGCGACGAAGAAAAAGGCGGACGCGCTCAGCGGTGACCTGAACGAGCTCAGCGCGCTCCTCTTGTTCGACATCATCACCAATGGAGCATTCAGCTCCGGGTCCGTGGCGGGCACCAAGCGGAAGCGTGAAGAGGTCGAGGAGTACGAACCCAACCTTCCGGGGACGGTGTACGACGCAGAAACGGCGAAGAAACGGCGGCGCGGCGACATGCCCATGCCTCGGCTGGAACCCATTCCCGGCACTAGGGTACGACGCGTCTCTCTCGCGCATTTCGAATCTCGCTGACATACTACAGGCTGCGATTTCCGCCCAAAAAACGGCGGTCAAGCCCGTTGCATCGTCGTCGAAGACCTCGACGGCGGCCAAGTCCAAGTCCAAACCCCTTCCTCTGCGCAAGGAGACGTCCAATATTCCTCCTGCTCCCAAAGTCAGTGTCGGGGCGAAGCGGCAAAAGGTCCAGGGCAGCCTCGCCGGTTGGGTTACGGCGACTCCCAAGTCCACCGCTTAACCAGGTCTTGCTTGCATCGACAACACCTATCTTAAACTTCGTATATGGCTATAGTACAACGCAGATGTACTTTGAATAAAACTCGGATACCTAATTGATACAATTTGTACAGTTCCATACCCTCTTCCCCTTAGAACAATGCGGCTCCGAGCTTCTGAAGGAACGTCTCCGGAGGCTCTGGTGGGCATTCCGTCTCCTCGACCGTCGGGATACCCTGAATACAGCCCGCGTCAGATACGCACTCCCACATACGGCAAACGAGGGCACGCACGGTAACAAAGTCCATCTCCAACGGCTTCCAGACTTTGGTGCGGTACACAATCTTATATCCAAAGTACAGGGCGGCGAAAATCGGGATGTTGATATCTGGTAGTCGTTATTGGAGCGTCGGAACTGTACGAGACGACCTACATGCAGTCATGAACAGGGAGGCATCGAACTTGAAGAACACTGCGTAGCCATTCATGAGAACGAAGATCGAAGTCCAACCGATGCCCCTAATGGTGAATCATTGACTGAGCAAGCGTGGAGATGGACAAGAGTGGACAGCGAACCAGTATGCCAGGTATGGTCTTGAAAGTCGAGCATAAGCACTCCGACTCCAGGGACGCAAAGCCACTTACTGTAAAGGGTTGTTGTAAACATTCTTCTTTAAATCATAACCCTGAGCGGTCATTCCACGGTCTGCGGTCATGAGCAGGAATCGGGACATCTAGCCGAATAGACACGTACGGAAGAAAACATAGGTCAGACTGATCGAGAACCAGCCAATGAAGCCTCCGGTGGTGACGACGTTAACAAACCAATTGAATACCTTTTCCAGTGGTGAGGATCGCGGCAGTGAAGTAGATCGACAACGTACAGTTTCCACCCCGGCAGAAACGGTCATGAAAGACATCAGAGCAAACACCGACTGTGGGATTTAATTTGAGTTCGGCTACTTTGATTCACGCAGTGAAACAAACCGAGGCGAGAACGGACGCAATGGGTAACCCGTTCTTCGTGGTGTGAGCAAGGAATTTGGGAGCTTGCCCTCGGATGGAAAGACCGTATAGAACACGGGAGCTGCAGAACAACAGGCTGCTTCCGGCGGAGAGGGCGCTGGCGAAGATACCGGCATTGACGATGTGGGGGAATGCTGAGCGGGAATAAACGGCGAGGATGATGTTCAGGAGGAGGAAGGGTACCTCTAGTGCCCGCGCTTTTCATGGCGATGACGAATGGGGACTGAGCGGCCGTGCCAACCTCTGTCGTATACGAGTCAGCGAAATACAAGAGATCATGGCAGTGCATACTGGAGAGGAGTTGCGGGTTGTCGTATGAAACGAGCATTCCGACCATGAGGATTCCGAGCATGTAGAATATCACAATGCGGTAGAACACCCTGCGGACCGCTTTCGCGATATTGCGCCGGGGACTGGAAGAAAAAGGTCAATTGCGTTGAAAGATAAAGCGCAAGCGACGTACTTTTCCGTCTCCGACGCCGCGATACAGACCAGTTCCATGCCCTGGAACGAGAACGCGGCCTGGATGATGACGTTGAAGATGGCCAGGAAACGGTCGGCGCCGATATTCTCCACCAGGTGTGCGCGGTTGACGGCTCCGGGGTTTACCCAGAACTGGCAGCGCATGAGCGCATGCATAAAACGGATCGACAGTGCACACACCTTGAACCCTATACGTTCATGACTCGGCCCTCCTCCAAGATCGATGATGAGACCCGCGAAGAGGATGATGATAATGAGAATGACTGGGATGGATATGCGTGAGGATTCTCATATTCAAACGGTCCAGCGACGAACGTTTAATGACGGAGAAAACAAACTCGGCTGAAACCTCAGGTCAGTAGCACGACTTTGGGTTATGGCTGGAAACACACTTTCTCCGAAGTACCTGAAGGTATCGTGTAAGCAGTGAGATCAAGCAGGCCCAATGAATACTTGCCGGACGCCGAAAATGTTGATAGAGCAGACGAGGATGGTGATGATCTGTTCGGGTTGAGCGTGATTTTACTGCCTGGGTATCCACTACGCACGCACCGCTGTGTACAAGGCAGCATGGCTCGTCTGAGACCGACTTGCGTGAGCCCACGAGTCGGAAGAATAACGGAATACTTGCATCTTTATCCCAAAAGGTCATCAGAATCACGGCTGCAGATATCTCGACGGGCACGATGATTCTGGGAGCAAAGGATTCAACTAGTGAGTAGCGGTAAATCGCACGGAAAACTGACGCGTTGTGGTAGAAATAGTTCTGATTCAGGCGGCGTAAATGTTACCGCGCCCAGAGAATGAAGAAGTGCGTACCCAGCCGATGGCAAATCCGAACGCAGGGTCTACCCATCGCGCGGCTACACACGATTTAAGACTTGATTTTCAAGTAGTAGTAGAATCAGATTGACCGTAATGTGGAAAGGTGCCAGATATTGGCTGCACAAAGTCGCCATAAGTTGCGACCCGTCTCAGATGGTTAGATCAGCAGGACATACAGCCCAGGTGGTCATCTCTCCAATGCAGCACAATGATCTGGGGTGCGGTTCATTAGCATGGAATGGGCTGCGAACGTAAACCACGCACGAATAGGCAACCGTGCCGACCAAGCCATATGCCAGCAACGCGCCCAATGGCCCGGCCACTTGCAGCGCGTTCCCGGAACCAAGGAACAAGCCAGTTCCGATGGTTCCAGCAATCTAAGAGGGCGGTGAGACTCCGAGGGCCAAACTAAGAAAAGGTTTTACGGCAATCCTACAACGAAGTGAGTATTCAGACTCCAAAAGGGCGCTATGACGCACATTTGTACATGGCGCTGCTTCAGGCGCCGTTGTACACGATCCAGGTCGTGGAAATCAAAATCATATCTATCGTCGCTTGCGACAGTCTCGACGATTTCTTGAGAGGACTTGCTGGCCCGCCAATCTTTGTCCATGGCGAAAGGAAACGAAAAGGTGACGCGAAGAAGGCGAAAGGAAGAAGGGCGCGCAGATCATATTTGCGTCCGCGAGTTCAAGTACTCTTTCGTATCAGCAGTTCATTGATCCTGTACCGCATTTGATGTTATCGTAGAAACCGGCAACCGCCAAGCAGCAATTCAGTTGCAGGCATCAAGGCACACAGATTTCGTCTCCTGAGTGCGTTTGAACTTGAGTACGGTGGAGGCTGGCGGAGGGAAGGCCCACTAGGCTTGTTGTTTTCGTGGGTTTCTGCGAAGCTCGAACGTTAAATACTGTCCGTACATTGACAAAACTTGATTGCTACATGATTGAGAACAGACGACGACAGGAAACAGCCGGTCAGGCGAGCTTGGATAGCATTGAAGAGACCTAGAATGAATTGAGTTGAAACGAACAGAGACGTGATACCAAGACAGTATTTATGGTTGAGAGGGTTCGTCGAGACGCTGTGTTTGAGTTGTATGGGCTAACGAGACGCCTCGTACTGCTGGAGCATTGGAATTCTCATTTGCTCTCCCTCGGTCGGCACTTGGTCCAAGGGATCAGAAGCCGTATTCAGTCGACCCAGACCGCTCTCGCCCGCATTATCTCGACCTCAATATGCTGATATGGTGCTGGACGGAAGACGCCATCAGGAGACGAGCCAGGTCGGGTCTGGAAATGCCTCGAGAAGCAAAGGTGGGATGGTGATTTTTGTATCAACTCCAAAAAAATGGAGCTTCCTGCTATAATCTTTCAGGATCAGAGTTCCGTTGGGTCTTCTCGTTGGCGTATGAGGCAAAGTGAACATTGAAGAAGGAGCAGGCAGGGTCAAGGCAGGGTCAAGGTTTTGGACAAGAATTTGGGGCCGCGCCGCCAAACACGCGCAACTTCGTTCTCATCTTCAAACCATTTCGCGAGGTCAAGACCGTTTCTGACCACTAGCGCTGTCCTGCCATGAGTTCCCGATTGAAGAAGAAGCTAGGAAATCTCGGCGTAGATCCCTCAAGCGCAAAGGCGAACGAGTCTTTCTGTTTGGTACCACATATTCGTGCGTTCAGTATCGTGAGCTGACTTGTGCTTCAGATTGGGACTCCACTACCACCGCTTGAAAAGTCGAAAGACAACGGCGAATTCGTTCCCCTTTGGAAGCAAGATGTATTTGCTCTCTCCGGCCCCAGGAACTACAATGCTCATTACGCTTAGGTACGAGACGAACAAGGTCGCAGGAGGCTACACGGCGCCTTCACCGGTGGTTTCTCCGCGGGTTACTTCAACTCTGTAGGCTCAAAGGAAGGCATGTGCGTCTACTCCCTCCTTCGACTGTCTCCTCTCATTTGCACATAGGATGGACGCCATCGGCGTTCGTGTCGTCTCGCGGGGACCGGTCCAAGAAGAAGGCCTCACGTCCTGAAGACTTTATGGACGAGGAGGATCTGCAAGAGCTGAAGGACAGTCGAGATGTGGTTGACACCACTGACGAGATGGACCTCGCGAGCGGGATGCAAACTGGGCACGGCGACGACGAGGAACAAGAGTATGTGTGCGGCGTATTAATACCTCCTCTATTGCTCACCCACCACAGTTCTGTTGCGCGCGCACTGGAAGCATCCATGCTCCCCGCAGCAAAGGACTCTGCCGGAGCGCGTATCTTGAAGAAGATGGGTTGGCGCATCGGCCAGGGTATCGGACCTCGCGTGACGATGCGCCAAAGGAAGCTTCAAGATTTGCAGGCTTTGTCCGGCCGTCGTGGGGTTGAGGCGGATATAATTATTCCGGACGACGATGAGGAGGAGAAGAAGCACACCTACGCCCCACGGGACACTTCCATCCTTACGGTCGCACGCAAGGACAACTCGCATGGCTTGGGATACCATCCTGGAATGGGCCTCAACGAAAGCGTCGGCAGCAAGGGTGCTGCATCTGGTCCAAAGCTAGCTTGTATGTGATTTATGGTATACTCCATTCCGTTACTCAGATTGGCGCAGCTGGCTTCGGCTTGGGTGCCCTCAATGACGCCGATGAAGATGACCTCGATGTTTACGACGGCGGTCTCGCGCAAAACAGAAACCGCACTGCGTACGACATTATCGACCGCGAAGAGGAGGAAAAGATATCAATCGGAGGAAAGAGTGATCCACGAGCTCGAATCAATGTGGTGCGTTTTTCAAATCTCCAATCCGCTATTGTACTCATCGCCCAGAAGGCACCAGCATCTTCACCGTACACGTTCCATGACGGCAAACCTGTCCTAGCAGGTTTTGTGATTTCTGAAAAGCCTGTTGCCGAAGATAGATGGTCAGTCGACTTGATTCAACCAATCCATGTATCCATATAGCCGTCTAGGTTTCCGTTACCGGACATTCCAAGAGGGTGGAAACCCGATCCGAAGCGCGTCTGGGACAAGGAAAACGCTCAAGAACCGGAATCTCAAGCACCGCCAGAGAAATGGAGTCGGAATCGAATTTCGGCGGACCAGGTAAGCGCATGGCACTCGAAACGAGGAAATTATTTACACACAGACTTTAGCGTGGTACGTTATTAGGAGAAACGCCGTTACCATCTGCACCACGCTCGGTGTTCGAATTCATGTCCCAAAAGGATCGTGAACGTTTGAAAAACATCGCCTCGGGTGGACCGCCGGCCGCTGACTCCTCTGCCGATTCTTCCCCTCCATCTCGCCCTTCCCCTCCTGTAACTATCACAATCCCTCGCACCGAACCCCACATCGCCCTTGCCGCCCTCCGCGGGGGCTTTTTACCCTTCCCCACCGATCCGAACAAACAGGCACGCTATATAGCGTATCTCGAGTCCCAAGCTACCACCGACACGCCTCCTCCGCCGCCGCAACCTCTCCCAGGCCAAAAGATCGACCAGTTCAACAAAGAGCTCGAAGACTATGCAAAGGCAGCGTTGATATTCAAGCCCCTCTCTGGCGCCATGGCCGGGCGGTTCACGTCCGCCACCATCGTCGAACACGGCCCCAAGCTCCACGTGGGGCTCTACACGCCGTCGGCCGAGGATCTGGCGCGCAAGGAGGCGGAGCTGCTGAAGATCGAGGAGGAGAAGGTCAGCCCCAAGGTCCACGCTGCGCGCATGGGCATGCATGGGCCGATGACACGCGAGACGCAGCCGTGGCAGCCGGCGAAGCTGCTGTGCAAGCGGTTCAAGGTCAGGGATCCCAACCCGCCGGCGGAGATGCCTGCAGATGGGCCGTCGCAGGCTGCGTATGCGGAACCTGCGAGCGCGGCGGCGCCGGGGGCAGGCTGGGATCAGTTCGCTGCCGCGGCAGGGCAGGGTGCCGCCGAGACGTCGACTGCGAGCGCAGGCGGGAGCGGGGGTCGCCGCGACTTGTCAAACATCGGCCTGGGGGAAGACGAGGCGCAGGGCCGCGATACGCTCACTTACCAGCGTCCTGCGATGGATATTTTCAAAGCGATCTTCGCCAGCGATGACGAGGAGAGCGACGATGATACGAAAGAAGACCCCAAGGACGACAAGGACGAACCACCACCCACCGCCGAGCCTCCCGCCCCGAATCCACATCCTGCCCCAGCCCCAGCTCCAGTCGCAGATGTCGCCATGCCCGACGCGTCTGAAGTTGTCGACGTCGGAACCTTCAAGCCCACCTTCATTCCTCGCGAAGGCAAGGCGAAGAAGGATTCGGACCGCTCGAAGGACAAGAAGGAGAAAAAGGAAAAGAAAAAGAAGGAGAAGGTGCTCGTGTCGTTTCAGGAGGACGACGAGGACGGTGGTCCGTTGCAGATATCAGTCAAGGATCGGCCGAAGAAGAAACGGCGGAAGGACAAACATCCAAAGGAGGAAGAGGAGGAGTCGATGTGGGTAGAGAAGGCCACACCAGAGGTGGTCAAGGAGTTGGTTATTCCTCCGGTGACGGTGCCAGTGGAGTCTGAAGCACATCCCGGTGAATCTCCCGCTGGTAAAGGACGCAAAAGGGCGATCGACTTCATGTGATGTAGCAGTTCCTATAAATTCATAGCGCGAACACTCTTGAGATTCGGGCAAAAAAGAGCGATTGCAAATCCGCCCCGCAAAAGGCAGCCAACGAATCAAGGGCGGGAAAACAAAAGAATTGATGGCCATCGTGGGGGTCGAACCCAAGACCTTCGCGTAATTATTACATAAGCAATATTAGCACGACGCTCTAACCAACTGAGCTAGACGGCCGATGAAAGGCATCCGACCCATTCCGCCACATCTAGGTGGGGCACCTTTGTAGTCTGCACAGATCTCGCTCTTCTGGCGGGGCAGAGTCTTGGCCTTCGCCTCCACAACTCCTGCAATATATCCCCTGCATTAAATTCAAGTGAATCCAGCCGCCAACCACTCGACAATCAACGGAGTCAACATTCCCAGCTTCTTTTCCTTCGCATTGAAATCGAGGAACATATCTTCATGCAGCCCACCCTTCTGAACCACGAGCTCAGTATTAGCATGGTGCTCCTTGAACACCGCCGAAAACTCTAAAATATCGTCGCGCATGAGCTCCGCCGTCCCGACCGTAATGAGTACCCGGTCGACAAGCTGGTCGACGCCTGCGAACCACTCCTTCGGTGCTTTCCCCGCCTCGGAGAACGCCCCGGCGTCCTTGGGGAACGCGTCTAGGATCTCTGCCCCCCACCCTCCGAGGATCTTCTTCGACACAAAGTCCTTCCCGTCGTTCTCCGTGAACGACTTGCTCTCCGCGGTGAGGACCACCCAGGGTGATATCGCCAGAATGCCACGGATGGGCGCGGTAAGCCGGATTTCTGGCGTGCTCGGATTGGGGTGCAGCATTTGGGAGAGGACCTGGAAGGCGAGGTTTCCTCCGGCGGAATCGCCTGTAATTTGGATGTGCTGGGGTTGGACCCCAGCGGCGAAGAGGAATTCGAGCCCCAGGCGGGCCTGGTTAAGCTGCGTCGGGAAGGTCGCAAACGGCGCAAGGGCTGGTGAATGTGAGGCTGGCACCATGGCGTTTCGGAACAGGACGCACTATATTCAAGAACCGCGAACCCGACGTCGAGCTTCTGTTTCTCCAGTTCAAGCTGGACGTACCGCCAGAACGAAAGGGAATAATCGCTGGCTGGTAAGAAGAATCCCCCCCCTGAAAGACCCCGTGTTCATCTCGCAATCAAATCGTCAACAAGGGCGCTTACCATGAAGGAACAGCACGACACGATCAAGGCGCTTGGGCCCTATCCACAGCAGTCTCGCATTCTCCCCGAGTTCGTCTACGATGACCGGAAGACGAGAACTTCGTGTCCATTTATTGTACGTGTCGGAGGTAGTTCCGGCGAGCCATTGCAATTGCGCGAGACTCAAGCCAACAATATATCGAATGGCGGAATCTGCGACTATCCGTTTCAAGCTCCTCTCCGCGTTGTAAGAGGCGTATGTTGTGGTGATCGCCGACCAGAGCACGAACGCAGCTATGTGGGGCCACCGTAAACATTGGTATGGTTGGAGTCGTCTAGTTGCTTACGGAGTGGTAGCATCTTCACCACCATTTTCAGAATTTGGATCAAAGGGAGCTCCCCATACTTGCGTCCAGTGGGGGTCATTAGTGAAAACGGCCGTTCCCCAAACGCTAAACTGATTTTATACACCAAAGGACGTCGTACGGTGTTCCGAGGAATCACCAACCGAACCCTGGTTCAATTGCGGGGCCAACGAACAGTCCGCCGAATGTCCGTGTGTACACATAATGGTCCATGGAGGGCTGAATTCTGCGATCTGACTTGAGATTGAGTATGCGCCGAAATAGGACCGTAGTGTATTGTCGTCGACCAATTCGAATCGTTCCGATTTGCCTTTGCCTTCTTGGGTTCACGTCGTGTACAAGCTCAGGATCCCATTATAGAGTGGTTCTGGATGCCAGTTCAGTGCCCTTTCAGTGGTTCGAGCATTGGGTCCAAGTGAGAAGCTCCAGGGAACCAATGCGCGGGGAAATATGGCCGTGCTGTGGTGGCCAAGAGCAAAGCCGGATTTGTGTGTGCTTGGCCACAATGCTTCCCTTCCATACCCGCCAGGCCAGCGCGAAACCAAAGGTTCTTTCAGTCCAGAGCCTCAAATTACTTTATAGCCGACCTGTACTGCGCTGGCTGCCCTATCTCTTCGGTCTAATCCTCACAGTCTGGCTATTCGCGCCATTTCTCTTCAGCTATGGACGGGAGAGTCTTCCGATCGCTGCACAACCCGCGCTCCCAATCGCCCCGGAGGTCTTGTCTGCACGGGCTCAAAGTGTGAGGGATGCATATGTCCACGCGTACTCCAGCTACAAGAAGGCTGCTTGGACCTTTGACGAGCTCAAGCCCATTTCGGGTGGAAGCGACAACAAGTAATCATCCCGCTTCGAATTTTCAGTCTCTTGTGCTGATATTCCTACAGCTTCAATGGCTGGGGAGTCTCTGTTTTCGACTCACTCGACACCATGTGGATAATGGGTCTCCACGATCTCTTCGAGGAGGGTCTTGACGTTGTCACCGACACCACATTCTACGTCTCCCCAGAGAACTACGTCCCGTTCTTCGAGACCATCATCCGCTACCTCGGGGGCCTGCTATCCGCTTATGCGCTCTCCGGCGAGCCCATACTACTCAAAAAGGCAGACGAGCTGGGGGCTTCGTTGCTGCCCGCCTTCAAAACCCCCTCGGGCCTTCCCTGGTACGCGGTGAATCCCATGACGTGAGTGATTCGGACACCATCCGTTTGTCGCCCCGTCACCCCGTACGAAACCAGTGGAACAACCCGAGCGGGATGGACGAGCGGAGTTCTCTGGTCCGAGGCACTCAGTAACCAGATGGAGTAGTGCGTCTTCGGCTTGCTTCGAACGTGCCCTTCCTGACCTCTTTTCAAAGCAAATACCTCGCGCATTTGACCGGGCGCTATGAATATTATGAGAAGGTATGTTGACCTTTTCTCCGCCTGGCGCATTTCAAACTGACCTCGCCAGACCGAGAAAATCATGGAGATTATGTACAACGCAGAAATCACGGACGGGCAGTTCCCCACCCAATGGGACATCAAGACCGGGAAACCCATAAACTCGCACTTTTCCGTTGGTGCCTATGCCGACAGCGCGCACGAATATCTCCTCAAGCAGTACCTCCTTTCCGCGCAGTCAGAGCCGAAGACAAAGGCGCTCTACCTCAAAGTCGTCGACTCCATCATCGACACCCTCCTCTACGTGACCCCCAAGCGCGGCTTGCTGTACGTCACGGACGTCAACAGCGGCGCCCCGAGCTTCAAGTTTGAGCACCTCTCGTGCTTCCTGCCAGGCATGCTCGCGCTCGGCGTGCACACGCTCGACCTGCCCCCGAAGACGCGCGAGCTGCATGCGTGGGCCGCGGAGGGCATCGCGACGACGTGTTGGCTCACGTACGCGGATTCGGCGACCGGGCTGGGGCCGGATGAGATGTGGATGACGCGTCCGGAGGGGCAGACCACGAGCGGCAAGTGGTCGACTCTGGTGGATGAGTGGGATAAGGCGGGCAGGCCTGGGGGTACCCCGCCGGGCCTTGGACCCTTCAAGGTCGAGAAGCAGGCTGACGCACGGGATTATGGGATGTATCAGAGCACGTATTTGCTTCGGCCAGAGGTTGGTTCCGTTCGCCTCGACACTCGTTGAATGGTTGTTTGACTGCCGCGTTTTCCAGGCGGTGGAGAGCTTCTACCTTATGTGGCGCACGACGGGAGATGCAGTGTGGAGGGAGCGTGGATGGTGAGTGTCGAATCGCCCAGTAATTTGATCATACTCATATATCCTCGATACAGGGCGGTGTTTGAAGCAATCGAGAAACACGCGCGTCTAGAGCGCGGATATGCTAGTATTATGGATGTAGACTCGACGCCCGTCAAACACAAGGACGAGATGCCCAGGTCTGTCCCTTGCTTCGTCTTCGTTTCCATCCCCCGCTGACGCTGACCACCCCATCTCTGTCTAGCTTCTTCCTCGCTGAAACGTTCGTCGTCTTCTCCGTCATCCTACCTTACCCGCTAACAACGTCCCTACAGCCTTAAATACCTCTACCTACTCTTCGTCGATCAGGACATCATCCCTCTAGACAAGTACGTATTCAACACCGAGGCGCACCCCCTCCCCGTCTTCGAGTGGACGCCGAAAGAGCGCGCGCGGTACAACATCCCGGCCAAGGGCGCGAGCACAAAATCACCATATGTGAAGCCCCCGCCGCCCCCGCAACGGCCGGCGTCGGAGTCGTGACGGATGTAGAACGACTAACGAACGACGCTCCATAAATTATTGTTGTATTAATCTTGCGTTGGCCATGGCAATGCACCTGTATTTATATGCTCACATCGGTATTCGCTCGATGACCAGGGGACTTGGGTTTTCAAACCACCGTTGGTCTCAGTACGACCATCTGGCATCTAGCCCGACAGAGCCCCATCTGGTTTCGCGGACTGTGATTCAAACTTCGCCCTTCAACCCGTCTTGGGCGGCTCGCGACGGTCCAATCTGTCCATCCACTAGTATGCGTAGGCTCGAAAGCGCATATATACATAGGCCGATCACAATTAAAGCACGAAACGAAGTCTTACTGCAGCTACTATGCGGCTGAAAGGTACTGGTTAACATTAGCGGTGACCTTTGGGTCCACCTTGCCCAATATGTCGATCATCTCATCCCTGGAAAGGTAGTTGTCAGTTTAGGACTCGCGAGAGGAGCTGTACGAACCAAACTCGGTTCTGCACCTTCACGCCCTGCGGCTTGATCACGAAATCGCTGGGCTCCGCCACCGCGCACGCGTTGATATACTCGCCGCGCAACTCATCAGGCTCGCCACCGACCGCAGCCCACACGAGCCGCCTGCTGCCGACTTCCGCCGTGAACGCCAGACACACCTCCAGGATGCGGTCGAAGAAGGCGAGGATGCCGGGTAGGGAGCGGCGCAGCTCGGAGTAGCAGTAGCTCGGGTTCACGGCGTTGACGATGAGCGGCGTCGAAGGCAGGAGGCGCGCGTTCAGGGCTCTGACGAAGAAGACGTTGAGGACTGCGAACGGATAAACTATGAGGATGAAGAAGAATTTAGTGCCTAAGACTTACGTTTCGTGATGAAATATCTGTCTCTCATAATCCGGGCCCTACGTGTGGATTAGTGAGTGCTGGATTCTGATGGCATAGGTCCGCTACATACCTCTTCGTGCAGTATTCTGAGCTGCCGAGAGTTTTGAGTATGTCGGGATTCTCGCAGACTTTTTTCTCGATGTCTTTATAGTAGTGCACCTCGCTTGAAACGACAACAATCCTGGGAACTGTAGAGTGCTCTTGTGCGGTTTTGATCATGGCCGGTAAGAGGCGGAGGGCAAGAAGCGGGCCAGAGAGGCAGTTTACTTGGAGACTGTACGAAACAGGTTCAGGCTCTGGCATTGAAGTGGATTCAGGAACGCACGACGCCTCCCAACCGTCCTTGGTAGATTCGTACTTGTCGGCCAGCATCCCAGCATTTTCGACGAGGATATCCAGACGGCCCCCCTCCTTCTCGAACTTGTCGGCGAACTGCGTCACCGACGCAAAATCGGCAAGGTCAACGATCCATAGTTCCGCTTTCGCGTAGCCGGTGTCTGCTTTCAGCTCTGACACCCAGTCAGTGAGTCGAAATGAGGGTAAGCTGGGGTAAACTTACTGTCCATTGCCGTGTTTCCCTTCGTTTCGTTTCGACAGGCGAGAATGATTCGCTCTGGATTCATGGAAGCAAAATGCTTTGTCGCCTCAAACCCGAGCCCAGTGTTTGCCCCGAGAACGAGGACCGTCTTCCCGGTCAAATCGACCTTGACCACAGGCTGCTGCTTCTTGAATTGGCCGACGACGAATGCGAAAGGTGCGGCGCGCATGGTGGTTTGATGGAAGGGATGCAGGCCGCTAGCGACTCTATATAGTTTCTGTGAAGACAACAACGCAGCAGTTGTAGTACGCGCGTCTGTGAACGCGTCGCCGTCAGCCCCTGTCGATGAAGATCCTTGGAAATCCCGGAGCCTCAGAGTCCGGACGCTGATCTTGAACTACGACCGTTTTCCTTCAACCGCTGCGAGGCCGCTTTCCTCTTCTTTGTTTCTTGGTGCATTGTGGATTTGAATGGCTGAAGGCAAGCTTGAGCCGAGGGTGATGCATCATTGATACCGTGATCGCCCCTTGGGCTGCCAGTGGCGCACTCGGAGTTGCAGCGGCCAGTTCAAGATGTGTATGCTCTCGCAGGCGCTCGCAGGCGTATCGGGACTCTTCGCAGTCTCCAGGTCGACTTGCAAGCCGGGTGCATCGATACGCCCAGTCCGCAATGTCGAAATCTCAAGTTGAACCTGCAGTTCAAAAGTTTGCTGACTCGACAATGCTGAGGTTTCCCGCGCGTCCGCCTGGCCCCGGTGTTCGAAGCAATCGTGAAACACGCGCGTCTAGAGCGTGGATATGCTAGTATTATGGATGTAGACTCGACGCCGGTCAAACACAAGGACGATCGGAGCCAGTGAGGTCTGTCTCTTCATTCGTCGCCGTTTCTCTTCCTCACTGACGCCGACCATCCCATTCTATCTAGCTTCTTCGTCGTTTTCGCCGTCGTCCCGCCTTACCCACTAACAATCCCCCGCCGCCTAAAATACCTCTACCTGCTCTTGTATTTACCCTCCCCATCAAGCTCCCCATCTCCGAGTGGACGCCGAATTCGAAAGAGTGCGCGCGGTCTAACATCCCGCCCAAGGGCGCGAGCCCAAAATCACCAGATGTGGAGTCCCGTCGGAGTCGTGACGATACTCAAGAAGGTAGAACTACCGACACTCCATAAGTTTGCTCTATTAATTCCTGGTCAGGGAAGCACTTGCATTTATACTCAGAAAAAAATCAATCGCGTTTACTCGATGGCCTGGCTGAACGGAATCAAGTTTCGTGGTACCGTGATTCTGAAGTCTTACGAGGGAACGCCCAGTCAAAGGCAGCCGAATGGTCGCCATAGGAAAAACAACAACCCTTCGTCAGCTATGAATCGTTCCCGGGTCGCAATGATCCAATCTGTCCATTCAATCGTAGTACATGTAGGCTCGAAATATATACATAGGCTGAGCACAAGAAACGGCGAATCCCACCTCTTACCGCAGCTACTATGCGGATGAAAGGTACTGGTTGACATTAGCGGTGACTTTTGGGTCCACCTTGCCCAGTATGTCAATCATCTCATCCCTGGAAAGGCAGTTGCTAATTTAGGACTCGCGAGAGGAACTGTAACGTGCGACGAACCAGAGTCGGTCCTGCACCTTGACGCCCTGCGGCTTGATCACGAAGTCGCTCGGTTCCGCCACCGCGCAGGCGTTGATATACTCGCCGCGCAACTCGTTGGGGTCGCCACCAACCGCACCCCACACGAGCCGCCGGCTGCCGACTTCCGCGGGGAACGCCAGACAGAGCTCCATGATGTGGTCGAAGAAGGCCATGATACCGGGGAGGGAGCGGCGCAGCTCGGAGTAGCAGTAGCTCGGGTTCACGGCGTTGACAACAAGCGGCGTCGAGGGCGGGAGGTGCGCGTTCAGGGCTCTGACGAAAAAGATATTGAGGACTGGGGGTAATCGGATAAATTATGAAGGTGAAGAAGGGTGAGGTCGCTGAAGGCTTACGCTTCGTGATGAAATATCTTTCTCTCATAACCCGGGCCCTAGGAAGCGTAAATCAGGGCTGGCTTCTGATAGCATAGGACCGCATACCGCTTGGTGCAATATTCTTTGCTGCCGAGAGTCTTGAGTATGTCGGGATTTTCGCAGACTTTTTTCTCCATATCTGTCCAGTAGTGGACCTCACTTGAAACGACAACAATCCTGGGAACTGTAGAGTGCTCTTGTGCGGTTTTGATCATGGCCGGTAAGAGGCGGAGGGCAAGAAGTGGGCCGGAGAGGCAGTTTACTTGGAGACTGTATGAAACAGGTTCAGGGTCTGGCGTCGAAGTGAATTCAAGGAACATACGACATCTCCCAACCATCCTTGGTAGGTTCGTACTTGTCCGCCAGCATCCCAGCATTCTCGACGAGGATATCCAGACGGCCCCCCTCCTTCTCGAACTTATCGGCGAACTGCGTCACGGAGGCAAAATCCGCAAGGTCGACAATCCATAGTTCTGCTTTCGCGTAGCCAGTCTCCGCCTTCAACTCTGACGCGCAAGTTAGTGAGTCGAAACGAGGATAAGCTGGGGAAACTTGCTGTCCATTGCCGCGTTTCCCTTGGCCTCGTTTCGACAGGCGAGAATGATTCGCTCCGGATTCATGGAAGCAAAATGCTTCGTCGCCTCAAACCCGAGCCCAGTGTTTGCCCCGAGAACGAGGACCGTCTTCCCGCTCAAATCGACCTTGACCACAGGCTGTTGCTTCTTGAATTGGCTGACGATGAATGCGAAAAATCCGCTCCGCATGGTGGTTTAGAGGATGCAGGCTGATAGTTCACAGGCCGAGTCTATACAGTTTCTGTGAAGACAATCACAGCAGGGCAGTTCCGCTGTACAGGGCCGCGGCAGTTCCGCTGTGCACACACATCATATCGCTGATAGTACGCGCTTCTGTGAACGCGTCAGCTCTGCCGATGAAGATCCGAGCCTCAGCGTACGAGTGTGTGAACTCAGGAAGTTGTCCTTCAACCACTGTAACCCTACCGGTTTGGTCTTCTTGTTTTTTGGTGCATCGCAGGTTGAAACATGGAAAGGCAGAAGGCAAGTTTGAGCCGAGGGTTGATGCATCATTGATGCCGTGATCGCCGCTCTACCACAGCCACCCGAACTTGAAGCACAGTGGTTTCTTGGTGGTTTCCGAGTCGCAGCGGCCAGTTCAAGGTCGAACGTGCTCACAGGCAGACTGGAAGGCTATGGAAGCCACGTCTATTGATACGCCGCATGGCTGAAATCTCAAGTTGAACCTTGGTTGAACTTGGGTTGAACCTGCAGTCAAGTTGACCCTGGACTCGGAACAGGTTGGGTTTTGGTTTTTCTTTACGGATGCGCGGAGATTGGAGCTCCTTTGACTATGGCGTAGTCCTGGATGCATGCAAGCTTGCCGTTAGGGTATAATCCCAGGAGTTCGAATTCGCTCCGACTGAGCAGGCTCTGGTTGGAAATTGAACAAAATAATTTGCATGGATCGATTTGGTCTGAAGCTAAAGTGGTCTTTCCGACGCACATACGGGTACTCGCACCACAATGGCTGCCAAAATATCTTTCCAGTCGATCCCACCAGTGACGAACATCCCACTGGTGGGAGTTCCAGCGGAGGCCGATGATATCACTCATAAAATCATCCGATAAAATAATGAAACGACAACAATCTACACTAAAGAAGCAGGAGAGGAGCACTTTTTTTTTTCAGGCGTGCGCAATCCGAGCAGAGGTGTTTCCTCCGGCGTTTCATCGATTTCCACCAATCCCAATGTCTATTGGTTATTTTTCAGCGCATCTTGCTTGGTACCAACAAGGGGTGCGTACCTCCGAGCGAGAGCAAACCGCGCGCTTACTACAGCGGGCAGATGATGTTGGTCTCCGCGAAGCAGAAGTATCTCTTCTCCTCGCAGAGTCTTCCCTTTGCGCAAATGGGAGGACCGCCGCATGGGTGACAGGTTTGAATCGGCTGAGGCTGGAAGGAATCATTCAGCATCCCGACTTATTAGCGTTCGTCGCGTCCGAGCTCACACACCTTGATGCCAATGGTTCCTCTAGCAGCGACGTCCGGCTGGGCAAGGACAGCCGAAGCATTGAGGGTGAAGAACATGTAATAGAAAGCGGCAGACGAAAGCGAGAAGCGCATTTCGATTCACTTTCAGGGGAGCTGAGATGCTGAAGAATATGGTTTAAGTTCGATTCGTCCTGCCTTTATACAAAACCATTCTGAACTTGAGCTCAAGTTGAAGGCCCGCAAGTGTCGAGAACAGGGACGGTGGCCAAGGCACTGTCTGTCAGAGAAACAGGAAATATTGGGCGCCACGCAACAAGCCCAATTACTGGGCTGGGGATGCGGCCTTGTTTAGATCATTGGGTATAGCTCGTAGGCGGAAGACTCGGAAATCTGCGAAGTTTAGCTGCGTTCCAGCCGGCGAACGCTTTGGCGTGTCAGGAGGGCTGTTGCTGTTTCTTCTATTCTTGCGCAGTACCTTGCAGAGTCACCGTGGCGCAGGCAGTGGACCGGCAGAAGCTTCGCGACAGATGATACTTGGCATGCCCGTGGCCTAGAGTCGGAAACACGACGAGTCCGAGATGTGTGCACACGGTATCTGCTACGCACCGCGGAGCGGAGATGAGGCCTCGCTCACCAGTCTTCAGGCCGTAACTCCTATTGGGTGCAGTTCAGCTCGTTTGTTTTCGAGATGCTTCACTAGTTGGACCGCACCTTTCAATAGTTTCAACGTGGTCCTATCCTGGGACGAGAGGCTGTGGTGTACCAGAAACTCCACTCGTCGATCCGGACTCTGCGGCATCACCTCGGTTGTGAATTTATGTTGAAACGTATTCCAAGTTGTGGCGCGTCGTCGTCCATCTGAGGGCAAGAACTGAGAGAATAAAGAAATTTTAAATGGTAAGTGGCACTCAACGCGCGCTTCAGTATGCTCGGCCTGGCCTGGCCGCCTACGACCGCACTCAGGACAGCAAGGATGAAACTGATCAAAATTTTCTTCCAATTGGGAGTCATGATCGACTTGAAAGATGGGTAGGATAGTAGCTGTCCAGCACTCACCTTAATCTATCGGGAGACTTAGGATGTGCCCCTCAGCGCTCGTCGCTTGTAGTCTTTAATTCGTTTACTGGCAAACGACTGTCGAATGTCGGCATCACAAGGGGCGCAGGGCCCAGCGAGCAAGCAGCGAGGATGAACAGACCAGCGACACTTTTGAGCTTTTTAGAGCATTTTGACGCATCATCCTCAGGTCGCCTCGTCCAGAACCTGGAAATTGAGGTTTTGGTTGAAGTTGAACCGTGGCGCGTACGTAATATCGTGATGTGTGACTATCGACATCAATGTGACCCGCGGCTGGCGCCGGCTTAGTGCTTGCCTTCCCGCACGACCACGGCTTTTGCAAATGGTTCGAAGGATGGCCAAACCACTTATACTCAACAATAATTTCGCGGGGAAATGTTGAAGGACCCCCCACTTCTGCGACAGGCTTGATTTTCCCGGAAGCGCAAGATCTCCAGCCAAGCGAGACTTTTTGTTAGCAGCCAGAGGCAGTTACATGTTCAAGGCAGCGGACCGGATACGACACACGATTTGGCTGCCGCAGCTTGGAGGAGTTCTGTTCGTAGCTCGCGTTGCATGGTCTCGCGTACAGACCGCCGCCGAGACATCCGCGACGTTGGCGGATCTGACCGTACGAAGACCATTCCACCCCCGAAGGCAGACAGACCACAGTACCGATGTGACGGGTCAGTCTTGGCTCATTTCCTCAGAGTAGCGAGCGCGGCTGAATGTCATCCTCAGACTGCCTTGAGCGCGAGCACATTCCGTTCACGCACTAGCACTCGCCGCAGTCGACTACTCCTTTCCTGAGACGCGCTCACACTGCAGCTCACGGACATACTGAGCATGCCCGCTCCACTGCTGCATTCACCACTTTGACGAGGCCGCATCATCCTCGCATGCAACGATATTGTAGTACGGGTGGTGCGACAAGGACGCAGACAACTACGGCACCCAGGCTTTCTTACCGCTGTGACCCTCGCCGTCGCTGCTATGCCTCAGCGCCCCATGCTCCCACCTCGCTCCGTTCTTGGGTCAAGGAGTCCAGCCTTTTGACCAGTCCGTCTTCGCTGAGCTGAGCTGGCAATGAGCTGGGCGAATTTATGGAGGAGATGCTTCATCTAGTTCTGGATAGTATCGGGGTGTGGCTGTGGGTAGTGGACATCGGGGATGGACGTCGTAATCCATTTCTTCCGACTTTCCTTCGCGTGTTTCGTCTTATCCTCTTGTTGTGGCCGCGTGACGTCACAACCTCCTCTCCTTTTCTCAAACTACCACCACGTATGTCTCAGCGCCCCGTTACTGCGTTCCTGACCTTTACAACTTAGATATGGCACTCCCCGTCTATGTCTCCGAGCGCTTCACCTTGTTCGACCGAAACACCTCCGACGAAACTGAGTGGTACGGGCCGCTTAACACTCTCCTCGGGTATCTCTTCCCTCCCGAGCAGTACGAAGTAGCCCCGCACCCCAAAGACCCAAAATGCCTCGGCCCCGTACATGTCGAGTCCACCGCCCTCTACATCGTACGCGCCGTTCGGGGCCGAGGACGGCTCGCCACCAAACACCCCATCTGCTTCCTCGAGATCAACCCCGCCGGGCAGCTGCACAACTCGGGCGCCAGGGCCGCCGCAGACCGCCACATGCGCGAGACCTTCGAGCGTCTCGTCGAGCGGGTCGTTATCCCGAAGTTGGTCGGATTCAGCTTGATCGGGTCGCGCTTTGCGGTCTATGAGTGTGATGGGGTGTCGCGCGAGTTGACGCCGGCGGGGATACCCAGGGATTTGAGGGTCGTCAACGACACGGCGCCGGCGGCGCGTTGGGCGCATGATTTCTTGGACGCTGGGGAGGGCGAGGCGAAGCTGCTTGAAGTCGTGCGGTCCATTCGAGATCTGTGTGATGCTCTCTAATCGGTGGGTCACCCACCTCTCTTGCCGTCGACCAATTGATACCAGCATTGATGACAGAAACGTCCTTCACAAAGTAAGAGCCGATTCCGAAACCGTTATCGTTGCACTATATCGGCATGTCGCAGCGGTGAGACGGAGACGCGCGCACATGGCCTGCGCCGGCATGCGCGGAGACGCGACGCATTTCCCCCGGTCGCTGCAACGGCACCTGAACGAGCTCGAGGCGACTTCGAGGCCGTTATTCTAGATGCATCATACATAACCAGTACAATCCATGGATCTTGCGCGTTTCTCCTCCTTGCGGTTCGCTTGGTTTTCGCCGGCTTGTCCGCCAGCTATTTGCCTACCTATTACACCTCAAACGGATATTTTGCTTCGAACCTCTCCCTTCCCCGTGAACGACCAAAGTTTACGCGTCGAGAGTTTACGCGTCGAGAGTTTTCGGCGCACGGTAAAATCTTTTCCGTTGTTTTCATCCACAAACGATCGCGACGGTCCTTCGCTTGTTCCTTTTAGGGACCTCTGCAGTAATACATCCTCTTCCTCCTCCTCCTCCGGTATCTTGCCGCTTATAATTGAATTATAGATCGTTGGCACTCCCAAATTGTTCCCAAATTTATTTTCAAAAAAATATTCTTGACATAACGTCTGACCAGGGAGATTACAGCCTACTTCCAACACATTAAGTTCACGTAGTACGGCAACCACTTCACCAACGGAGTTCAACCGAGTTAGTTCCAGAAGGAGCCCAATCAGAATGCACGCACTGTGAATGTACGGATTACAGTACATTACGCGCATTTCATGAATGCGACCACAACACAACTACCACGTATTGTTCAGTAATAAATACTGACATAGAAACATGGAAGTGGCCTGACATGTGCTCTGCGCCGACAATACAGGCCAGTAACGGTTGGGCGCATTGCGTGCCGATGGCGTACGCAGTTGCGGTGGTAGTGGTCGTAGTAGGCGTGGTCGTGAAAGTTGTCTGAGTGTCCTCCGGGAATGTAGTGAAGGTGATTGTGGTGATGGCAGATGTAGTCGTTGTACGGGCGATTTCGGACGTCGTAGTGGTCTTATCCGTCTTCGTTTGGGGTACAGTAAGCGTGCTTGTCGTTGATGTCGTAGTCGTCTGAGGCATCACAATTTCGCTGCACGCGGAAATGATTTCGGCTTCATTGAAGGATTGAAGAGGGAGGGGCAGGTCGCGCTTCCGTGCTGCTTGCATGCGCCTCCGTGCGGCTGCGTGCGCGCGTCTTCGACCAGGAGCGGTCAATTCGTAGAAAGAAGTACTCGTGGTGATCGTGGTGGTGTCGGTCTCGGTAGATGTCGAAGTCAATGTTTCTGATCAGAGAAAGTTTAGCCGTGCTCGGTGTACAGGTAAAGGACGACCCACGCGTCGTCGTCGTTAAGGTGGTCGATATCCCCGTCAATGTTGCCTCAATCGTTTGAATGACCTCCGTTCCAAGATTGGTCGTCTCTGAAGATGTTTCCGTGGTAGTGTCCAGAGTAGGGGAGATCGTCGAGCTTTCGGTGACAGTCTGCGTCGTCGCGTAGGGTTCAGTGAAGCCAAGATATTCCGCGCAGAACCGTTGCGGGTCGTTGAGGGCCAGAATGACCTGCGTCACGTTTTTATGTTGCTGTTGGTGGTCATCGTGTTGTCCGCCACTAGTACTCTCGGGCCCGCCTTGGTGTGTATATCCGCCGTTGTGGTCGTACCCGGTGTTGCCGTACCCGTTGGAATCGTAGCCGTACCCCTTGCTTTGGTCGTAGCCGTACCTCTTCGAGATAGGCCGGTCATTACTGTCACGGTACCGCTTGGCTAGGAGAGTGGGAAACGCCGTTAGTTGTACATAGTATTCGAAAATTGCAATAACATCGCCCGACAGCACCGCCACGTCCGCCAGCATATATCGTCAAGACAGAACCGTCACAACGTACCTGGCGAGGCGTTCGCTGACTTATACGGGCAAGCGGCCGGGTCCCCGAAGCAACTTTGGGAGAAACCTCCAGTAGCACACACCCAGAGGGCGCATAGCGAGACCACGATTCGAAGGGCCATAATAACGAGGAAGTTGGCGAGTAGATATGGCGGAGGCAAGGACCTATGGGAAGGGCGAGGGCTAGTGAGAGTATGGAAATACGGTGGGGCGAGAAATAAATACCTTTCTTCCCTTCTCCTTTGCTCTCCGTTCTGTCCAGGTGCGAAAAGGTCTTGGAGTCGTCCACTGACAATGTGCGGCGGGCGTTGGGAGCAGGCGGTGGTTGGGAGCAAGAAGCAGAGAGGGGCAGCGGAAGCAGATATGTCGAAGGAATGGCGTCGTGGCCAAAGGCCGGTTCGGCAGGGCGTCGAGTCTTAAATACGTCGGCCAGTGAGAGCACACGGGCTCATTTACGGCCGAATTCCCAGAACTTGAACAAGACTGCGGAGAAAAAAAAACAAAAGCAGACGGAGGCAAAGTCCACAATACGATCACTCCCACGGCAAGCCTAAACTCAAGGCGGTACTCGTCCAGTGAATCCAAGCCACCTTAGCCAGCACCAGCTTTATGCACCCGTGCCTTCGTCACGGACCTCCCCACACATAGCTTGATGCCAGTGCCGCGGTTTTTTTATTTTTCTGCGCGCTCGCTAACGCTCGCGCGACCCGTGCGAAATGGTCTCGTGATTTAGCACGTGCACTTTGCGTGACTTTCACGCTTTTGATGAAGCCTGTGTCCGTTGTGTTTTCATGTATAGGACAATTGCTACAAGCTGTACGTATGTAAAAAATATGCTACCCCTCAGAGGGATTGGATTTTTGGAGGCAGCTCCTCCCGCGGAATTATAATGCACATTCATTCATCTGTTGTACAGGCGGCGGTAGGTAAGTACAAGCGTAGGTGGTAGGTAGGAGGCGCGGAGGTTAATATGCCCGTAGATGATAGTAGATGGTTCTGGGGGGTGAGTGAGATGTACAATGTAATTTTCCTGCTGAGACAAGGGGAAAAGGAGAAAGATGAGATGAATGAGAGAGCGTATGATAGCGTGGCGCGACGGAAAGCAGGCGTGGGGAGGGGAGGGAGGGTGGGGACATCGAGTCGAGGCAAGTGAGGATCGAAAATCCATAATTTAAGTCGGTCAGTCAGTCAGTTTACAGCCGGGTCACGGCCTTCGAGTCCATCGGCATGCCTTGACAAAGAATGAATGAGCGGTGTACACGAAATTGGGCAAGGAAACCGCGCACCAGACGGGTCGATGCCGTTCTGCGCCAGATTGCGGTTGTGCCGGATGAGGCGCGCCTGGTCGAAGCTGTATGCGCGTCAGTGGCGCATTCTACCCCACAGAAGGAAGCCCTTAACGCACTTGACGCGCTCCCTGCGCATAATCTCCATGATCTCCCTCGTCCCCTGCTCATCAAGCCCACTCCGCGAATCCTGGTCCCGCACGTTCGCCTCGAGGTCAAAGTCTGCAGAGGACATGCCCGCGCCGATCTGGTCCGAGAAGGTCGCGAGCGGTTGGTAGCTGCTCAGCGTCGGGAAGAGCTGGAGCAGGCGCGCGGGGACGTGCGGTATGATGGAGGAGCGGTAGCGGAAGGTGACTGTGGAGGTTGAATTAGCTTTCTGGACAAGGTTTTGAGGGACAATGACTAACGCATGGAGAGGAGGGCACAGAGAGCAAACAGGGAGAGGAAGAAGTACATGATGCGTTGGTGGCTTATATGCCTCTGTAGTGTGGTGAAATAGGGATAGCGAGGGTTATAGTTGCTATAGAAAGGAGTGCCAGGAATGAAGGGAGCTGCGGAGTGTTTGTTCTTGTTGACTATCGCCCTCCATTCTCCCTTTTCAACTCCAACATCTACTCGTGCGGAAATCCCCCCAACTAAGTCACCATAGCTCTCCCCTGGTCTTTCCAGTCCTCCACTTTGCCCTGGAATTCTATCCTACGGCTGCATCTCCGTCGCGGCGAACTCGCTCTCGCTCCGGTCGCGACCCGAGTCCCCGCATCGACGGACTCCTGCAGATCGGCACTTACTTAATGGCGAGAACCCCACAAAGGCCCAGGGACTCGTGTGGATACGATTCTGCGACATGGACTTGCCGAGACTGTCCCTAGGTCTAGGCAGGGCCAGGCGATTCTGCTCCTCTGCCCCTCAAGGAACATTGACGTTCGCTCCTCTGGACTCTTAGTTGATTGGCCTCTACGTTTTCCCGGACACGCGCACAAGGCTGTTCTACCTCGCCACTCAGTTACACACCGTCTCTAAATCACCATCCATACTGCTCTGCCGTCCATCCATACAGCTTTCCATCTGGGCCAAATCTCGTGAACTCGCTGTCCGCCCGTTCCTTGCGGTCCAGCGCCGTAATACTTGCCACATCCTCGGGGCTCAGGACGGGTAACTATGTCGCAAAGACGGCGTCGGACACCCCAACAAGACGGACAGACGGAAATGCACTTACATCGATGTTCTGCTTCTGGCGCTCGGCATTGGTGCTTCCAGGCAGGGCGACGACCCCGCGCGCGAGATGCCACGCCAGAATAATTTGCGCCGGCGAGGCCTTGTATTTGCCCGCAAGCGCCACGATGACCGGGTCGTTGCGGACTACCTCGCGGCCGGTTGGCGTGTACGCGACGACGACGATTCCCTTCTTGTGGCAGTACTCGATCAGGGCGGTTTGCGCGTGGTATGGGTGAATTCTTCCGTGCGTATCCGATTTGAGTTCCCTGCGGAAAACCAGAAAAAAATACGCACTCGACTTGGTTCACTGCTGGCACGATTTTTGCAGTCTTTGAGAGCTGCTCGAGTCTGGGAGAGCGGATCTCAGATCTTGTCCGCACAGGCTGGCAGTTACTACGCACGTTTTAATCGAAAAGTTGCTGACTCCAATGGCGCGGGCGCGTCCACTTTCATGTAAACGCTCGAATTCCACCCAAGTATCGTTGAACGATGGCGTTTCCAGGAGCTTCATCTGCGAAACCATCTCCTCGAACGTGCTGGGTAAGTCGTATCCACCTAGAAATAAATGCACGCATACCATCAACGCCATATCTTGATAGTCGACTGGAGGCTTACTGGGGTACTCGACGCCTTGGGGCCAGTGCAAGAGGTACTGCGGAGGACGAATCAATCGGGCACGACCTCGGGGGAAAGTTGAACATAACATACCAAATCGAGATAATCCAGACCCAAGTTGCGCAAGCTCTCCTCGAACGAGCGGTTCACGAATTTCACATGGTGGGGTCTTAATTCATCCATTCATTCGTTCAGTCAGTTTTCCGATGCATCCATTGACGACGACTCACGGCAGCTTCGAGGTCACGAATATTTCCTGGCGTTTAGCGCCCGCCGTGCGCAACGCTGCGCCAAGATAGGGTTCCGTCCCTGGTACTTGTGAGCATCTCACATAGTACTAACCTCTCGAATTCTACTCACCGTACATAAAGGCCGAGTCGAAGTACCGATATCCTACCTACGACGCGTATGATACATAAACGAGAAAGGTGAACTGGACAAAATAGATTTGCCCACCTGATAGCCCGTGAGCTGCCACCTCTCCGAATCCGCCAGGATCTCGGGCGTGAACGCGCTCGGCCCCCCCTCCCAGGCCTGGATATATATGGATGAAACCCATGGTCGCACGCCTATCACTTGAGTAAAACTCACCTATCGCAGGAATGGACGCCCCAGTGTTCAATTTAATTGACGGGATGGCGGCCATTCAGGATAGTGTGTTTGTATACTTTGAACTTTGGTTTGTTCTTTATATATTGGCGACGCTGGTCAGCTCAAGCAGGTAATTCAATCCGTCCAACCGGTTTCCGCGCCACCGCGCCGGGATGACGCTTGCCTGCTGACATAATTCACAGCACTTCAGAAACTGCGGCGTCATGCTCACCCTCCACAAAGGCCTAGGAGAGATTCAACAGCCGTCGGTGACTGAAATTTTGGAGTAAAAGAAACGCACCTGGTAGCTAACGTCTGGATCGACTCATGGCTTGACGTTGGAATTCTAGCAGGTCATATTTCGCTATGGGGTGACCGACCGAACATATCTGGCTTCTGTTCTTTTCTTCGGCCCTCTGGAACATCACATCTACGCGCAAATCCAACGCCATGGATATTACTACGCGCACATTCGGCAACTCGTATGTTCCCTGGCGAGATGCAATGCGGACGAAGAGTTTCGCCCCCACGCTCCTTCAACAAATTTCCGGAAATCTTGGGAACGTTCACTACCCTCCAGCACAACTCCAGCAGGCGCGAAGTGTCCTCACCGCAACCTTCGTCGTGCTGACCGACCTTCGGGCTGAAGTTGTAGTTCAATTTGGCGCTGGAGCACGAGTTCAAGCCGGCCGCGCACTTTTCGGCAGTAGGATCTCCAGTCGTTCTCGTCTCCTTCTAATATTCGAATCCACCCACCCGCTGACTTCTTCCCGCCGAAGGAGTGCTTGTCATACTAGTCCTCCGTGCTCGACATCGGGGTCGCGATGTAGATGCAGAAGAGGGTGTCACGGCCTTCGTTGGCCCTGTGGGAGGGGAACCTTCCTCCTCCCTTCACATTTCACGACAACGCGAGGTAAGAGCCTAGATCGGCCGTCTGTCGGCGCGATCGAACGCGAGCAGGGGTGGCTGCTTATCCACACGTACTCTGCTCGAATGATGTGCGGTGTACAGTGTATGCCAGTGGACGGGGATTGTTATGTAAGTTGGTGCGGACTTGAATGTCGGGTGTTGGAAGTCGAATTGCAGTCGCGCTCCTCGGATTAGCTTACTAGTATTTTCTTTCCGTAGAGATCACTGTAAGAGTACTTAGTCTTCGGAGCCAGAGTTGACGATCTTTCCCTATTTTTCAAATATTTTTCCCCTCCAGTCGTGATTCCGTAAGCGCACTCGCTTCTCTCCTTGAACGGTCACAACAAAGTCTTGCCTCTCCGCAATCCGACGCTCACTCGTGTTTACAGACTCAAACACGCCCATGAGCCTCCTTGAAGCAGATCGTCGGCGCATCGTGGAGATGGATGCTCAAATCTCGGAGCTCGAAGCCGCTCTCTCTGACTTGCGAGGCAGAAAAGCCATCGTGCAAGAGCGACTCGAGTCGTACACGTACCCCGTCTTGACATTGCCACCCGAAGTCGTGTCGGAAATCTTCACCCACTTCCTCCCGACGTACCCCGATTGCCCGCATCCCGACGGCCGTGACTCACCGACACGGCTGACCCAGATCTGCCGCGCATGGCGAGAAATTTCGCTGGGGACTCCTTCGCTCTGGAGAGCCGTACGTCTGTGGCCCCGCTACAATCTTCCTCCTGCACGGCTGGCCCGAGAATTTGAAACATGGACCCGGCGGTCGCGTCGCTACCCGATGGCGGTCGACTTCGAGTTCCTGCGGCCAGACGCCGAGCTTGTCTCGGAACTCATGACCTCAATCGCTGCTCAACGCGCACGCTTGGAGCATCTGGTACTCCATGTTTACGACGTCTACAGTCTACCCCCATTATCTGGCCCCATGCCTCGTCTCCGCTATATCGATCTGAATTTCGACCACGAGTACACGGAGTCCAGGGTCCTCGCGTTTTCAGAAGTGCCTTTGCTGCGCACGGTTCTGATCACCTTCTATCCAGTGGCACTGGGTTTGCCATGGGCACAGCTTACTTCGTTGACGTTACGCTGCGTGTTTTTTCGCGAGTGTTGCCCAGTTTTGGAGCAGAGCCCAAACCTGATATTCTGCCACCTCTCCCTTATTTGGGACGACGAAGAGACCAACCTTCCCGGCATCACCCTTCGCTCCCTCACCACGTTAAAGCTGGCGGCAGATCCGTTCGCCGATTACCTACACCTACACACCTTCACCGTTCCTTCTCTCTGCTGCTTGGATATCCCAGAACACTTCCTTGGGCCCACTCCACTTCAATACCTGGCATCATTCATATCCAAATCCGGCTGCAGCCTTCAGGAGCTCATCATGCGCGAAAAACACAGCATCCCGCGGAGCGCATATCGCAAAACATTCCCTTCCATCAACTTTTCCTTCTTCGGCGACGACGAGAAGGTTACGAAAGACTCTGAATCCGAGTACTCGGACACCGAATCTGAATGACGGCTTGACTTGGATGTACTTTGAGTGCGTTCGAGAAATCATCCTCCGATCTCGGTATAACATCTTTCATCAGTGACCTCTCGGAGGAGCGAGGGATCGATGCATCCTCGGACTCTATGCGCAGCGCAACATGAATCTTGGATGTGAGGGCGAGTGGTATTTTTTGTTGTGTATTACCTGACTTGAACGGGCTTGTTACATCTGGTACCTTTGATTTCCGTACCAAGTCTCCGTCCGAATACAATACTGAGGTGGAAATAGGGAGGCGAAAATAGGTTGTTCAACTTGTTATTCGCAATCTCGCGAATCTTGCGAAAGCGCGATCAGTCACCACATCACGCGTGGTTGTCGCGCATCGTCTCCCATTAACCACCACGTCAGGAGGATAGATCCCTGGCTCCCTAGTCCCACCCGGAACTATCCGCCCAATTCCAAAACCAGCCGCCCTCGCAGCGTAACGAGTCGACCCCAAGAGACCATCCCAATGCTCGACGAGTATTCGACCGTGGTCCCTGTGGAGGAATTCTTCTCCTTGTATATGCAAGGGGATCCAAGCTGTCTGAATTCAAGCCAAATCGACGAAATTGTCGGCAAAACCCAGGTCCACCTCACGAAAGCGGCCGGCAGGAAAACTCGGACGAGATCGGATTTGATTTGTACGCCCATTCCTTCCACCGGCCTTGGCCAAACACTAACGTAGCGAGTTTCAGGTGGACTACCTCCAGACGATGGTCAGCCTTCCCCGAGTTCTACTGGCGCCTGTACAATGGTGGCAATGAGGGACGTATCCTTGGCCACAATTCGACCGTTTCGACGCCGGCTGAGGCCGAGAAGAAGGAGCTGTTTGAACTACTGAGGAAACTACCCCAGTACGCGTCGATGTCGTTCGAGGAAACAACGACGCGGAATCGCTGGGTCGATGGGAAGTTTGATGGGAAGGATCGGCGGGCTTTCACGGTTGGGCCACCAATCTTCCAGTCGAAAGGATTATTTGGCCGGGGGACGCGTGTCGAACGGGTTCTTATTCAAGGGCAGGACCCTCCCCAAATGCATGCCATTGAAGGATGCTTGGCGTCAGGCGTGTCGGCGGCCGGAATCGCACTACTACCAGGTCATGCAGGACTGGGGAGACGAACACTGCGAAGGCAAGATGAAGGGGCTTGCCGTGGGCGGAGGAACATGTAATTTCCCCGAGTTGTCAAAACGTCGTGATGTGAAAGAGGTTAAAAGAGGTCGAGGAGGCCTTTTTTTCACGCAGGTTCGGTATGTTCTTACGCTCCATTGTCTCGTCCTCGGCCTTTCACAACATTTTCGCAGCCTCGACAAAACGACTAGATCGACAAAACGAGTAGAACAATGTGAACCAGTCACGAAGTGTAGCCTTCCATCGTTCCTGTCGAGGAAAAGTGCTGTAAGTGTCTCGTGCAGATGATATTACCCGCGTCGTGTTTGGGCTCGGAATTGAACAACGCCGAAATACCCGAAATGCTTCCCACGGTTCAAACTGCGACTTTTCCTTGATTCTCGAGAACTACTCGCTATATCCTGGATATCGCACCTATCGCTTGATTTTTGTATGGGAACCTGCCCTCAGTGTTCACCTCGACTCAGGTGCCGTCAGGTTCAATAGTTGAGTATGGTGGCCGAGAATCACCACTCAGTTCCGACTGGTTTCTCTCGTCCACTATCTACGGAGTCGGAAACGTCATATGATTACACACTATTGAGGGCCCGATTCACGCTAGATAGGTCTGAGATTGAACACCAAGAATGAACTTCAAATGCAATGATTATTCATGACGACCGCCCTTCGGATTCGGGTTCCGTCCCCCGCGCCAGTTCTTCGCCTTCCTTTGGTTCTCATGCGCTTCCTTCGCCTCCTTGTTAGGTGTCCCTGGAACTAAGGCCCAGTTGTCGCTCCCGACACCATGCCGGTCAAAGTCGCTCTGAGCGTTCTGGACGACCCAGAGCGCAGTTAATTTATTACACTCGTTGTCGGTGGTCTTCTGGAAGTCCGGGTTGCACCACCGCCACCATTTGGTCATGTTCTTCTTGTGGAACTGCTGCAGCCACCTGCGGTGCCCGATGCGTCCGAAGAAGTGGGCACCCGGGTTGGGGATGTCTGCCTCCGAGGTGTTGGGGTCGTAATAGCGCACCTCCGCGCAGTGGCGCTCCTGCGTCCCCGCGATGTACTCGCCAGCGACAAACGCGGCCGCCCAGGCGTGCTGCGCCAAGCGTGCGTTGCCCTCAGGCAAATCCTGCTTCCGAGCCCTTGTGCCCTTATCAATGAGCTTCGCGTCCCAGGTGTTGAATACGACGACAAGAATATCGCCGCTGTGCGGGAGTGCGCGCACGGCTGCCGCCGCCTCCGCCAAACTGCCAGTCGAGAGCTTTTCGATGTCGGTTAAAAAGGAGAACAGGTCTTCCTGCTCGGTCGTCGTGCGGTAGGAAACGACCCAGGGGTGGACGCGGACATGTGGGGCAGTGTACGAGTCGACTTTGGCGAGGAGTCTACCCCAGGAATCCGCCCCCGTGAGCTCGATGAACGCGTCCTGCAGTGTCTGGATCTCCGCCAGAAGCTCGGGAAACTGGTCAGGTGCGCGGGGATTCGGTTGCGCGCTGAGGCTTTTAGCAGACACCACCGCTCCCCTCCTTCTTAAAAGGCATTTGCGCATGGTCACATAATCAGGGTCCATCGTTGGCGGCAGCGGCGGCATCGCGTGTGAACTCTGCCTCGTGGGCGCGGCTGCGCACTTTGGGTGGGCGCGTCGCCGGGCCCGTGCCCCTCACTTGACCGCGTTTCAGGTTTCATTTTTTCGTGTGTGCACATATTCCAATCAAAGCTGTTTTGCCTCGCGAAGACTGTGTTGGGAGCGGTGGCGTCGAGGTCGCCGTCGTTCGTGGTTGATCTGAGCACAGCCACATTCACACGGTTCAACTTCCTCAACTTCAAGGTTTCGGGGGTCTCGGGAATCTCCTCGCAAGTGATAGCGCTGAACCGGTAGTGAAGGTTGCAATAAATCTAGTTCTGGGGTATCAACTATATTCACAATCCTTTCGGGGCATTACAGGAATAACGACGGTATGTATGTAAACTAGTAAAGAGCGAGCTAAATCAAAGACTGAGAAGGAATGAGAGTGGGGCGGGCCAAAGGCCCTTCTTAAATCCGTAACAACCTGCTTCAACGTCTGCGATTCTTGTTTCCACCCTTGGAATTCTTCTCGCAAGGTTTGTCCGAGTCATCGGGGCTCTGGACGCTGACACTCTGGCCACCACCTACCCCTCCGCTACCTCCTTGAGCAGCCCCGCCAGCGCCTCCGACATTTCCGGAACCGCCTTTGCTACCTGGTCGATGTGAATCCACCGTACTCCCCTTGGGTGAAAGCACTTACCGGTGCCTGAGGCAGCTCCTCCGCCCATTCCACCAGCTCCTCCTTGGGCTGAGCCGCCTGAACAAAGCGTCAATCTATAGAGTCCTAGGACTTAATCCGCAATACGAACCATTTCCCCCGTCGTTGTCGCTGCCTCCGGTACTCTGGTTGCTGTTTTTATGCTTGTGGTTCTGGATGCTGACGCTCTGGCCACCACCTTCCCCTCCGCTACCTCCTTGGGCAGCCCCGCCAGCGCCTCCGACATTCCCAGAACCGCCTTGACTACCTGTTCGATGTGAATTCACCGTACTCCGCCTGGGCGAAACCACCTACCGGTGCCCGTGGCAGCGCCTCCGCCCATTCCACCAGCTCCTCCTTGGGCTGAGCCGCCTACAGAGAGTGTCAATCTATAGAATCCTAGGACTTGATTCGCAATACGAACCATTTCCCCCGTCGTTGTCACTGCCTCCGGTACTCTGGTTGCTGTTCTTATCCTTGTGCTTATCATCATCCTTCTCACAATCGCAGCGCTCTTGTTCGCCGCGATGGATGTGGGTGTGCGTTATGTCGCGCCGCTCGACACCGACATCGTCACCGCCCCAGCGACGCGCAAATGTATCCAGGTGCTATCAGCGATGGTGAATGGTGATTCCGACACTGAACATGATGATGGACGAACCTGCTGCCCATCGTGGCGAGTGTCGAGGGAGTTTCTCGCGGCGATGGCGTACCCCTGGGCGAGCATGGCAGAGGCGAGGGAGAGGAAGACATAAGCAGAAGTGGATCGCATTTTCGGTCTCGTTGGCAGGTGCCGAACTTCTCCAAGTTGCCCACCTTTTATATGTTTTCGATGCGTTTTCTCCGTGCGCACTTAGACCAATCTCCGGTGTTGAATTAATGGGAACTATTGGGACGGGGAGCGGTTGGACCAAAAGGAAGTATTGAACCACCGTCGAAACACCCGAGAGCGCCACAGGGTTTCTTAGCTTTTTTGGCGCCGCTGGGTTTTTGGGACAAAGACACGAACTAGAGTAGGTCATAATATCCAACCGCCTGCGGAACGCTTTTGCGTCAAAGTGAAAGCCATTTTTGAGCCGTCTGGAAGATATCTCGGTGTGTCGCCCTGCCTTGAGTAATTCTGTTTTCCATGCGTTCACCTTCTCCAGAATCCAGCAGGCCCAAACGAACAGATCACCCAACTGTGACGAATCGGGGGCATCCGCATGGCTCAACGGACGTTTCGCAACGGACATGCGCCGCAATTAATTCGACGCGCCCAGGTTCAACTCGAAGTTGCAGTCTAGGTAATAGCACGTAGGCGGCGCGAAAACGTCAGTCTCTGTAGTCATAACAATAAGTGACACTCACCTCGAGATGAATGCGCTGTTGGTGTCGTGGGGCACTTTGAATGAAAAATATATGATGCAGGTTGGACGATGGGATAGGAAATGAAACCGAATTCTATAAGCTTAAGACTCCGAGAGGGTCCGATGAATCAAATTTACCATCGGGAACCGGTTGGGTGACGCGGCAGTTAGCATGTACAACAGTCCAGTCTTATGTTTCCTATCAACCTCACGCTCCGGCGCACGGGAGACCTCACTTGGAACTCGGCCTAGTTCAAGACACTCCAGGGTGGGATCTGTAAATTTCACAGCCGTGCAGAAAAATGCATGAAAAGAACACAACATATAACAATCCTAAACCCTCCATCCCAGGATCGGCTGCCCATCGCTCACACGTTCAACTTGCGAAAAGAATCGGGGGTCGAGGTACCCCGAGTCGTTGCCAGGGGTAAGGACGACTCCGTTGCTCGAGAGGTAGAAGGGAATCTCCGCCTCGAGTGCACGCGCAACGTCGATGAAGATGAGCACTTGCGAGGAGCTCCGCATGCCTGTGGTAGAGATTAATTGGGAAAGCTCCGAATGAATTTGGCCGTTAACGAACCGCTGATGACTCCGCTGTTGCCCACGAAGCCCTGCGCTAGATGGATGTGATTTCGAGACATACGGGAGAGTCCGTGTTGCGCTACTGATAGTGTAAGTATACCACTGGAAAGTAATTATAGGTCGACGCACAGATAACCTTCCATGCAGCCATAGAAGTCCCATGAACGGCCATGGGAATCTCGCTGGCGGATGTGATGCGTCTCAACTCGACGGTTATATCCTAAGAACCCGTTAGCGCAGCCTTGCAAAGGTAAAGAGATAACGACGGACCGACATGGAGTGCCCCTGGTTCGCCCGAATCCACCACGAGCTATTGTCTGCAGTCCCGCCTTCATTTGATAGCTGGTAACGCGATTTTGGGTCTTGAGACACGATGGATTCGAGCGTCGCGAAATCAAGTCCACGGAGTGAGCGGTGATGCAGCTAGACTTGTCGTGGTAAGGCCACCGAGGAGGAGATAACATTGGACCGAAACGCACCAGTACATCGACGTTGACATAGCCGTCCGAACGGATGGGGAGACCCGCGCTTTTGGCACCATGCCGCAGCAGATACGAGAGTTCGCGGGACATCCAGACCGTTGAGATGTGCCGCGGGTCGGTGACTGGGTCATCGCGGCGCTTACCAGGCCATGGTCTTTTTGGCGGTCCAACCGAATACGCTCTAAAGAGAAATGGGAGAGAGCGCCGACATCGTAGTTGGGAAAGAGTCGGAAGCAGCATCAAAAATTGATGGCGTACACACCTGTACACACAAACAACACGGCTCTGCTCTTACCACATCGATTGCTAGAAAAAAAGGTCTTTTCAACCGACGGGACTCATGCCCGCAACTATGCTGCACTGATCATCCAACTTGACCGCAACACAAATCGGACGCCTCCACTACCAGCAGCGCTGCAGAATCGAGGAATTGAAGGCTCAACCTTGGGCTCCTCTGCGGCTCGCCCATGGATGACCAGACCGCTTGAGTTTCGCATGCTCCAGAGGACTACTGGACCAGGTCCGACATTCCTTTTGTTTCCGTGGCTCCGAGGGAATAAACGGCAGAAACAAGTCAATCCTCTAAGACCCGAGGTCGATACATATTCTTGGTGTCGAATAACTTCGGAGAGCCACGGCAGCCCGTCTTGAAGCTGTAAGGTCGGTCGTGTTTCTAACGTTCCAACGATGGGACAGTTCGTTTGAAACCAACGTACGCGGAGATTACACACGGCCTCATTGTCATTTAAATTTTGGTCATTAAAACGATTCATACGCCCGGATTGTGCTCGCACATCTGCAAACACCCCGGTGGTATCTCGTGGCATCCCTGTTCGTGGGCCTTGCACGAGGAGGGAGTGAGAGCCTGCATCGTCGAAGTCACAGCTGCAGTATGTTCAACTTGAACCACATGTTGAAAATGTGTACGCGTCCCAGACTGCGCAGTGTGTGGGAGGGACAGCAGGAGTTTGACTTTTGGTTGGAAATGCGTATCCTCACATTATCAACGAATGCGCAATACAGCGTCGAGAACCGTACGGAGTCTACTAACTAGCACAATGCAGCGGTCATATCGACATACATTGAGAATTCTCTACGCGACGACTACTGCAACTTCAGCGCCTTGAGGATGAGGTGACCGATAGGTCCCGCAGACGCGGGGTTCTGACCAGTGTACAGGTTCCCGTCCACGACGACATGGGACTAAATTCAATTAGTGCGGTACATCTTGAAAGACAGGATGAACCTACAGTCCATGCATCGGCCTTCTCGAACTTCGCACCGAGGCTGACGAGCCTATCCTCGAGGAGGAAGGGTACGTCCTAATCAATCAAGTCGGTCGTATAGTAGTTCTCGAATTCCTGGAGCTCGCTGACCTTGACTTTATTCGCCTGGGTTTCCTCCTCGTTGGTAAAGCCCGTCGCGGCCCGCCCAGCGAAGATCGATTTCCCGGCGGCGTCGGTGACGTTGACGAGCGCGCTGTAGTAGAAAGAATCCGTCAGCTGATTATTCCCCCCATTTTTGGTTCATATTATACTGACGCAGGTCCGTGGCAAACTGCGCTGGTGATTTTGCGGGATAGACCAGACGCGGCAGACACAGCACTCTGCAGATGCGGCACTCCACAATAAACTGCGGCACATTGCTCCCAGACGCGGCACATCGCGACAAGATGCGCCACCTCGAGCGCGGCACCCGCGCAACAGATGCGGCACTCTCACGGGTGTAAGTCGAACATCGCCGAGATCGCCGAGCGCCGCCGTGCTGCGTTATAGTTTATTTCAAGCTAGTTCAATTGAGAAGAGTTCTTCAAACCACGATGAAACACCAGGGAATGTGGGATCTATTGTGCGACCAGTCCACAATGAACTAAGCAATTGGTTCCATCTCGGCGGTACATTGCGCAAGATATAGAAAAAACAGAGGTTTCAACTTAGGAGGAAAAGCAGGCCCAATTCACGCCGCATGCGGAATTTATGAACAACACACCCAGGGATTAACCAGTGCCAGAGGTACAATACAACGAGGTACGAGTGTCCCGTATTGTAGCGTCTGTCTAGGAGAGACTATGCCAGAGGATCACTGAGTCGACAAGGGGAGAGACATACGGATCGGGAAGGGAAAACTCACCGTCTGGAACACCCTCCGGGCTAGCACCTGCGACATCTTTCGCCTCCTCGATGGGGACATCACATGAATGGCCGGCCGCCGTAAAAAGACCTGAATCAGTGGTAACAAGGCACCCCGGGCGCTGTGAACGACACACCGGAAACGTTCGGCCCCAAGAAGCCTGGGCCTACCTCTAATAGAGCCTGGCGCATCCGTTGGCGCGCCATGGGAGAAACTAGACTTGAGATTCAAAGTAACATATCAGCTCAAAGAAACGATGTGATGAGGACAGCGAGGCGCACCTAAGACGCCGTCTGCATCATACACGCGGGCGGCAGCGCCTCCCGTTGTTGGCGCGCGTAGATTCGGACCAGGTGGTATGGGCTGGTTGCGCGGGACCCGGGTGCAACCATACCAGTGTGACTGTACTTTCGTGAGGAAGGTGTGGGGCGGGGGATGGCGCGCCCCGCTGGGGTGTTGTGCGAGGTGGGGGATGGTGGTGGTACGGAAGAGAGAGGCGGTTGATGTTTGCCGGTGGTTGCGCAGCACGACACCAGAGAACAAATGCGGCACATTACTGTTTTAGGCCAGGTGCCGCACTTGAACCAGATGCGGCACATGTGCCGCAGCTGAGCGCCATGTGCCGCATCTGTATAGTGTTGTGTTTGCCGCGTCTGTTACATCCTCGTGATTTTGCCCGCTTGGAAGAACTGCGACACCGTTATTAGTTAAAACGCGGCTCCAAGTGCAAGTCCAATTTCAACCAAACTGACCTCGGATGCGAGCTTGATGTTGATTGGGTCAATGGGGAGATCGATGACCGGGCTATTAAAGCTGGTGAGCAGGTCATTGAAGGGGTTGTTGTGTACACTGACCCATGGCCCCCGACGTAGAAAATCGCGTCATAGTCCTTCGAGTTGATTTCCGACAGTTTCTTGGTCGCGGCCAGTTTGCTCTTCACAGTCTCGTCTGCGAGGAACTTTGTGCATTCCTCATCGGCTGCAAAGAGCTGGTACCGTTCAATTCTGGTTCTGGCTGAGGAAATGAGATAAATAAAGCTGACCTTGACACTGTCGGGATCGAGCGGCGGGTTGGCGCCCAAAGGGCTGGCAATGTCGATGGTTGCGTGCGGGGCGAGGACGTAGTACGGGTGGGCCGCCTCGGGGAGGTACCTAGACGCGTTGTTAAATACAGGATTTTATCCACAAAGAGAGCAAGTACCATCCCTGCACAAAGTGAACGATAAGTGGAACCGTTAACCTTGGATCAGGGAACGCGAAAACGTACGGTTGCGGCGCCGGTCAAGGTTTTTGAAGCGGAAGTCAGGACAAAGAGAATAGCAGGCATTGTTGCAGGAGGTTTCTTGTTGGTGGTGGATGAGCTTGGATGAGTTGAACGAACTTGAGAAGCTTTATACTCCCGACATCATTACGACATAGCTTGTATCCGGGGCAATGTGCCGCAGGGCGTTTTTGTTGAACCGCGTACAGTGCTGACTGAGGCTCACTCAACCTACTGCAGAAGACTGCAGAAGACCGTAGAAAATCTTGGGAAAAACCCCACGAATGCCATTATAATTTTCGACGAGCGGCGTTGAGGACTACATGACTTACGTTGTTCAACCGTTGTTGAAGTTTGTTCAAGTTCGAAATTTCCTTCGCGTTCTCAAGACAGGAATTCAGCGACGCCCTCTCGACAAATTGCAAGGTTACGAATCAAGTCGGTTGGCTGAGCCGCTGAGCCGCTCAACCGAAGAAAGGAGCGGCTGTGTAAGGTGCCGGCCCCCATTTCACCGGTCAATCGAAGCAATGCCAAGTTTCTTTACAATGTTAAGGATGAATAAGCACGGTGAAACGGCCTGGATGGTATGTATAAGCGCATTTCGAAGGACAAAGACACTTAGTTACAAACAGGATCTTGGTTCGTTCGTTCATTCTCCCCAATCCAAGCCCAATGTTCCAGGGCGGTCACCACGCACCGCAGCTTCAACGGCCTCCGCCAGCGCCCTCAGCGCCAGGACGTCCTCGCTCAACTCGGCGTCGCCAGTACTATTCGTCGGCGTGATTTCGGGTGCTGTGACGCCGAGCGCGCGCTGCAGAGCGTGCTCGCGGTCCGGACCGCGCAGCTTGTCGATCGCGGTGAGGAGCACGGGGAGGTTTGGGTGCGTTGCGAGGGCTTGACGGATTGCAGGGGAAGTGGCTGGGAGACACATTCACAAGTCATTACTTGAACGATGCGGAGAGGTCGGAAGTCAGACCTATGGCCTCGTATTGGTGCGTCTGGAGCGGTTTGGGGTCGTCTCGCTTCAGGGGGTCGGGATAAGCGGATTCGTCGGGTACGTAGGGCCACTTTAAGGAAGTAAGAGGCCGGAGCGGCGGAGGATTCTCGTCGGAGAGGGGAGGTTCGGACGGAGCCGCGGATTGGGCGGGTTGAGCTGGATGAGAGGCTTCTTAGGTTCTGAGGTTAAACCCAATATATCGAGAAAGGAATTACCTTCCGCCCCGTTTGGCTCTTCACGCTTCTCTGAACTTGAAGTAGTAACATGGCACCTCTGCATCGATATTAACCGCGTGCCCCTTTTCTCAGTGAAATTCAAACCTTTGTGCGTCTTGTAGCAAGGAACGGAGCAGCTGGATCGTGTTGGAGCTCAGAGGAGATTCTGGGCTCGGACGAGGATTCATTCCACAAACTAGAGAGTCGCACATCCAGAGCAAGTGTATTTTGATTCGTTCACGCTGCATACTTGGCATTTACTGCGGTGGGAGTTGGGAGCCATGGAGGAACAGATTTGAGGCCACGCGCCGGCTTTCCGGGGAGACCGCGGCAGTTCTCAACGAGAGGTTGACGAGACTCGTCGAGAGGTTTCTTGGATGGCGATCTGGTGGCTGTGTACTGATCAACCCATCAGTGATGGATATTCCCACGGTTCATTTTCAACGGAATTTTGCGCCAGGAATCCATCCGGACATTAGCGCTGATATACGGAAGGCCTTAGCACAACTTTTTTGAAAACAATCTCTACAGGAGAATGGGGTGCTACTAGCTACATCATTCAATGAACAACTTGCCTTTGCGATGCGCGAAAGGCAGCAATTGTCTGACCCTTGCCTTCGGGCCATTCCTCCATTCGTCTGAGTCCGGGAATCGACGTAGTCCAATCTCAATCCTTTCAAGCGTCTGAATGGTGCCCAATGCGGCATCCAGCTCGAGGAGATACTGGTCGCCGAAGTCCGCAGAAATACCTTGCAGTGTGAAAGTCCGGAGGGCCTTGAGGTTCCGTAGATTTCCGCACAAATCTATCGTGCGCTTTAGAGTGGAGTTATCACGGCCCGGTCTCCGCTCGTGGTCCAGCGAAATGTGGACAGACTGCAACACATTTTGACCAGCGAGAATATCCCGATCAACCGATTCTGGGGGAATGGTGTAAGGAAGTGGAATAGAAGCAATTAAGTTGCCTCGACTAACCAGTATCTTGAGTATCGGAGGCGGCCAGCTTGATCTCACGGAGGGTTGAGCGATTCGCCCGCAAGAGTTTTGTGACACCGGGCGTCGAACGAATAGTTAGAGACTTGAGGTGCCTGATGTCGACCCCAACAAAAGAATCAAGCATGTGGTCCACGAACAGCGGGGACATCCTCTCGAGATGCAGAGAATCCAATATGCGGATTCCAATCCTCTCTGGTGCCGCGCTTGAATCCGGGATGGTGGACTCTGCGCAGCGGACTAACTTGAGTGCCTTCAGACTTGGGCATTCCAGCAACATTGAATGCAGTTCGCCGAGGTCTGCGAATGACACCCTTCTCCATTCCACCTGTCGGACGTCTGGACGGCCCAATGCAGTCCGGAACGCAGTCTTCAGGGGCAAAGAGTGGTCCTCCCACGGTGCGGGCATAACCTGAGGAGTCGCATTTTCCAACTCGCGACTGGCGGTGGCGAAAGCTCCGACACCAAGCAGGTGAGGAAGTGAGGAGAGAATGCGGCACACGGTGTCCGAGTCGGCAGCAGCGGTGGTGTAGGTGATGTATATGTGCCGCACATAATTGGCAAGGTGGGGATGGTCTCCAATCAGCTCCGCAAATCGCACTGTTAGCCGGGACCTGCTCAGAAGCGCCACAGAAAACACGTGTCGCTGGCTGGCGTGCATGAAGTAACGACCGGCCAATGCACACGCTTTCAGAGTAGGTCCCACCTGCTCCAAGGCAGTCGCGAGATGACCCACCGACAACACAAGGCCAGTGACCAGTACTGCCAGTGGATCTGCAACCTCATCGACGATAGTTTCGATAATGTCCTGCGGAAGCTGGACGCCTCCAGCAGCGTTTTTCGGTGGACATGAGGCCATTTCGGATGGAGACGATGGGCGCTAAAGAGGAGTAACCAATCCGAGTCATGAGATGAGAGATCGCCCTATGAATAGGTTAGCGCGCTACTACTAGTAGGTTAGCGCGCTCTGGTTAAGTACTGTATCTTTGAAAATTGAGCAGTGTTCACAGCCCCGCTCTCCAGCAGTCGTGAAGTGCGATGAAATGCCCAGAAATTAGGGTTTCTGCTTCTTTTTTCAGTACCAAGGAAATGAGCGAGGGAGAGGTTGGAAGGAATTCGAACACCCGAACAACGCGAAGTGTCACGCGTGACTGATCCCGTCTTTGTGTGGCCTTGTCAAGATCGGGAGTCTCCGCGTCAACTTGAAACCAAACCTTGACCACTGCGACCCACACCATTCAAACGGTAACTTTCAAGCCACTCTCTGTGTGAAGACCACGAATTGTGCCGCGACATTGGCCTCCAGACTCCAATGGACGTCGTAGCATAGCCTCGCCGGGGCGTTTTCATGCTCAACGCGTCTCTATTCAATGTATTCATCCTTTTGGCAACAACGGCCGCTGCCTTCAAGTTGACTTCAAACCTCGAGTTCCGATCTATGCCTATTGCCGCCATTCGGCGCCATCCGCGGCAGTATCACAGAGCCAGAGAGAGCCAGCTTGCCCCGCAACGACAATTGAATGTGGCGGACGACCTCACACGACAGCACACCGGACAAGAGATTCCCGGGGTTCAACACGATCTTCCTCCGTGTTTTCCATATGTCAAGTACTAGTACCCTGGGCTTGGATGGCGTGCATGCTGAACGCCGCCCGACCGCCGTTGCTATATGTGATATCAACATTCCAGCGATACCCAAGCTTTGGCCAGAGAGCGCAAGGAGCGTCAAGACTGCTACTTTTTCGTGGACCAGACTGAATCCCCCAGCTCGGGAACCGCGCGAGGTGTGGACTGGTGCGCGCCCTGCGCCAACGCGCGAAATCTATTAATAGCGCTATCTTGTCGGCTAACCGTCCACATTGGATCGGCCAACCGTTCATGCTCTCGTTGTCTGTGGCTATGGCGAACTGCATGGTGCACAGATGTCGTCTCTCTATAAGTACCCCGCAATGGAGGACCTCCTCATCATTCATTCCTCACGACCATGGTTTTCGCCGCCCTCTCCGTCTTGTCGCTCGTTTGTGCTGCCACGGCCGACTTGAATGTCGTCCGCCACGTCTCGACCGCCCCCCGCTCTCTGACCCCCGCCGTCATCCCCACCGCCGAATTCGTCGTCCCCATTACCGGCAAATCCCCCCGGAGACAGTCGAAGAAGGCCGCTATGACTGCCCTGCGCGCCAAAGTCTCGGCCTCGAACGACACTGCGGTTCTGGCGGGTGCTGACCTGGACCAGGAGTACCTCACCGACATCACCGTCGGCGGTCAAACCTTCACCGCTATCGTTGACACGGGAAGGTGTGGCTCGCTTGATTTCGTCCCCCAGACCAGCCCTAATCCGATCCCCTGCAGCTCCGACACTTGGTTGATCAAGAAGGACTTCAACTGCTTCAACCTGACGAGCTTCCCCGAGCCGCAGGCCACCTGTGGGTTCGGAAGCGCCGGTTTCGATACCAACGCGTCCTCGACATTCCAGGAATTCCCCAAGGTCTCTTTCAACATCTCTTACGGGTGCGTTTACCCCAAATCCTCGTGCACCCAGTTCCCTCATACTGTAACAGTGATGGAGAGTTCCTCTCTGGCCCTGTCGGCTTCGACACCGTCTCCGTTGGTGGCCTCACGGTCACCAAGCAAGAGATTGGTACCCCCGACTTTGCCGCTTGGAATGGCGACGGTGTAAACTCCGGGCTGCTCGGGCTCGCGTACTCGACCATCACCTCGGTATTCAACACCACGGACCCTACCAAGGCGTCCAATGCCAACCACATTCCTTATGACCCCTTCTTCGCCACCGCTTTCAAGCAGGGGCTCGTTGCCAACCCATGCAAGTCGCCCCCTCGCGTATCTCTCGTCTCGTTCTAATGCATCTCGACAGTCTTCTCCATCGCTCTTGACCGCGGCGCACTTTTCGTCAACACGAGCACCGACGCCAACCTTGGCTACCTCGCCTTCGGCGGCATGCCCCCCGCCGTCAAACTCGACAAGACCGTCGTTACCGTCCCCATCCAGGGCTACTCCACCAAGACGGGCAACCCCTCCTCCGGCGCCGGCTCCGAGTACGTCTACTACACCGTCGACGTCGACGCGTACGTCTTCCCCGGCAGCACCAGCGTCGCCACCGCCAACAACAACACCATCGTCGACTCGGGGACGACGCTCAACTACGTGCCGGACAAGGTCGCCAAGGCGTACAACGCCAAATTCGTGCCCAAAGCGACGCTCGACAAGGAGTCTGGGCTCTACTTTGTCGCCTGCAACGCGACTGCCCCTGCGTTCTCGGTGACGCTCGGCGGGAAGAAGTTCCCCATTGACGCCCGGGACCAGATCCTCGACGCCGGCACTGATGACGACGGCAATGTTGTGTGCATCTCTGGCACCCAGCCCGGCGGCGCCGACACTCCTGACACCGTTTTCATTCTGTGCGTCCCATTTACCTTGCGGTTTTTTGAATCATCTCACTAAATCCTTCCTCAGTGGCGATGTCTTCCTGCACAACGTCGTGGGCACGTTCAACATCAAGACAAACGAGCTCACCGTCACCCGGAGAGCCAAGTACTAGACACCATCCCTCCCATACATACCACTGCATTGTAATAATATCCTGCACGAATTCGCTGCTCGCATTGATCCGTTTTGTGACGTGGGAATCGCCTCGAAATTTTCGCGCTCGAGTCAGTCGGCTAATATTTACTTTTACTTCCTCAACCACCATGTCGACTTCGAAGGGACGCGTTCTGCTTGCATACTCGGGTGGCCTGGGTGTGTAGTATATATACTTCCCCTCAACTGGCTAAGCTGGCTCATTCAACCAACCAGATACCTCATGCATCCTCGCATGGCTTATCGAGGAGGGATACGAGGTCTACGCGTTCATGGCGGATGTCGGCCAGGAAGATGTACGCGTTGTCGTGTTTCTCATCAAAGGAGACGTCCTGAGCACTGCTGTATCAGGACTTTGTCGCGGCGGAGAAGAAGGCGCTGAAGGTCGGCGCGAAGAAGTTTTTCTGCGAGGTATGACTGCATCCCTGGCGTCTGGATGGATCTGTTGTTGAAGGAAAGACTCGCAGGATCTCAAGCGCGAGTTTGTGACTGAGCTCATCTACCCTGCCGTTCAGGCGAACTGCATCTACGAGGTCGGTATGATTCCGATTGGAGAGCAGTGTCTTGTTTATTCAAAGGCACCAGAATGTCTACCTACTGGGTACCTCTCTCGCTCGCCCAGTCATCGCCCGTGGCATGATTGCCGTCGCCGATCGTGAAGGATGCGAGTGAGTTTATTCTGTGTCCCTCATCTTTCCTACTATATCTAATCACGATTAGCTTCGTATCCCATGGCTGCACTGGCAAGGGGAACGACCAGGTCCGGTTTGAGCTCTCGTTCTACGGCCTCAAGCCCGATATCAAGGTCATCGCTCCCTGGCGGTTACCCGGTACGTTTCCTTCTTCAAGAGAATCTACTCACACTCATCCTACCCCAGAATTCTACAATCGCTTCCCTGGTCGTCAGTCCCTCCTGGAATACGCCGCCAAGAGCAACATCCCCGTCGTCCAGACCGCCTCCAAGCCCTGGTCGACCGACGAGAACCTCTTCCACATCTCGTACGAAGCCGGCATCCTCGAAGACCCCAACGTGACCCCGCCCGCCGACATGTGGAAACTGACCAACTCACCTGAAGAGGCACCCGAAACCGCCGAGCGCATCAGCATCGAGTTCGCCGCTGGGCTCCCCACCAAGCTCACCGTCCCCGCCACGGGCAAGACCCACACCGACGCCGTCGACATCTTCTCCACGCTCAACGCGCTCGGCCGCACGCACGGCATCGGGCGGATCGACATTGTCGAGAACCGCTTCATTGGCGTAAAGTCGCGCGGGTGCTACGAAAGCCCCGGCGCGTCGATCCTGCGCGCGGCGCACGTCGACCTCGAGGGCCTCACGCTCGACCGCAACGTGCGCGCGCTGCGGGACCAGTTCGTCACCATCGAGCTGAGCCGCATGCTCTACAACGGGCACTTTTTCACGCCCGAGCGTGAGTTTATCGTTAGTGCGATTCCGGCGAGCCAGCGCACGGTGAATGGGCTCGTGCGGCTGAAGCTGTACAAAGGGAACGTCATCATCGAGGGGCGGGAGAGCGCTGAGGGGCTGTATGACGAGCGGCAGAGCTCCATGGACGAGATGGGCGGGTTTGAGCCGACGGATACGACTGGCTTCATTCAAATCGAGTCGATTCGGATCAAGAAGTACGTGCAAGTTTTCTATCCTTGATACCAAGCTGATGAAATTTTGCAGGTGGGCGCAGGCGAATATCCGTCGGGGCCAGGCGGGCGTCACCCCGAAGGACGTGTATGGCGTTCGCGTTTGAGCGCACGCACCAAAATAGAGGAATAATTTACCCTCAAACAAGTATTGTATTAGCAGCTGTCCTAGTCTCGGAATTTACATCGCGGAACGTTCGTTCACCCAGCCCCAGTCACGATCATTCTGCAGCTGCTGTCCATTCGAAGAGATACAGAGTCTTCTTCTCGTCTCCCACCTGGACGTGCTCCACCAACTTGTCGACCAGAACGAAGCCGTTCTTCAGCAATACCTTTTGGCTGCCGGGGTTGTCTTCGAACGCAGATGATCGGATGCGTCTGGCTTTCAGCGACGGAATGCCCCATGCCATCATCGTCTTCACCGCAGCAGTCATGAGCCCCCGTCCTTGGTGGCTCGGCGCGAGGTAATCTGCAGTACTCGTTGACGCTAACTCAAAAATTTCAGGTCAAAATAACACCCACAGCCGATATGCCACGCGATGTCTGGGTCGCCGGCCGGGAGCGCGTCGTTCGCACTGGCGAGGCGCGTTCGCGTTTCCGCATCGAGCACCTCCGACCAGCCCGAGCGCACGAGCCCCACGTCGCCGATATAGACGTCGACGTCCGTCCCGTCGGCGCCGCGGCGCTCTTCCCGCATATGGCGCACGGGGCACCCGCTCATAGGGGCGCCGTTGTCTTTCTGCGCTGCGAGCACCGCGTCCGTCTGCGCCTTCACCCTCGCGAGCCAGCGCTCCGCCTTCTCGGGCGTGTACTGCCCGACGCGGTTCCCCATGAACGGCGCGACGGCGGGGTCGTCCATGATCGCGACGCTGGGCGCGACGTCGCTCATGCGCGGCGGGGTGATTATGATGTTCGCGAACGGAGCGGGGAGGCGGAGGAAGGGTTCCCCCGTCGTGGGGTTGTATTCCAATGCGCCGCTCATTGGGGGTTTGGGTTTGGGACGAGGGGCTGCTCACTCACACACGGCGTGTTCCTGCCGCTGTGCATGACAGCCATCGCATTTATAAATTATTCTCGTCCAAGCGCGAGATACGGTCACGATGTCACCAGCTCGAGGATATACAGAGTCAGCTTTTCCTTCCCTGCCTCAAGCTGGACGTGCTTCGGGAGCGTTTCGACCAGCACGAACCCGTTTTTCAAAAGGACCTTCAGACTGCCGTGATTTCCTTCGAAAGTGCCCGTCCGGAGGATCTTGGTCTTCATCATCGGAATCCCCCATTGCGTTATGAGCGTCTTCAGCGCGACAGTGGTCAGTCCGCGGCCCTGGTGGCTTGGAGCGAGGTAATCTGTGAGTCGCCATCGGTCTCGATATTTTTTTGCCCAAGATAGAAAGAATCATACAGCTGACATTCCACCTAATTCCAGGATCCCCAACGGCGCGCACGTTGTTTTCCGCAAACAGGCGCGCCCGCTCTTCCTTATCCAGAACCTCGACAAAGCTGGCCCGCGCGATCGCAATGTCGCCGAGGAAGATGTCCGTCCCGTCGGCCTGCTCCTCGCGCATGTGGCGCACAGGGCACCCGCTCACTGGACCCCCGGCGGCGAGGGGCACCTCAGCCAGGACGGCCTCCGCCTCGAGCTTGATTTTGCTGATCCACCCCTCGGCCTGGGCAGCGGTGTACGCGCTGCCTGGCCCGTTCGGCCCCATCCAGCTCGCGATGGCGGGGTCGTTCAGGATGGCCACGCTCGGCGCGACGTCGCTCATCCGCGGCGGGGTGAGTATGATGTTGGCGAACGGCGCGGGTAGGCGCAGGAATGGCTCCCCCGTCGTTGCGTTGTACTCCAGGGCGCTCATTCTTCAGGCGGTTGGGGAGTTCTGACCGATGTTGCGGGCTTGAATTTATATCTGAGCTCTGAGCCTCTCACACGGGCTTGAACCGCCGAAGACTGCCAAATGACGCGACGGAGGAGATGGGCGCCGTTGAATGGAAGCGCTCAGTTGGTGAGGGGAAAGAGAAAACCGCATGGTTGTGAGGGCAAGACGGAATCAGCCCGTTTGGCCGACGGAACACCGCTCCAGGAAATGTACCCACGATTTTCAACCACACAAAAGCGGTCCTCCGAGTCGCCCGTAGGGCAAAAACCAGGAAGGCGACGGCTCGGAACCTTCCACGCGTGTAAATAACATTATAATTCCAACCGCTACAATGTTGATGAAATTTACAAGATTCAGATCATCGTCGCGACTCGCGAGAGCCGTCCATCCAAGGAAGTCGTTGGGAAATCATAGAACAAACTCGACCGTTTGGAGGAATGTCCGCAACTAAATAGCTCATAGTATGCACCCTTGTATATCCCTGTGGCCGAAATGCCAGTGAGTGGTTGAAATTGCAATAGTACTAGTTTCGACTCCACTTAGATTTTTACTGCGACTCCGTCGGAGAATACTGAGTCTAGTTCGCGACGTAGTCACCCGTACGGGCGCTCCTCCCTGCGAGAAGCTTCAATAGCAGCAAGTACTACATAGATCCCCCTCGGATGGCGACGACACTTTACATCAAATTGAACAGTGAGAAAGAACACTCTCCTAAATACCCTCGGCACAACTCCGAATCCAGCCTACACCACCGAGGTCTACAGAGGCATCCTTCTCCGCCTCACTACTTACCTGGAATCCGAGCAAAACCCGATCCCAAAGATCCCGAAAGAATCTCAACCGTGGGAACTTGAGATTCCGAACGATCAACACTGGTTGGTCTTTGAGAAATATTGGGACGGACGCGATGTTCAAACCCAGTCTTATCTATAACAGTGAAGAGGTGAAGAGTGAACCACGGAATGGTAGTACAGGTTCAAATGCAGTAAGGCAGATCTTCAATCGATCGTATTTTTCTCAACACCGCGACCTCAGAGCGTGAACTCATTAGGAATACCGCAAGAATGGAGTCATTCAGAGACGTGGCGTGGCGGTGGGCAGGAGCACACTACCGTCGTTGCAAAATTAATCGAGAATGATCCAGCAACTTTTTGCAAGAAGCAACGGTCCGACGTAAAAGTTACATAAATCTTACGCACCGTGCGACGAGACTCTGAAGAAGAAAAAAGGCAGGAGATCGCTCTCAAGGCCACAGAGATCAAAAAACTCTAGTACTTTTGCCAATCTAGCGAGGTTACAGTGTTTTACAACAGATTATTCTAGCGGAGAAAAGAGCGTCCAGGGTAAAGTAAAAACAAAGTCCGTTTCGTCTCCTCGCCTCTAGCTGGGGGGTGCTGTAACCCCAGAGTAGTGACCGCCAGAACAAGGACCGTCTCCTCCGATGAATGCCCCTCCTCCCACGACAATGTAGCGACCGGAACCAGCGGGACACTGCCCATTTACCGACGCGTCGGGGCCCTTGGCGCCCGACGCAATCTGGCAAACACCGCCCGCCGCGGCATCGAATTGCCAGGCTCCGCAGCCTGGAGGCTGAGAGGGCCCGGGCATGAAGCATGCGAGGCAGCAGTCGTTCGCAGACGCGATGGCGGTTACAATTTCCACCTTTCCTCCGTCCGACGCAATACCAATCTGCTGAACCGGCATCGACGCTGCGCACAGGGTGCTGACGGGCATGTCCGTGGTCGCGGTCGTGGTCGCTTCCAGTGTGGTCGTCGAGTCGGTCAACGTGCTCTCTGGCATTTCGGTTGTGGTAAAGAGAACGGTGGTGGTTGTGGGGATGGGGCCGAGCGTGGAGGTGATAGTAATTGTTTGCGTCCAAGTCAAGTCGACCATTGTCGTCGCTGAGGTGTAAGCTGTCAGCGGCATCACGATACCGCTGCACACGGAGGAGATTGCAGGCGCGTCGTTGGTGCTCAGGCCCGCAGGAAGGACAGGAAGGTCGACGCGTTTCTGGGCCGCCGACTGCATGCGTTTGCGCGCCGCTGCGTGTGCGCGTCTGCGCCTATTGACTGGAGGAGGAGGAGCTGGCGCGGTGTACAGGAAGGTGGTGGTCGTGCTCGTGAAACTGTCTGTTTGTGTGGAAGTCGTGGTCGAGAGCTCTGCATAGGTGCATCAGAATGGTGCTCGTAAAGACTGGGAAAGACTCGTACCCGTTGTGGTGTCGACCACGTTTGGAATCACCGTCGTATCCTCGGCCACCGAATCCACAATAGTCTCGATCCCGAGGTCAGTCGTCGCTGAAGAAGTTTGGATGACAGTGGCGAGGTACTCCGTGGTCGTTTCGAAAATCGTTGTCGCCGGCTCCGTGTAGCCAAGATAGTCCGCGCAAAACCCTTCCCGGTCTGCCAGTGGAAGCGCCAAGATTATTTCCGCGACGTTGTTTCCTTGCTGCCCGCCGTTGTTGCCGTTGTTGCCGCCGTCGTTCCCGTTGTTCCCACCGCTAGAGTATCCGCCGTTCGAATCATATCCATTCCCATTCCCGCCATATCCGTTTCCGTTTCCGTAGCTATTCCCGTCATAGCTATCGCCTTCATAACCATCGCGCTTGGCTGAGAAAAGAGTCAGGTTTTGCGCGTTTCGAGGTCAAAGAAACTCTGGTACCAAGCGGGTTTTTCTGGTAGGCAGACGGGGCGACCAGGAGGGCGCAGGAGAGAAGGCCGACGGTGGCGAGGATGACACGAATGGTCATGGCGGAAGTTAACGAAACTTGAATATGTGGTGGATTGAAGTCGGGAGCAAGAGGCAAAAGTGCTGGCGCGGCTGTTGTCCTGTGTTTATACTCTCTCAACAGACTTCAAACCCCGCCGCGGAAGTATTTCTGTTTTGGGCGTTTGGAGGTGAGCGCCGCATTTGGACGAGTTGAGACCTGGGACATGTCCGTGTTCAGCTCATCGTTGGTCCGCTAAGGATATTGACGGAATCCGCCCCGACGCGAATCCAGAAAGACGCCGCAGAGAAAAACGACTCGACAAGTTGGAAGCAAGAGTGGGATCAACTGAAAACTCCCACGGAAAGGTTAAAACAACTCGGTACCGAGATTTTTCAACCTCGCTCGCATTTACATTGAATGCGCCCTGCTATCTCGTAAATATCTTGTTTCCACATTCCGTTCCATGCAGGATATTTTGTCTTTCCATGATTTTTATTAGTGTTTTTCTACCAAATTACTGGGGCAAACGAAGCAAGCAAGGAGAGCCTGAGTACTTGCTCTCAGGTATATGAGACGCCGTGAAGCCTTGCCGGGTGAAACTGTTCCACGATTGATCACAACCATTTCGTCTCTACAACATTGAAGTTGATTGAACTCGTGCTTGATCAAAAGGGGCTTGCCCGGTTAGAGCTTGGGTTGAGTTGCACTCAGAGCTCAGACACAAGTTATTCATTGACCATGTAGGATTTGCACCCGCTTTCGAATGTCGATATCAAGCTGCCACAATCCTATAACCCACAGATTGAGTTGACTATATCGGGCTTGAAAGGAAACGCGTACTGAGACATGGGCGTTACTGGAATTTGGGCGGTCGGATGTGCACCATTAACCGGGCAAAAACACCTGAAAAGAAAGGCAAAAAGGCCCACGGCCGTTCGACCCCAGTCCGAGTTTCCATTTGATTACCCAGGTGGATACCGAGGCGACTATTCAAATCGCGCCGCAAACGGTAACGCACAAAGCCCGAGCTTGAACGTCAACGAGCTGTGCTTCACGTAGCCCGTGCCAGTGTCCCTCCGAATCTAAATCGTAGCCATGAATTTTATCACCAACGACTTAAACAAAATCAAAATGACATGACACTACTTGGACTTGCTCTTCCCAAAGAAGCTGGCCAAACCCGTCTGCTGCTGCGGCCCCGCGCCCTTGGACGATCCGCTTGGCTTCGGCTTTGCCTTGGCCGGGGCGGGCTTCGGCGCAGGCTTGGCTTTGGCCTTTGCCGGAGCAGCGTCCGCCGCGGCCGTACTCTTCGCCTTCGCCTTCCCTTTGGCCTTGGGCGCTGGCTCCTCCTCCTCCTCCTCATCCACAGACTCGTACTCTGAAAAGTCCTCCGTCACTGCAAACGCCAATGAGTTCCCCGCCAGCCACGACGAAAGGAGACCCCATACCCATGTACCCCTTTTCGTCGATGCGCATCTTGGACTTGACGATGCGTTTCTTCTTGAGCCCGTTCTTCCCCACCGGCACAACCTTCTTCGGCTTGCGCTTTACGGGCGCCGGTTTGGAGTCGCCGTCGGACATGTGCGCGTCGGCGGCCTCCATTGGGTCGTCTTCGGGCTGCTCGACGACATCGCGCGAGGCCCGCGTCACAGCGTCTGAGCGGACGGTGAGCGAATGTGCGGAAGGGAACGAAGGAGGACAAAGGACATACCGTCGTCGATGTCCATCATCGCGCGCAGGCCCTCGGATTCAGAATCGAGGGCGGTCGCTCGTGCCTTGCCCTTGCCCTTGCGAGCGGGGGCCGCCGGCACATCATCGTCCTCCTCGTCGTCAGACAGAATCACGCCCTTGCGGACGCGGACAGAGGCCTGCGCCTGTGCGGCAGGTTTCGCGGGTTTCGGTGCGGGCTTCACCTCCATCACCTCGTCGTCCTCAGAGTCCGACGGCAATGCAGACTTGCGCTTGACGCCCCTCGGAGCAGGTTTCGTGGGTTTTGCCGCAACCGGCTCGTCTTCCGAGTCTGACACGAGTGCGGATTTGTTCTTCGGGCCCTTCTAAGAGCGATGTGAGTACGATGCGAGAGGGAGGAGAGGGATGGCGAAAGGACCTTGCTCTCTTCCATCTTGGCCTGGACTTTCTCTCCGATGGTACTCGCCACAGAAGGGGCTCTGGACTCCGCCTTGCGTTTCGTCTCCGCCTTCACGGGCTTCTCTTTCTCCTTCTTCTTCTCATCCTCTTTCTTCGCCGGCGGCTTCGTCTTTGCCTTGCTAAAGTCGAGTTTCCCAGTGGCCTTTGGTTTTGCCTTCTCTGCAGGTTTCGCGTCCTCTTCCTTCTTAACCGTAGACGGACCGGTAACAGGGACCTTGGAAGGGCCAGCGACTGCAGGTTTCCGGCCGCCCCACCCCGGCTGGGGCTTGGTGGACACCTGTGCCATACGGTCAGGACAAAGAATCGAATGCGGGTAAAGAGCATACGTTGACGTCCGCGCCGATGACCTTGCCCACGATGGCGGCCAGCTCAGCTCCCTTGGCTTTGTCCAGGCTTCTGACGATTTCGGTTGGCGTGCAGAGGTGTCCGGCGTCCTGGTATCAATGAGCGGTGTAACATAGACGCAATGGAGGAGGCTACCCGGATAGCAACGGGGGACAAGCTGTAAACGTGAACGCTTTCCAAGGTGATGAACTGTGCCTGGACACCTATAACGAGATGAGGGGGTTATAGTGTTCTCAGACGGAGGAATTCGATACTCACTTTCTAACTGCTTCTCCCCGACCAGGACAATTTCAGTCTGTGGCACATACTCCTCCTCTTCATCCTCGTCCTCGTCGTAGTCCATGTCTACGTCCTCGTCGTATCGTTTCCGTTCAGGCCTGGTTTCGCCACAGAGGAGGTATGTCGCTGCCAGCTTCTGTCCATCCGCGGCGTGGAAGGCGGCGAGCTCACTACAGAATGAATATTTGCCACGACATGAAGAATGGGGCCAATTGGCGCACTTTTTGGCGATATTGACGTTCAAAGCCAGAACTCGACTGAGCGAGCGATAAGTCACCTAGCGCCAGTCAGAATGCGGTAAAATGGACACTGGCTGTCACTGACAACGTTGTTGTCTATCAGGAGCTCTTTTGTGAGATAGTCGCGGATGGGCTGAGTGGACATGGCGGGACGAAGGGAGAAACGTAGGGTGACTTATGTCACATTCACGTGCATGTGTAACGCCGTGTCGAGATAATCAGCCGGCGGGAGATGCCGCAGGAGGTTGAACTTTTGTAAATGGCTCGCACGGGGTTTGGAAGCTACATAACATTTTGCGACCAGAGCCTCGACCGTTCTGGTTTGGCCACCCAGGCTCAATAGGGCGCTATTGAACCTACCCGGTTGGCAATTTATTTTTTTAGGCCCGTAAGTACCTTGCATGTTTTAACCGGTCTCACTTCGGCAGGGCGACATGCCCAAGTTTTACGACATTACTAGCCTCATATTTGGGTCAGAAACGGGGACAAGAAGTCCCTGTGTGCCTAGTTGGCTGGGAAGTGAGTTGAACAATCGCCGTCATCACGGTTGAAATTCGGGGTTTCCGGTCTGCAGCGTCACAGAGGCTACTCCAGTGCGCTTTGACTGTTTCGGCGATGGAGGTTGACTCGGAAGACTTCCCGTATTCTGCCAATTTGCCCCTCAATTTCACCGTGGTCTGGTAAAGAACCGATGTAAAACCAGACAGACTGACCATTCGTGACCTCTTTCTACTTCCAGCTTAGAGCCAGATAGGGCACTCAATTGACCGATACGCGTCCTGCATTTTTCCGTCAAATATTCAACCCAAGAAAACTCGACGAAAAAAAGTCGGGACGCGTGATGTCGTAATGGCACGTGGCCTTGGTTTTGCTCTTCTCTCCAACGCTCGCAAGGCAAACCTCACTGCTCCGATTTGACATTCCCTCTGGCTCCTCTGGGTCGCCTGATCTCCTCGACAAGTCACGAATCTTCGGTCCCAGTCCTCAATTCGTCCCAAATGCGGTCTTCACCGCCAAACACCTAAAACAGAAATAGTTCCGCGGTTGAGAGTATAAATACGGGACAACAACCACCCCAGCCTGTTCGCCTCTTGCTCCCAACTTCCATCATCCACACATCCAAAGCCATGGCCATCCGTACTCAGATCGTCGGCGTTCTTTGCATCCTCTCCTGCGCCCTCCTCGTCGCCCCGTCTGCCTACGACAAAAAGCTAGGTATGCCGCCTTACACTCCGCCGCGTGTAGGTACTGACCCCGCTCTCAGCCAAGCGCGACTATGACGACCAAGGCAAAGGTTACGCATACGATTCGAACGGCGGATATGGGAACGGCGCGCCGAACAACACGAACGGCGGGCAAAACAACACTGGCGGCGGCGGGCAAGGTAACAACGCGACTGAGTCGATCCTCGGTCTGCGCAACCCGGAGCAATTCTGCGCGGACTATCTTGGTGACTCTTTCTCTCATGGCATGCTCTACCGTGGCTAACCCAATCCACCAGGCTTCACGGAACCCTACGCCACGACTCTGACCGATACAACCACCTCTTCGGATTACTCGACCACCACTACGTTTGGCACCGAGACTGCTCTGGCCACGTCCGCCGACGACACGACGATCATCACCAACACCATTGCAACGACGACGGGTAAGAGCGACTTGTCCAGTTGAATTGTCGAGCCGACCTGATTTATTCCGCAGAAACCTTTGTTACGACCTCTACCTCAACCGACGTTTCCACGAGCACCAGTACTTTCTACGACTTCACCGCTGGCCCGCCGATGCAGCCTGCCGGTCGGAGACGCGCACACGCTGCCGCACGCAAACGCATGGAGCACAAACGCGCTGAACTCCCCCTTCCTCTTCAGCGGTTCAACGAGTCGCAGATTTCCGCCGCCTGCAGCGACATCGTCATGCCGCACACGACGACAACCATTGCGACAGTCGAGACGTCCGTCTCTGGCACTCGCACTGTTCCCGCCACGATCACCACCGCCACTACCTTCGTCACCAGCACCGAGTCCGTCGATGGTACCGAGACGGACTCGTCTACGGTCTTGACCGTCACTACCACGGCAACTACCGCAAGGGAAACCACCACCCTGTGCGCCGAGTCGCAGCCCATCAGCGATATTGAGACTTCGCCCGACGGAGGAAGTATCCAGTTTACTTCCACCGACAGCGCAGAGGCGTGCTGCCGGTTGTGCTTTGCGCCGGCGAGCAGGTGCGGGGTGTGGAAGTACAGTGATGTCGACGCTCCTAGGTGCGAGCTTGGGATTGATGCGAACGATGCGACGTTCACGGCGCCGCCGACGGCCCAGTGCCCGCAGTATGGTCGGTATATCCTCGTGGCCGGCGCGACGTTCGTGGGTGGCTACGGACCGTGCAGCGCTGGGCCCTTCGTACCGGCGCCGGCACCATAGACGACGACGGACGGACTTGATACGTTATTCGTTTTTCCTTTCTGTACGTGTAGAATTAATTGTAGAGCTTCGTGACGCTTGTACCTAGAATAGAGATCAGAATACCTTGTACCAACTAGAATAGGGATTAGAAGACTTTAGATAAAAAATGGGATGGTCATTGGTTGTATTGCAGCTGTCGTCGTGGCTGTATGCGCTTTGCTTCGAAGAGGAAAAGGAAAAGGCGCGACGATGTCACAGGTGTCCTGACGTGACACAACGCGTTCAATGTGCCCGATTTGACCTCCGCCACCATATCTTCCTCTAGTTATACCTCCGCTGGAAACGCAAATCGCAGCCGCGGGGCAGAAGAGACCGTTGCGCTATGACGAAAAGCCTTCCAAAACCCTCGGGCTAGTTCCCTGAATAACTTCTTGCCAACTTCTTGCTGATCGACTCGGAACGTAGCCTGAGGGAAACTATACCTCCGTGAACTGATCAGGAACTGAGCTTCAAGCTCGATAGTGAGATACCGTATGCCTGTCGCCGTGCCGACATTCGCGTGCCCAGGGTGCAAGCGGGGATTCAACAGGCACAACGACAGTTTGCCCTTTTATAGTACGATGTTGCTCCTCAGAACCTCGCCGAAGATCGCGCTGCTCAAACCCTCTTGAAAGTGTTTAATGCACTTTTCCCGAATCTAGAGTGAGCCTCTCACGCCGGGGACGCATCCTGCAAAATGGCAGCGCCGGGAAGTTCACACCTCTGTGCCATGACGAAGCATCTTCCCATCTAGGCTGGGGAATGGTGCGAACTGCTCGCTCGCTAACGCTAATCCTCAACAACTTCTTGCAATGCTGATCGAGGGTAGGGTAATACCCGTACTAACTCACAACGCGACGTAGCTAGCGAGCTTGTTACTCGTACTCGTCCCCAGTCTCTCCTCCACGATGCTACCCGGGCCGAGTTGCATAGAGCGCAAGCGCAAGCCGCGGACAATGTGCCATTGCGCGAGGGAGAGCGGAGATTAAACGGACGGACGAGGGAGGAGGAGATGGATCGATCTCTTATCTGAGCGGACTCGGAGCCGAAACGATACTTCACTTCGCCCGTTTATCGCTTCACAGAACCGACCGACGCTATTCCAATGGCAAGATGCGATGCTCCTCAAGCTCGAAGGGTGCTTGTGATATGGAGTTGAGGTGACGATGAGGGAGGGTTCGAAAAAGTTTGAGTTGAGGTGGCGGGGGAAATGTTTCGACTCTCGAACCGGAGGTCCGAGCTGAGCTCTCTCGACTGCGTGCCTGTATTGAGATTCATTCCAATCTGGCCTACTCGCAAGTAAGATCCAGATGACCGATATTGGCTTTGCAGTTGTTCATGTCGACTAGGAAGCGCAAGAAGTCGATACTGAGCCCCAACTCGAAGGGGTGCGATACGGAGTTGACGATGATGAGGGGTTAGAGAGAAAGGTTTAAGGTGGCGGGGGAAATGTTTCGAATCTCGAGCCGGAGTCCGAGAGCGCTCGAAGGGTGCGATATGGAGTTGACGATGAGGGGTTCGAAAAGGTTTGAGGTGGCGGGGAAAATGTTTCGAGCCGGGGGTCCGAGAGCGCTCTGTATTGAGATTCGCAAGATCCAGATGGTAACGATATTGGCTTTTGCAGTTGTTCGTTCCTGTCGACTAGGAAGCGCAAGAAGATGTTAATATCAGCGAAATTGAACCACAAAAAGAAGCGTCCGCGTCAACCCTCGTCCTCATCACCCTCCGTATCCTCCTCATCCTCATCCTCCTCATTCTCGTTCTCATTCTCATCATTCTCGTCCTCCTCGTCTTCGTCGTCGATCGTCTGGTCCTGCCCCATCCCCTGCGCGGCAGTCGCCTGCGGCGCCCCACTCGCCATCTTGCGTGCCTCAACCGCGCGCCGCGCTTCCTCCTTCTCCGCATCCACCGGCAGCAGCCGCTCCATCGCGAGATCCCTCCACCGCAGCGCCCCGTTGACGCCGCCGCCGTCGTACCCCATGTCCTCGAACAGCGCGCGCGAAGAGGGGTCGTAGGGCGGCCGGGGCCGGGATGCGGGGTGCTTGACGTTGGTGGGGTTTCCGTAGGGGTAAGACGGGTGTGCTTGGGAGGGTAAGACTAGTAGGGCAACAAGTGTAAGTTAGACGCGGCCGCCGGCCCGAGGGTGGATGAGGATGAGAATCTGGGACGGACTGTCGGAATCGTCGGGGTCCGGGGGGACCATGTGTGCGGGGATGCTGAGGTCTGTTGAAATCGTTGAAAAACTCGGCAGACTGGTGCGCCGGTGAGATAACTAGCCATCAGCCGCGAGTTCGCCTTTGAGGTAGTCTGGGGTCTCGAGCGTGTCCAGGACCTGCAGGTCGTAGGTTGACATGTGCAGGTAGCAATAGGTAAGGTCCTATTAGAGCCAGTTCAGCGGTATTCGGGGCATTAGAGAGGGAGTGGCACAAACCGTCATGGCGGGAGGGAGACTTGTGACAGCGGCGACTCGGCTTGTGATCCGGACATGAACATCCTGATCCCGCCACGACCGCACACGACCACCTCCCGGTTGAACACCAGATGGTATGTACCCGTTCCCTTTGTAACGGACTCAGCTGACATTGGGTTGCTATTCCAAGGGCCGGAGGAGCAGAGGGGCCGGACTCTGTCCGCACTCTCCGCCCTATGTACTTATATCGGTGCGGGCCAGAGTAAGTAGGACAGACTGGATTCAGAAGCGGCGATTGGCAAGCTCAAGACTGAAGTTATCGTCGTGGCTGTATGCGATTTACTTCGAAGAGAAAAAAAGAAAAACTTGAAGGCGCGGCTTCACGCGACGTCACAAGTGTCCTGACGTGACACACCGCGTTTAATGTGCCTGGCCTGAAGCAGACTTCGTGAGCGGAGATTCAACAGGCACATCCGCGCGGAAGCGATATTTTGGCTTGTGGTTGAAATTGCGCGGCTCAAACCCTCTTGATGTGAAACTTGAACGCGCGAATCTAGAGCCTCGAACCTTCCCGTGTGCAAAATTCGAATTGTCACCAAACCCTGATAAGGTCTTGCTGATTGAATCTGAGGCTCCAAGGCAGCATATCTTCGAGCCTGGCAAGGATTCAGAGGAACTTGCCGGCTTCAAGCTCGCAGTGGTTAGAGAGCTTGTTACTCGTCGCCGCGGAGACATTGGGGTGTCCTCGATGCTACCCAGGCCGAGTTGCATGGTAAGCCGCGAGCGGACAGTTGTGTGCGCGAGCGAGAGCGGCGGAGATTAAACGGACGAAGGAGGAGGAGATGGTAGGAGATGGATCTCTTATCTGAGCGGAGCCGAAACGATACTTCGCCAGTTTATCGCTTCACAGAACCGACCGATGCTGTTCCAAGATGCGATGCTAGGGGGGGGATGGAGTTGACAATGATGAGCGGTAGGTTCGGAAAAGTTTGAGTTGAGGTTGCGGGGCCAAGGATGTCTCGAGCCTGAGTCCGAGAAGTCTCTACTTCGACAATGAATGAGGGGTTCGAAAAAGTTTGAGCTGGCGGGGGAAATGATTTCTCGAGCCGGAGTCCGAGAGCGATATGGAGTTGACGATGAGTGGTTCGAAAAAGGTTGAGTTGAGGTGGCGGGGTGCATGATGTCTCGAGCCGGAGTCCGAACGCTCTCGAAGAGTGCGATATGGTGTTGAGGATGAGGGGTTCGAAAAAGTTTGAGTTGAGGTGGCGGGGGAAATGACATGTCTCGAGCCGGGGGTCCGAGAGCTCTCTACTGCCTCGATCGCGGTAGTAGTGAGACTCCAATCGGGCCTCGCAAGATCCACACGAACGAAATTGGCTTCATGTTGACTAGGAAGCGCAAGAAGAAAGAAATTAATATGAGCGGAATTGAACCACAAAAGAAGCGCTTCGTCAACCCTCGTCCCCTCGTCAGTGGTAACCTCCGTATCCTCTGAATCCTCATCCTCTTCATTCTCATTTTCGTCCTCCGAGCCGAAACGATAAGTACTTCGCCCGTTGATCGATTCACAGAACCGACCGACACTGTTCCAAGGACCAAGATGCGACGCTCCTCAAACTCGAAGGGCGCAATATGCGCAATATGGAGTTGAGTTGGCAATAATGAGGGTAGGTTCGAAAAAGTTTGAGTTGAGGTGGCCATGGCGGGGAAAATGTTTCGACTCTCGAGCCGGAGTCCGAGACTGCCTGCCTGTATTGAGATTAGATTAATTCCAATCTGGCTCTGGCCTCGCAAGATCCACGAAATTGGCTTTGCGGTTGTTCCTGTCGACTACGAAGCGCAAGAAGATTAATATGTTAATATCAGCGAAAATTGAACCACAAGTGAAGAAGAAGCGCTTCGTCAACTCAAGAAGGTTGACATGTGTAGGTAGCAGTGAGTAAGGTCCTATGTAGAGCCCAATCAAGGTAGCGGTAGTATTCGAGGCGGAGTGGCAGCACAAACCGTCATGGCGGGAGGGAACAAGTTGGAATTGGATTTGTGACGGCGACTCGGCAAGTTGTGATCCGGAGCGGAACGTTGACGAAAACCCTGATCCCTCCTCCCGCCACCACCGCCGCCGCAGTGACCGCACACGACCACCTCACCAGTCCGCTTTGCAACGGACTGAGCTGACAACATTGGCTTGCTATTCCTATTCCAAGGGCCGGAGGGGCAGAGGGGCCGGAGCTCTGTCCGCACTCTCCGCCCTCGGTGCGGGCCAGAGTAAGTAGGACGTCGACAGACTGGATTCAGGATTAAGCGGCGATTGGGATTGGCAAGCAGGAAGCTCAAGACCCTTGGGCCTTTGAATATTCTGAAGGACGAAGACCCTTTGAATCATTCATCCCGTTCGTCCAAGGACGGTCCAATGGAAGAATTCCAGCGACCGCTACAGCGCTACGCATCTACCCGACTCCACCTGCATACACTAGACGCGCGTTTTGTCGTGGGATTGGTGATTACATGTAATTCCACTGGTCAACTGTAAAAACCACGCCTGTATAGGCCAGTATCCGAACGCCGACACTGATAATCATCACCGAGGAGAACTCGACGGACAACGGCGTATTATTACGCAGACACGGAAAAGTGGGTTCCTCGTCCCTCGCAGATCGGTTTGATGATCCAAAGTCTGCTGCGCCAGTTTTAAAGGCATCGTACCGCCAAAATGCGCGCGTGAAGCCCAACAGGCCCGGTTCCAAACCTCTCCGGGCACATACGCAGGAATGGGATCGCTATACGCAGACATGTCAGGGACATGCGGGTCGCAGATAACTAACAGGTACTTCTTAAGTTGCTTGCTTACCGAGGACGGCGGTGTCTGCTTCAACATTGCTCCAGCTCCAGCCGTTTCCATTCCAACTCAACACAAACACCGTTCCGCCGGCGTTCATGCCCAAATCCCGGCCGCAAACCTCGCAGAGTCGCAATATTGGTTCGACTCTTTTGCGGGACGAAAGGGAGCTTCCGCCGAACGCACCCGGTCACCGTACGCGTGGCACCTCCAAGCTATCCGTCAAGATTTAAACTCAACAATCTCACACGCGCTCGCCCACCTCCGCGTTACTTTCTCATCCAGCGCGTGATCGCAACACCGCGTTTCCAAGTTTATACTCCGCTCGCTCAGCCTGACCGCAACACCGCGTTACTAAGTTTAGTCTGAATCTCTGTCTCGTCCTGAACTGGATACCCTTGAAGGCCTTCGATGGTCCCCCCGCCCGTCAAGGGGATCCGCGGTTTCCCCGCGCTGTTGCATGCAACTCGCTCTTCGCTTAAAGCTCAGGCTGTCTGTTCGCGGGAACCTCAGCTCGTTCGCCACCGTTGTAGTTTTGGTCCATAACCCCGAAACCCGAAAACGATTCCTACTCGCACCCACTTTTGACCGCTTATATCAATTCGGCCGCGGCCCTCAGCTGACCCGGTCGCAGGAAGGAACACAGAACCTAGCCCAGGGTACATGCAATCTCAGATCTGTCCTCAGTAAGCGCATTGAACAGTAAGCTACCGAGATTTGCCGAAAAGGATTAACGGCCGCTGTCTCGAGCAGTCAAAACTCCGTTGACGGCGTGCGATTTCATAGATCACCCGGGCTGCCTCACCCAGGCTTCTTATAACAAAGCCTGCCACAACGTGGGGTCTACGTTTATCCTTCGTACCTTGTCCACCCACCACTACCGCGATGTCGACCCAGCCCATGGACGAAAAGACGCTGGCGGACACGGACGAACGACGCCTCAGCAACGCCGACGCCGCCGGGCAGGACTCGTCGACCGCCTCCGAGTCCCGTCTGGAGAAGGCCGCGCCGATCGAGGACGAAATTCACTATGTAAGTCGTCGGTGCCAGTCCATACCTCCCTTCCTTTTAACTACATACCTCCGCGGACTTGCGCTCATGACGCGCGCCACATTAGGTTGACTTTGGCGAAAACGACACCCGCAACCCGTTCCTCTTCCCCCAGTCCAAAAAATGGGGAATCACCTTCCTCGCGTCCTTCTCGACCGTCCTAGCCGCGTACGGCTCCTCTGCATACTCGACCGGCCTCCCGTCCATGATACGAGGTAAGCTCTTTCTTACCGTCGTTGTATTAATATTAGGAACTCACATATGGCACTAAGACCTCAACTGCACCGAGTTCCAAGCAACAGTCGGGTTCATCGTCTACGCTTTGGGCTTCGCGGTGGTCCCGCTCGTCACGTCGAGCTTTAGCGAGGAGTTTGGGAGGCAGCCGCTTTATATTGGGTCTGCTGTTGGGTTTACGCTGATGTTTTTGCCGATTGCGCTGTGCGTTCCTTCCTTCCTTCCCTTCTTCTCCTCTTCCTGCTTCCTTCAATTCGATATGTGTTTGTGCTTATGGGTGAATTTAGGGCGAAGAACATCCAGACCGTCATCGTGGCTCGGTTTTTGCAGGGGTCGTTTGGTTCGACTTGGGCGACTATGGTGAGTTGCGCCTTCCTTCCTTCCGAGTTTGGGTGGCAGTTATAATAACAAGGCTTCATCACTTAGGTCGGTGGGACGCTCGCAGACATATGGAAACCCCAAGAGTACGTCGTTTGACTACCAACCGAGGCTATCCCCGAGTTAAACTTACCGCACAGACGCGGCCTGCCCATGGCCATCTTCTCCGCCGCCGCTCTCGGCGGGACGGGCTTGGGACCGGTCGTTTCTGGGTGGATTGAGATGAACCCAAAGTTGGAATGGCGCTGGATTGAGTGGATTCAGATGATGTGCGTCCCTTCCCTCCTCCTCATTATTCTATCTATCGTGTTTCGTTTCAACAACATCTAACTGGGACTGGAATTGGCGTTCACAGAATCTGCGGCGCCTACTGCGTCTTCGTCCCCCTCGTCATGCGCGAAACGCGCTCCACCATCCTCCTCATGCGCATGGCGAAGCGGATCCGGAAGGAGAAGGGCGGGGACACGCGCTACCGCGCGAGGGTGGAGGATGAGAGGCCGAGTATGAGTACGCTGGTGTATATTTCGTGCACGCGGCCTATCAGTATGTTGTGTTCTACTCCGTGCACGCGCCGTCACTGACGATTCTGTGTGTACCTAGTGCTGTTGTTCACGGAGCCGGTGGTGTTTTTCTTCAGTGTGAGTCTCCTTTCCACTGCCCGTAGCCGTGCTACTACTTTCAACATGCCGAACTAAACATATTCATATTCCAGCTCTGGATCGGTTTCCTATGGGGCGTCCTCTTCTGCCTCATCCGTTCCATTCCGGGCGTGTTCCAAAGTCTGCATCACTTCAACGTCGGGCAGGAGGGGTCTGTGTTCGCTTCCATGATGTCAGTGTTTTTCTGTTTTCTTTTTTCTTTCTTTCCCCGCCCCCAGAAAAAATCGACGATGCTAATAAAATGCGCGAACGAGCAGAATCGGCACCATCCTCGGCTTCCTCACGAACTACTACCAGGAGCATTTGTACCAGTACGTCTACTTCCTCCTTTCGCGCCTTAACGCATTATCCCCGTTAGTAATCTTGGTTCAATTTAGCAAACACTTCGAACGCAGAGGCCCCGAAGCGCGCCTCATCATGGCCTGCGCCGCTGCCGTCGTGCTGCCGATCAGCATGTTCATGTACGCGTGGTGCTCGTTCCCGTCTATACATTGGATCGCGTTGGTTATTGCTTTGACTGTGAGTTGCAAGTCCATTCATTCATACTCCGTTCATACATCATACTTCGACTCGGTTTCAACCAACTTAACTTTGTCTTTAGATGTACATCTGGGCCACGTTCGTCGTGTACCTCGCCGTCTTCAGTTATCTCGCAGATTGGTGCGTCCTTAAAATTCTGGTTCATTTTGCTTCGGTCTAATTGACGACGCGTCCCACAGCTACGGAACATTCGCATCCTCAGCCCTGGCTGGACAAAGTCTCTTCAGTACGTCCCTTCCCCTCCCTCTTTTCCTCTCTCAATTTATCTTACCTTGAACTCCCCGTCTGTAGGAAACATCATGGCAACAATCTTCCCCCTCTTCACCCAGCAGATGTTCGAAGCCCTCGGCTACCGCTGGGCCAACACCATCTTCGCGCTGGTCGCCACCGTCATGGCGCCCATCCCCTTCGTGCTGTTCTTCTACGGCCCGGCGATTCGGGCGCGGAGTCGGGTCTCGCGTGCGGTTGGGCAAAAATGAGGATGATGAGGATGATGAGCGAGCCGTATAGACGATGGATCACCGTTGAGTTGAACGAACCCTTAGAATAAGTAATGATGATAGCACGCAAATACGCACGCACTTGTAACACGACCTGGTTTGCTCAATGCAGCCTCGGATTGGCATTTGGATGTCCATGCTCGCGCTCGACGATTTTTTTCAACCATCACCCGACCAGACCTCAACCAAGGAGAGATTGCAACCGCGGGAAATCGCGCGTTCCGAGCCCAGTTCACGGACGCACGAACTTATCCTGAGTCCTATCCTGCCTCAGAATACTTGGACGATAACAAGCACGCTTGTATAACACAACTCGTTTGCTCGATAAGTACAGCCCTCGATTCCATACTCACGCGCTCCGCTTTTTTTCAACCATCACCGCTCAGGCCTCATTCAAGGAGGGATTTAGACCAGACACTGGTCTGTCTTGAAGGTAAACCTGTCGAAACAGGTTTCCCCTCGGAGACAGGCTGTTTTCGACCATAGGAGGGATTGCAACCACAACTGAAGGAGTCGGGCGTTCCGAGGTCCGTTCATGGCCGTATGCCTGCCTTATGACACTCAGACGATAACAAGACTTGTACAACACAACTGGTTTAATCTGCTCAATACAGCCCTAAGGATTCGAATTTCCATACTTCAACCATCACCCGCTCAGACCTCATCCGAGGAGAGCTTGCAACCGCAGGAAATCGGGCGTTCCGAGGCCAGTTCATGGACGTATGCCTGCTTCATGATACTCAGACGTTGTACAACACAACTGGTTCAATTTGCTCAATAGAGCCCTAATGATTCGAATTTCCATACTTCAACCATCACCCGCTCAGACCTCATCCGAGGAGAGCTTGCAACCGCAGGAAATCGGGCGTTCCGAGGCCAGTTCATGGACGTATGCCTGCTTCATGATACTCAGACGTTGTACAACACAACTGGTTCAATTTGCTCAATAGAGCCCTAATGATTCGAATTTCCATACTTCAACCATCACCCGCTCAGACCTCATCCGAGGAGAGCTTGCAACCGCAGGAAATCGGGCGTTCCGAGGCCCGTTACAGGATCCCAGCCGCTTACAGCAGTAAAGCCCGTCTGGCCGCAACCGGGGTTCGAGCTAGTGGGGAAGAAAAAAATAAATGAGTTGCCGTTGCGGGAGAAGAGAAGATGGTATGCGGGAGAAGATGGTGTATGGTAACCGACATACCCGGATAGGATGTCGTTGAAACCTGTCTTCCCGGTCGAGTAGAAGAGGGGGTTCAGGAAACCGAGCGGCGCCTTGCCCTCCGAGATACGGAAATCGTTGAGAAGGGCGACGATTCCTCCGACGGTCTACGAAAACTTGATCAACATGTGGTCTTTAGCTGGTTATTTAGCATGGACGCACGGGAGAGGACGCGCTGGTTCCTCCGACGGACCTAAAGATCGAAATGGTCAGTACTTGAACATCGAACGAACGAACAGATGATGACGACTTACGAAGTTCGACCGCCGATGACAACCTGGAAGCCGCTCGAGGCAGCAGAGACATCAGGGTACGCACGCCCCGTGGCATTGTAGAGTCCCGCGAATTTCGTTCCGATACTGGTCACGAATGGGTTAACCGACGCGCTTTGATACGAAGGTTGTGCGAAATATCTGCCAAACGCGTGAGGTTTTATATATTGTTGCCATGAAGATAGTGAGTAACCCACCTCGAGAATCCACCGCCCGAGAAGCTTATACCAACCTCGGGGTTGACTCTGGTGGTCCCGCCGACGGCAGTGACAAAGGGGCAGCTGGGCAACGACCGCTCAGCATGTGGTTCAACAGGGAGGTCGACGACTAGAATTACCTCGCAGGGAATGCAGGTTGGAATATCTTTCTGTTCGTTCCATCGTTCGTCAGACAGTCCCCGCCGCCGACACTACAATAAGTTAATCATTGTGAGCACAAAAGCGGGAATTGTCCACAAACCCTTCATCTCCCGAAGAAAACATGATGCTGCTCCCGCGCGCACTAAGGTGACCGATTAGTATATAGAGTGGGAGACATGGAAGTGGTTCATACCCAAGCTGAGCGAACAGGTTGCAAACGGAAACCGCGTAGTCTTGCGGAACCTAGGAGGACGTTGAGATTGGTCAAATTTCGGTGCTGAGAATCAGTCGCACAGTTTGTTCGTCATCACCGTAGCTGGTTGTCTGTGGAAAGTGAGCTAATTTCCGCGAAATAAGTCTTTCTGCACGCACGAAGGTCTGGGGGATGGTGGTCTGGTTGAGAATGAAATTCAACCAGTCGAGGTAAGGCTCATTTGTATCCGCTGTAAAATATGAGTACGAGTACTCGTCCAAACGAGTAGAACCGCACTTACTCGGCGTGAAGGTATCTTTGATGAACGGAGGGCTCCCGCCAGTCGAGTAGTAAATGTTGGGGGTCGGGAACGAAATGCCCTCGGTGTACTCTGAAACCGTCAGTCGGTCAACAATAGGACACAGAAAGATCCCGGGTATTTACGAATATCGAGGTTGGCCTGGTCGGTTCGGTTAACAAAAGATGGAAACATGAGAACGGATTATTCACCTCTACTCCAGGATCCGACTGGGTGTTCAAGCCACCGTTGACTTGAACGTGCGTGAAAGTGCCTCCCACAGCGTCGGTCCGGAAGGCTCTGAAGAAAGTCTGGTATTTTTATCGGTTAAACTCAGTTTCGAACCACGAAGTAAGTTGGTAACCTGCAAATCTAAGAAGATGGGTCATTTTCAGTGGATTATCGAGCGTCTTTGTAATTCACTCACCGGCGTCGTTCGCGAACTCCTCGAGATATCCTGCAACACCGAGTTTGTTGGTCGCCGTGGCCTTGGGGACATACGCTGTGGTGTTATACATGGCGCGTAAACACTGTTCGATGTGAGTGAAACGATCATTTCAAACGGCTGAGACATACCGCTGGGGTAACAGTCGATCTACAACGGGGAAAAACGAGTTAGAGATTGGTAATGGCACCTGGTTTGGACTCACCCGCAACTCGCAGGTACCGCGAGAGGCGAAATTTCGGCCGCGAACGAATCCGACGCGCCTTCGAGAGAAGCCGCTTGAGGTTGAACGAAGCTGGTCGAGCGCATGCTGTGGAAAGTCCCAAAGTACGTCGTAGGAGTGACAACATCGACATGGGAGTGAAGTTCCTGGGGCAGCGAGTACTCCATCGTGCGCACGACAGAGGATCCAGAGGCAGCGTGGTAGTAGACACCGTATGTGGTGCCCAGCATGCGTTCCGCCTGAGCGACCGAAACGCGAATGGTGATCCATTCGCCACCGGCAGAGCGGAAGTGCGCATCGGCGGGATTGATGCCGTGGTGTTGAAGCCAGGATTCGACGGCTTCGACAGAGTCTGGGTGGGGTGCGACAAGGGCATCGACCTCCTCCTTCGACAGGTGCTGGCCATACCTACAGCAACCCTTGTGAGGCTGAACAACAACTGTACCAACGCACATTACGTACCTTTCGTGGGCCGGGTCACTGACTTCGTACAAGGAGGAAATTAACTCCTCAAGTTTGGCCTGCTTGAGGCCGATGCGCATGTCGAGTAAATGGTCCGCAGGAGGCGCGGACTGGAACTCCCAGCCGCGGGGAGTTTCCACCCATGCGTGCTTCACAGCAAGATCATTCCACCGTTTGCCAGAAAGTGGTTTGGCGCCAGAGAGCCCAGCGAGAAGCAAGACGAAAGCCGGTAACAACAACATGTCGAGGGACTCGGGGAAGTGAACCAGCGAGATTAACCTTCAAGCTACTTATACTTCGTCGCCAACACACTTGTTATCTTCGAGCACGCGATATGAGCCAGCGGTGCACGAGGAGAGTGAATAGAAGGCCTGATGATCCCATGAAGCGTCAAAGAAGGCGGAGAAACATATGGACAAGATGCCACCGTGGAATCTCGGGCTGGCAATGGCTGTTGACTCAGAGATTCCCGTTGAACAGCAACCAACTTCCAAGGACCCTTGGCAGTTTCGGTCCGCCATATTGTACCATATCTGCGTGCTTGACAGCGAGAAAAGCACGCTGGACAACGCTCCGACAGTCGTCCGCAGACCCGCTCCATGATGCCGACAGTCCGCAGCTGGCAGTGGGATCGGAAGAGAGCACATCACGCGACACCAATAACCAATCTGGGTAACGGCTTTCTGATGCTCACTTGGCACTTGGTAGTAATGGTACTCCGGGTTTTCGTTAGAGTAATACGTAGATTTGGGTAGGATATACAAGTCGTACAATGCTTTTGGTGGTGCTTCCGAATAATAAGTAATTAATGTTCTAGTCAATTCACCTTGCTCTTCGATGGATCTGGCTCAAGATTCCGTAGCCGCATTTCCACCAAAAACTCCTTATCCCGGATCGATTGAGACCAAGTACTCAGCATCTCGAGCAACACGGCGCCGAAGCGGACGCCCGCGACGGCGACGAAGATCGCAGGGTACACTTCCATGACTGGCAGGGAAAAAACATGAGTGAGCATCGGGCGGGTAGGAAAGAGATATAGGCATACAAAGAAGCTTGCTGTTCCTCGGAATCAATGGGATAAAGTGCTGGGCGAGGAGGAAGACGCCGCCGGGGAGAAGAATCATCCCAAGCAGGCCAAAGGTCAATGGCCCAATAACCTCCTTGGTCGCAAGTATGGGTTCGGGATGCGTCCAGCCGTTGTTAGTTATCTAAAACGCCCTATGAGTAAAAGAAAGACACAGAGATGCGCTGGACATACGTGTTGCACGCCCCTCGTTATAGGATTGGGAGGCTGCGTTCGATTGATGTGTTGCAAAATCTTCGCATATAGCAGACCCATTGCCCACGAATCCACGATGCGTATCCGGGGTATCAGAGTGGGATCCAGCGATAGTCGAATGGGAAGGACTATATACAGATCGACGACGAGAGAAATGAGCGTGGGGATGACGATGCCGAGGAAAAATATCATGTATGTGATCTTGGCCATCCACAAGAGACCACGTTTAATGACCAGGAGGCGCAGATCTGCCCGCGGTTCGTCTCCTCCCCGGCGCTGGCGACGTTTGTCGAGTCGATCGACGGCACGTCCAATGAGATAACAGCCCCAGAGGAGGTAGGATCCAGCGATGAAGGAATAGCCGTCGTGGACAGTGCGGGAAACGAAGAGCGCGAAGAAGCTGCGGCCGAGTTGGATGGGGAGCGCAAACACTATTCCGAGGAACATGGCACCCATAACCCACAGGATGGCAATGAAGAGGAAGACCCGGTACCGGAAGTATGGGGGGATGTAAACGACGATGTAGTCGTCCTGGACGAGGCGTTTGGCCTTGACAGCCTCTTCGTTCTGCATGGCGATGAGCCCCCGAGCCTCGTCGTCTATGGGCTCGCCGTGCTCGGTGACAGCGGCGGTAGCTCGCATGTCCCTAGGCAGGGCTATGTTATCTGAGGCAGGGACGCGGCGGAACGTGCCGTCCTTGACAACATTCGCAGGGTTTTCGAGATCGTCGTCGAATCGCAGCAGCAGAAACGTCCAATGCTTCGACGAGTATTCTTCGAGCGGAAAACGGCCGCCGAAGAAGTACGACGATAAGCGGAGTCGACTGGCGAGAAACTTCCACAGCGACTTGGACACTCTCCTGATACCAGTCCGGGGCCGGAAGTAATGCGTCGTATATGGAAGCACCAGATGGAGGAAAATGAGGTCAATGGGGATGTTGGAAAGAGGCTCTCTATCAACGACGTCAGAAAAGGCAAGAAAGTACTACAATAGACGAACCTGTTTTTCCATCGGAATGGAAGAATGGATTTACTGCCGAGGAAGAGCAGACCAGCCACACTGCCAACCACGCAGGCAACAACGAAGGAGTACATGATGCCGCTCACGCAGATCTTCCGCAGCTGCGTCAACGTCGGGCGATCGAGTATGTCCCGAATCGGGTGCGAATCCTGCGCCTGTGGGTCCTTTATAAACCACATGGCTCCTTTTCGCAGAAGAGTTCTGCAGCCCGCCAGCAGTACGGCGAACGAATACCTATGAACGATAGATGAGCGCGTGTGCAGCAGGATACATTCCGACCCACATGAACATGGTCCCGGCGACCCAGTGGTAAAACATCGCCGTCAGTGGCGCCTGGCGGAAGAACGCTGACCGAGATACGAGGCTGGCTTCCGGGAACAGCCAGACGGTACAGATGTCGAGGACGATACCGCAGCCCAGTGGGAACGTCACGAGCTCGATGAAGATGAAGGCAGCCACCTGCAAGGGTTAAGATCGTTTCCTAAGCATGGGCAACAGGCAAACCTTCAAGACGAGCAACTGCTCCCGAACAGCGGTCCGCACCGCACGCCCCGCAGTCCTCATGTTCCCGACAGTAAGAAGGTTGAGGTAGAGCGAAACTAGGATCATCACAACGACATAGCCGAGAGCGACGGCGAAGACTTTCTCCTTCGGCCCGTGTCCGAGGGCCATTTGGGTCCAACTTGTGCGAAGCTGCTCAGTGCTAAGCCGGACCTCTTTGCCCAGGGCGGCGAAGTATGGCTCCGCAGCATCAACTACGGCGGCCTGGAACGCGGAAGGGGTGGAGACCTTCGACGGTGTTGCCGCTGAGGAGGAAGAGAGGGAGCTCCAGGCGAACAGTTGTTCCAGTGGCTTGTCGGAAAGCCTATGGACACGGTAGTACTGTGAAATGAATCGATGATCAATGAGACGGCCGACGGTATGCAAATGAATGAATGCATACCACAGAGGAAGTCATTTCAAATGTCTTGTCCGCCTTGTGCTTCCCAAAGACGACAGATATCAGAAAGAGGGCACCGAGGAACAGGAGATTCGCCACTCTGTACAATAACCGGCCAACCAGGGGGAGTAGCAGGGCGGCGATGATGTACATGACAGAGTCGACAATGGGATCGGTGACGATGCGCATGGCCCGGATTGGAAGATGTAGTAGCTGGAGGAAGCGATGCGGATCCAGCTGCGAAAATAGGATTAAGACTTGGAAGATGGACGTGAGAAGAATGTACTTACGGAGAGGAGAGCCGTTGCCTTTCCTAATGTGAAAGGAATGCACACTAGCAAACCGATAGCGGTATCCAGTACGAAAACCATTAGTGCTGCCTGAGTGGGAAAGCAAACGTCAACTCCCAAACCATCGACTCGAGGAACACACGAACATTTTGAACGACCCCGTAAACAGGACCCCGCATGCCAATGGCTAGAAACTCGGTTATCAACACGGAATAGAAAAAATAGATAAACCGCATGCCTTCCATCGCACCCTCCATATCATCTTCAACGTTCCCATCCATGTCGTCGTTCAAGTCAAGTGCGCCCGCATCCGCCTCTCCCGCTGGTGGTGGTGGTGGAGCCACCAGATCGAACCCATGCTCCTGCTCCTCCGCGTCTGCAACTTCCGCCACCTCGTCGTCTTCTATTTGAATGGCTTGCCAAATGGGCGCCGCCGCATCGAATCCGACCCCACCATCATCAGCTCCGTCTTCCTCTTCCTCGTCCTCCTCGCCGCCATCCTCATCCTCCATATCATAGTCCGCGTCATCGTGGAATTCATTCCGCGGACTGCCCACATCGTCGTAGTCTTCCTCATCCTCCGACTCGCTCGCGGACTGCAACTTGGGCATCCCGTCCTCGTCCTCCTCATCTTCCGCATCAGCAAAGTACCGCGCGTGCTCCGCCTCCATGTCCTCCGTATCCGCATCGCCAAACCCAGACCCAGAGCCGGACCCATCGTCCGCTTCCACCTCCGCCTTGCGCTTGCCCTTGTAATCCGACCCACCCTCTGCCCGGTCAAAATACCCGCGCAGTCGCGTCGACGAGCCTGCTTCAGCTTCCAATTCCTCTGGCGCGCGGTACGTGGCCATGTTGGGCGAGGCAGGCGACCCCACTATATCCTCATCGAGAAGCGTCGGCGTCGCGTTGGGAAGCTGTGGTCGCCGCTGCTTCTCCTTCCCTTTGGGGAGCGAGGGCAACTCCGCTCCAGATGAAGTCGAACCGACCAGGGCCCATGACTCGTGACTGTCGTCTGAGGACTGGGGCTCGGTATGGGTAGGCGTGGAACGCGACGACGGTCCAGCCTCGGGCGCCTCGGTGTTGCGCTTGAGGAGGGAGAAGGGGATCGTTCCGCTGGGTTTATCGAGGACAAGAGGCGGCAATGCGGTGTCTGCAAACCCGGGGGTGAGCATCCGCGGCAGCAGCTCCGAGCCCGTGTCCAAACTCAAAGAAAACCTAGTCATCGACGGTGGCTCGGATACACTCCGCCTGTTAAAGGTCCCTTGTGGGAAACCCGTAGTCGATCTAAAGGTAAACTCGAACTTGTCGCTATTTTCCAGTGCCGACTTGTCCGGCACCGAAATCCCTTGGCGGTGAAGGTTGCGGAACGGCCGTGTCCGTCGTTGGCGCGAGGGTAGAGAATCGGGGTGGTCCGACCTGTCGTTGTCATCTTTGCGCACACGACGTCGAGATACGGCTCGCAGACGACTGGTCGTGGCGAGATTGGGGGTGCTTTGTGTAACGTCGGCTTCTTCGGGCTCCCTCCCTTTCTGCGACAAGCGGCGCTTCCGGTTCGGGGGTTCGACGGTGTCCCCGGCATCCATGGCCCGTACCGCGTCCATTTGCCGCTGTGCGCGTACGATGCGGTCGTTGACGTTGGGGTTGGGATGCGGCGCGACGGGGAAAGCGGGCGGTGGCTCGAGCAATGGCGGGGGTGGCGGGGGCGCGGGGAAAGGGAGTAAGCCCGGCATCGGCATCGGCTCCGGATCCTCGTCCTCGAATACCCCGGGCCGGGCATTCTGGGATATCCACTCCCGCAGGAGGAAGACGGCAACAAAGGTGAGGACCACGAGAGAGGCGATTATCTGGCCCGTAAAAATATCGGCGGATAACGAGAGCCAGAGGGGGTGTGTGGCTACTCGGGCAACGAATGTATCTTGAGGGACAGTCGCGTCTGACTGAAAAACCAAGTAGAATGCACTGGTATCTTCCGACGCGTCCGCGGGGCGTTGTCGATCACTAATCCACCAAGCCCTGTGAGTAAGTCAGTGTTCCAGGTCCATGAAAGGATACACAAAGAAACTTGCGTAGAGTCTCCCACGGCGAAATATGCTCTCCACGACATGACGGTGATCCAGGGCAGAACCGCAAGCCATATAGTCGCAACCGCGACCGCACGGACGGCGAATAACATTGCAAAGAACGACTGCTGCGCCACCCGTCGAAGGAGCAAGACCGGCGGTAATCTGGTCGGCATATCCGTTGCGTAAACTAGAATAGGGATGAGCGAACGAAAAGCCCATGCTATGAGATTCCGCACGGACCCTTTGTGAACGAGTATGGATGCTTGCAGACATCGCAAGTCTTCTTCTTGCTATGCGCCAGCCAGGTGGTCAAACTGAACAAGAAATAGCATATTAATTACACGTCAAATTCGCCAAAGTTAGGGCGCACCAGTCCTGGTGGATGTACCGGATGGTACCGGAGCATTTGCACGGGTAAAAGAGAGGCTGCTCCGCCTCTGCTGGAGCGCTGCAGATACGACATGTGTCTGGTACAGCATGCATTGGTAAACTGCGCGTTAAGTGCGAGAAAGAGAAGTACCTTGTTCCTCGGCTTCCTGCATAAGGAGACCGTTCAATCAAGAACCGAATCCTTTTGGCGCACAGAGTACAAGTAGGTGTTCAAGACAAGGCAAACGTTGGAAAAGTTGAACGGAGCCAGAACGAAAGGGCGTTTGTCACCCGGGTCACGGTCCGAGGACGGGTCACGCAGAAGTGACTCACTTCGAGCCTGGCAATGCGCGTTTTTCTGTTTCCTTTTTTTCCCTCAGTCTCGCACAGTTACGCTGCTTGAAACCCATTATGATACACGAAAGGATTATTGGTTTGCTACATGAAATCCTCTCCATTACTGTACGCCTCCGAATCCGAAGTATCGTAAATCTCCGCATCCTCCTCGACCAGCGCCAGCCGCCGCGCATCCAAAATGCCCCGCCCCGGAAAGCCATGCCTCTCCGAGACGACCCACCGCTCAGGGTGCCGCCGGATATCCCGCAGCTGGCGCGCAATGTACACCTTCTCCGCCTCGCCCACAACATCCGACGGCTCCAAGTCGATATTCCACCCCAGGAAAAGCCGGTTGCGGCCCATACCCACGTCTTCGTAGTCCGGCGCATCCAGGGAGGAGATGTGCGCGACGAGCCCCTCGTCGTGAGCGTAGCGCATGTTGAACAGCGCGACGAGCTGCGGCGTGCACCCGCGGCGCTGCATCTTCCACAAGTAGCTGGGAACGTTCTCAAACTCGACCGCATGCGCCGGCGGCTCCCAGCGCGCGAGACAGTAATGCGCGTCTGGGTCTGATTCCGAGTCTTCATCTTCGTCGTCTGCTTGTCCCTCCTCATCTACCTCCTCTTCCTCATCCGAAACCGACTCCGAGCCCTCCTCACTCTCGCTTGCACTCCCATAGAACCGCGTCAGCTCTTGCGGGAAGATACCCATGCTCATGGCAACCTCCGCATCGTCCAAGTCATCCAAGTCCTCCTCCGAGTATTGGTCAAAGAAGTGGGCGCCGACCTCCTCCTCGTCGGACGATTCAAATCCGTCCACCGCGTCGTCATCGTCGGAAGTTGCGTAGTCGGGCAAGAACAACCCCTTCCACGGATCCGCGTCCTCCTCTGTTGGGGCACCGATAGCAGTGGCGGGGGGTACTACGGAGTGCAGTCACGACGCTCTTAACTAGGAACACGGGTACAGGTCGCCGGAGAACCCTCGTACGACAACACGGACACGCTTTCTCCCTGTGTAAGAGATACTGCTCGTGAGCGTCCGGATTCATGTCGTCGTCGGAATCAGTCCCGGGCGCCGAGCGGAACCATTGTTGGAGACATTCGAGGCAAAATACGTGACCACAAGGAGCCAAGCTGTGGTGTGATTTTCAGGATGTATCGTATGGACTTTCAAGAGAATGACATACACATTAGGTTTAGAAAGGAGCTCGATACATATTTGGCACTGCAGCGAGGCTTCGATGGTTTGAAGGAGCTCTTCATTCTTACGAGACTTAGAAGACGCGGCAGCGAGTAATCTTCCTTGTTCCTCCCGAGCCTGGAGGAGACGTCAGTGCGGTCGCAGCAAGGAGACAACGAGTAGCAAACTTGAGTATCCGCTGCCATCTGAGTACGGAGCTCCTCAATTGTCTACAATTCCACCATGAGAGCGTATCAAAAAAAAATGGAGATGATAAACCGCACCTTATTCTGCTTCTTCAGCTGTTTCTTCCCGTCATGCACGGTCCGCTTGAGCAGCTCCAACTCCTTCCGCATCCGTTCGAACTCGGCGGCAGCCAAAGGCCCATGGAAGGCCGGTCCATCCGCACTCATTTCTGATTCAACTACCTGCCTCGCTTTCCCCTTGTCGATGCCACCCCTCCGCCCGGTCGGAAGCTGTTCGATTGGAGGTAACAGATTCGACGCCGGCACCCGGTACACGTATTCAGACGGCGCTCTCGGCCTCTCCCGCTCCTTCTTCGGTCGAACCGCGGACGACGAGCCAGATGCCACCGCAGAGGCGGAGGCGGCGGAAATGCGATTCTGTTGCCCCACTACGGACTTTGGCTTGACCCGCTGCCCACGGTCGACCTCGTCCACACCAGAAGAGGGTGTGTTGCCGCCATTCGTATGAGCCCCTACCGTGACAGACGTCGACGACCGTTTCCGCTTGACGGCAGCTGGCGCACAACTCAGAACCGTGAATGGGTCAGTGCGCGATCCCGAGCCATATGCGGTGCTCCGGGATGGGGACCGAGACTTGCTGCGCTGGGAGGGGAGCTCAAAGGCCTGGGTGCGGGTGCTGGGGACTGCGCTGCCAAGTTTCCGAGTCTGGCTTCGGCCGGGGGCCATTGAGCGGCTCATTTCCACTGGCAGGAAGTAAATCGGAGGTCAAGTTCGGATTGGGCTGAGCTTGGACTTACGGGGGAGGCGGTGGCGAGGTCCAAGGTGGCCAGCAACGCGGGAGAAGGCAGATACACACGAGTGGACGTGAAAGGGACAGGAAGCTTTTGCCAAAACACTGGTCAATATCATTGTTCAATTTGTTGTAACAATGTAAGTAACTCAGTTTTGTTCGACGAGGAAAACTTACTGCCTTAGCTGTACAATAGGGATTATAGAAAGCGTGGTTCGGAAAAAAAAACCTCTCGATTCCCAGTCATATTTGAGAAGAATTGAAGTTGAAACGAAGTTGCTCGACACAAATTGTGAGCAGCATCTTTGTTTGAAGGACGAAAGCAGAAGCAACCGGTTCCAAGTATCTCCTGGTACTAAGCTGAGCTTTATAGGACGTTGAATGCGAGGCACAACCAAAACCCGCGTTCAACCGATGCCGTCATACGAAGTTGAACATGCTGCACAATTTCAACCGAGAACAAGGCAAGATGTCAAGCAAGCAAATGATGTTTTGTGTCATGAATGTGTGTAGATTCCGCGTATACAGGTCGTGTCTAGTCCGAGCCTAACTTGTACAGTTATTTTCCCCCATATTTCGACGCTTAAGCCTTGGTCAGCTTGGCGTGTGCGACCTTGTAGCTCTCCGACGCAGCACGGGCCTTGGCGAGGACGGCCTCCGACTTGTCCTTGACCGCCATGTGGGCCTACAAATAGTTGGTTAATCAATATAATTAGATGGCGGGAGAAATGAGAAAGGCGGCGCACCTCAACAGAGTCCCAGCCGACGAAGAAGATGACGTGCTTCTTGTTCTCGCCGTTGCGGCCCCAGACGTAGGGTGCGGTGCCGTCCATGGCGGCGGCGAGGGCGGTGAAGGCAGAGTCGTCGGTGTCCTTGGCGGTGAAGTGGACACCCTCGGTCACGGGCGAGTCGAAGACCTTGGCGGGGTCGCCGGAGACTTCGATGTAGTGCGCGGCCAGGGGGCCGTCTGCGAGCTCGGTGAGCGCAGCGGTGAAGGCGGCGTGGGTGTCGGCCTTGAGGAAGGCGTTGTGGGCATCAGCTCCGGTCCAGACTTCAGTTGAGGAATGAAGAGCCCGTCAGCGTCAACGGCACGGGAACGAGAGCGTAGAATACACACGTGCGCTGAAGTAGGCGGTCTTCCCGTCCTCGATCTGGATACCGTGGTAGGCACTGTAGAAAGGTCAGTACACCATAAAACGCGCGGCCGATGTTGCATACCCAAGGTTTCCGGGGGCGCCCTTGATGATGTCAAGGGCCTTCTTCACGGCGGTGGGGCCCTCGGCGAGCTTGGAGGCAGAGGCGGGGAAGGTGATGCTGGAGATTCCGGGCATGTTGTGTTTAGGTGGTGGAGAGAAGTGGTGGATGAGTGAAGATGAGGAGGATGGATGCAGAATTTGGTCGTTTGAGCGCGAGCATATAAAGGGGCTGGGTACGTAACGGCCGGACGGAAATATACGACGAGAGAACGTCGACGGCCGCTCGCGGGCGCCTCGCGCCCATCTTTGCAACTGGTTACTGCATCTGAATGCGGTTTCTGTACCCATCGGTTTGCCACGTTTCAGCACTCCGCCCGAAGAACAATGGAATGAGGCGGACCCTGGGGTGGATATCGAGCTTCGTGCGGCCGGTTCAACTCCGCAAGAGGAAAGAGAGAACAAGCACGCAACATGGTTGAACACTGGCTGGGCATTAGCTCAGCAATATTTAGAAACGAGGAAGATACCTGTCATGCAAATCATGATTCGGTTCCGGAGCCGATGCTTGTCCAGCTATCGATTTAACTTTCAACGTTATCAGTGCGGGGTAAAGCAGTTGACGAGCTTGAACGTCTGCTCGAAATAAAACAGAAATGTATTTTCACTGCGTTTTCCCCAAGATCGTTGGCAGATCGTAACGGCCAGCGCGCAAATAGCGGGCAGTATCTAGCTAGACCCCACCTGTCCCCGAGGGACCGAGAGTGAGAATCAAGACGAACCCACTTGCATTTCCGAATGAGAACCCCACCCTGACGCCAGCCCACTGCTGTGCCATAACTACCGCCCCTGGTGATGAATTGAGGAACACGACTGCGTATCTGTCGGAGCGACGAGAAACCCGGTGCATTACTCACCGCTGACTCTGGAGGAACACGATCATGCAAGGGATTTTCCGTATAAATACCGGACATGGAGCGCTGGACAATTGACCTTTGCCCGCAATTATGGCTCAGTAATCTCTTCCAGTGTTATGGGTCGTGCAGGCGCCTCGTTCCATACAATTTAGGCCGACAAGGCGGGAGAGCGGAGGAAAAGAGCTGAAAGAGATCCAGAAGCTGCAACGACGATAGGCGAGGTACTTAGATCATGGGACTCCGGAGGGGTTGGACTGAATACGGTTGGATTATAAGTTCGGCTGGATATTTAGAC